>JAPEVW010000046.1:780098-927598 GCA_027921565.1 Artemia sinica
TTGGAGCGATGCAAATTTGAAGTTTGAGGAGGTGAGACTGGAACCGAGCCAATTTAAAATATTAGACAGGAAGGGAGTGATTAAAATGATTTTTTTGGTGTTTTTAAGAAGCTGGATTTATTAAGATCGTTTTTATTGAAAGTTAACAAAAAAAAAATATAGTTGGAAATCATCTTTTTTCTGAAAAACTGTAAATTGTCCTGTGTTTATTGATTTGTCTTTTATCTTGAAACGTATTAGTCATCAACTTTTGGTTTAACACACCAATAATGGCAATTAAAAACAAACAATAAAAAACAAGCAAAATAGTAGCCTGGGGTTATACACAAGCATTGAGGGGGTGTCTTTCTGTTGTGCAGGTAAACTGGAAGCAAGCACTTACAGTTGAATAAATAGTAATTTTCTCAAGGTAAAAGAACACGAGCTGTTGTTATTATATATTATTTAGGCACCTTTTAAAAGTTCGAGTTAGGATTTTTAATGAGATTACGTAAAAATATATTTTTTTGAATTATACAGGAAAAAAATGTCCACCCCCTCCCTTTAAGTACCACTCTTGATAGCAAAATTAAGGCACCCTGCATTGACAAGAGACTTTCCTATCAAAAGTTACGTTTTTAAGAGTTTGGACGTTACGAAACTTTTTGGTCTGATGGCAACCCTGGCTCTAAAATGGCTGATTAGGGTCGCCATCAATGTTACGTTCGTACCATTTTTGATACGTTTTGAATAAAACGGTACGTTTTACGTTACGGTCCTAAAAACGTTACATTTTTGTTACGTTTTTGAATTTATGTTACACTTATGTTACGCTTTTGAATGATAAGTCATTTTCACATTTTCTGAGTAATCTATTTTTCCCCTGTAAAAAAAAAAACTATGCTGTTCCTATTTTAACTACACTGACATGAGTATCGACATTCTTTCACGTCGCGGTCATTTAATCTTATCACACAATTACTCAGTTATTGGGATGAGAAAATACCCACTTCGCTTACTCGCATTGTAAGTTAAGAAAATATCATGAGCATAAGATTATCATTTGCTTAGTGACAAGTGACAATAGTCAGTTAATCACTTTACCAACTTTCAATTTCATCATATGAGTTTGAATCTTGTTCAGTCAACAGTCATACTGAACTGATATGGGGAAGGCGCTAGCTGAAGGTTCCAGGAAGGAAAATTTATAATAAAAACAGGTAAATAATAAAAAACAAAATTATTTTCCTTATAATTTCTTTTTAAATATGTGATTATAAAATGATATATGTATTATTCTTTGGGTAGCAACCTGACCCCTCCCCCCTTTCTGATTGGTTGGACATAATATCAGGTTATATACAAAACTTGCTCTTTTCATATGGGATTATTAACAGCTGACATTGACAAATTATATAAAACTGTAAAAATGAGCCATTTTTTGGTTATAACCAAGCTATATCTAATCACTGAGGAGGGTTAGTTATCATGTTCACTTTTTTGACATTATACTCCCCCTCCCCATCTGCATTTTCAGAAAAGGGGCCACGATATTTGAAAATAGTATAAAATAAAGGATTTAATGGTACTGCTTGTGTGTTTAGCATGTTTTCTTCAGAAAAGGACAATCACTAAATATTTGGCTTTAGAACAAGACAACTAGACTAGTGCCCAATTTTATGAAGAAGATAAACAGTCTTGTATCTGTATAGGGTAGGCTTGCAGTTTACTTAAAAACTGATTCATAGGGACCACGCTGGCTGGACTGGGGCCCCATCCCCCTGAAAACGTGAATTTCTCGGCATTTCTTTATTAAATTATAGGTTTTTTACTATCCCCCCTAATTAATTTTTAATCAAACCATTTCCAGTTTGTTTTTATTAACTCACTGATCTTTTTGTTACATCTTCCATTTATTTCTTTGTCGCACAATTTTTTTTAATTTGTGAACTATTTTTCAACCACTTCCGAATGTTCAGTTACTTCCCACATTTATCAGTATAGCACAATTGTATGAGTACTTCCTGAGGCTGTGTTAACTCAGGTTGTGATCTTGGATAAGACATTATATTTTTTTTAATTGAAAAATTAAAAGTTGAAAATATCTTTTTTCCAGAATCTATAAATATACGTGAAAATTAGGGAGAAAAACGATTCGTTTTTTTTAATTTTCATCTTTTTTACTTGTTTTCCTCAAGTCATCGACTTATTTCGCTTATGCATTCAAAACTTTGATAAACTTGGTGTTTATTTATGTAAAACTCAATGTTTTTTGTGCCCCTCTCGTTCACTAATATTAATATATTCTTGAGAAAAAAATAATTCTCTACTTTTTAGTTCAATTTGAAAATGAGTTTTTTTTATTGTTGTCCCCTCCCCTAAAACTTCTTTGTACGCGCCTGGACTTGTGAGACCCATCAAAACAGCTTTAGGCTAACATTCTTGCGGTTCAAATTTTCATGTAATGCCTCAAATTTTCATGTAGGAGCGATTCAAATTCGAAGTTGGAGGAGGCGAGACTGAGACCGAGCCAATCTAAAATATTAGACGGGAAGGGAGCGACTAAAATGATTTTTTGGGTCTTTTTAAGAAGCTGGATTTATTAAGATCGTTTAAGTAGAAATTAAACAATTAAAAAAAACCTAGTTGGTTATCTTCTTTTATGAAAACTCTAAATTATCATGTGTTTATTGATTTGCCTTTTATCTTGTACGTATTATTCATCAACTTTTGGTTTAAATAAATAGATTCAAATACTTTTGGTTTAAAACAGCAATAATGTCAATTAAGAAAGAACAACAACAAAATAAGCAAAACAGTAGCCTGGGTATATATACAAGCATTAAGGTGGGGGGGGGTCTTTCTATTGTGCAGGTAAACCAGAAGCAGCACTTACAGTTGAATAAATAGGAAATTCCTAAAGGTAAAGAAGCATAAATTGTTATTATTGTATAGTTTTTAGGTATCTTTTAAAAGTTTGAGGGAAGATTTTAATGAAATAATGTAAAACTATAATTTTCAAATTATATAGGCAACAAATGTCCCCTCCCTCCTCTAAGTACCGCTCTTGATAACAAAATTAAGGTACCCTGCCTTGAAAAAAGACTTTCCTATCAAAAGTTGCGAAAAAGTTATGTTTTAAGAGTTTGGACGTTACGAAATTTTATTTGTCTAGTGGCAACCCTGTGCCTGATTATTAACTTCAAAGACAGATTTGGGTAGCCTAAATTGGTATTTCTCCCATTGCATAGGTAGGCAGAAGGTAAACACACTACTGGATGCATCTCTATTTGCTCTTAACAATTTTCTTTGAAAAGGTTGTACTTGTTTTAGAAGCCAGGCAACACGCGAGAAGAGCTGCATATAGAATGTCAAAGATACTAGCCTATTGAAAAACAGGTGGTAGGCCTAGGCTAAATGGTTTGTTATTCATATTATTTACTTATGAATAAAGTAAAAATACTACTTGATGCCTTTTTTAGTAAATATTTACCAAATCATATTATTGACTTACAAGTAAAGTGAATATACCACTTGATGCCTTTTTTATGCTCTTTCCAAATATAGGCCTAATAGGCTAATCATTTTTGTCAGAAATGAATTTTACCCCCACCCCCTACATTTACCAGTTCAGGGTATATATTAGCACTTTAGGGGGGGGGGCAAATTTTATTTTTGATGTAAATGGGTGGTAAGTTTAAGGTAAATTTTATAAAATCATATTATTGACTTACAAATAAAGTGAATATACCACTTGATGCCTTGGTAAATATCTACCAAATCATATTATTGAGTTAGGACTAAAGTGAATACACCAGTCAATGCCTTTTTTTATGCTGATTACAAATATAATAAGCATTTCTATTGAAATGAATTTCAGCCCCCCCCCCTATATATGCCAATTCAGGGTTAGGTTAGGTATATATAGGGGGGGGGCTGAAATTCATTTCCAATAGAAATGCTTATTATATTTGTAATCAGCATAAAAAAAAAAGGCATCAAATGGTGTATTCACTTTATTCCTAACTCAATAGTATGATTTGGTAGATATTTACCAATGCCTTTTTTTATGCTCTTTCCAAATATAATAATCATTTTTGTCAGAAATTAATTTTACCCCCACCCCTATATACAAATTCAGGGTATATATTTGCACATTAGAGGGGTGGGGTAAAGTTTAAACTTACCTCCCATTTACATCAGAAAAAAAATTTGCCCCCACCCACCCTAATGTGCAAATATATACCCTGAATTGGTATACATAAGGGTGGGGATAAAATTCATTTCCGATCCCTTTTTTATGCCCTTTCCAAATATAATAATCATTTTTGTTGAAAATGAATTTTACCCCACCCCTATATATACCAGTTCAGGGTATAGATTTGCACATTAGGGGGGTGGGGGGAAAGTTTAAAGTTACTTCTCACTTACATCAGAAATAAAATTTACCCCCATCCCTCTAATGTGCAAATATATTCCCTGAATTGGTATGTATAGGGATAAGAGTAAAATTCATTTCTGATAAAAAATGATTATTATATTTGAAAAGAGGATATAAAAAGGCATCAAGTAGTATGTTTACTTTATTTTAAGTCAATAATATGAATAACAAAAATTTATTAAACAGGTTTCTGCTGCCTAGTGAGGTATTACTCACTCTGTGAAAAATATTTAGGCCTAAACCTCAGTTTATTGGGATTAAAGGGGCAAAAAAAAGATACCTATGTTAGGTTAAGTTAGGTTTTGTATTTTATATATGCTATACTTTACAATCATTTGGACACATGACAGGACCAATGGAAATTTTGACAAAACAACATTTACCTTAATTTTCAGTTATCAGTTTTCTTTTTCTCTGACTTTACTTCTAAAAATGCAGTTGGCCTTCCTGTCATTTGAGTAGAATTTTAAGCCATATCAATGTTTTTTCTCAAAATTTAGGAAATGTATTTGCATATCTTAAAACCTTATAAATTAGGACTAAGCAAGGTTGTGAAGCTGAAAACAATTTTGTTATACTTCATTTAAACAGAAGATCTACTTTGGAAGGTTCCACTTTTATATCACACAGCTTTTTAAAGATCATCAAAGGTTAGACCCTCTAGAGGTAGAAGGAGTGGAGTTTAGGTACTTCAAAATACCTTCATGGGACATACTTTAACCTGTAGACCCAACCCTGAAAGTCTCATTTTCCTAACCTAACCCCTTTCCAAAACAGCTAAAGTAGAATTTTAACACCAGGGGGCATAATAAATTATCACTTAGTGATTTTTTTACTTAACAAAACTGGACTGCAGTGATTTATCATCCAAAGTGCCAGATGCACTCTGCTGCCTATTCTCAGAAAAGTGATTTTAAAACAACACAGGAATTTTGTGGCCACTTACAAACTCATCAGTTTCATTATGTTCATTGCTTCCACTTTCCTTGAATTTTGGGGATTTTTATGAAAATCTTACAAAAAAACAGAGTGACAAAAATGCTTGGGCCTAGAAGCATAAAAGCTTTAAATCCAGCACCCCCCCCCCCTGTCTAATTTATATTCTCCTCTATGAATTTATAATTCCACAAAACTTTTCTTCCTGCTGCTTGTTTACCATTTACTGTTAGATTAATATTATTTGAAAACTTATTAGTAGGGTGGAAGACTTCTTTTTGGGAAATACCACTCTTCTTTGGCTTTCTGTAAAAATAGAGATGGGTTTTGGACTGCCTCTATTTTACTACAGCATGACACAATGCAAGTATAGACCAGGTCACCTCTCACTGGAGCCAGTCAAGTGGGAGTGTAGTATTCCTACCTTTCTGTTCTAGGTGACCTGGGTTTCTATCTCAAATGAAAAAACGTTGAGACTTTCTACATGGTGTCAGATCCTCTAAAACAACATGGAAGCCAATGTCCCCTACCCTGCAATGGATTGGACAAATGATAACCTTAAAGAGGCATGGACAAGATTTAAGAATCATGCAAAGCTGATGTTCCAAGGACCCCTTAGTGGAAAGACAGAAAAAGTGCAATGCACCTTCCTGTTGATCTGGCTTGGAGATAATGGGTGAGACATTTTTAGTACCTTTACAATTACAGCTGATGAACAGGACAAAATTCAACCATACATGGACAAGTTCAGTGAATATTTCCTCCCTCAGTGCAATACAGTGTTTCAAAGATATCTCTTTCATAAACATCATCAAAGAGATGGTGAACCAGTGGATCAACACATAACTGATCTGAATCTTTTGGCTTGTGAATGTGCATATTCCACAACAGCCATGAGAGATGAAATGGTAAGAGACCGACTTGTATGTGGCATCTCTTTAGCAAAAGTCAGAGGAAACTCCTCCAAGCAGGTTCCAATCTAACACTGTCACAAGCAATTACTATAATGCGAACACATATAGAAACCCAGGTGCAGCTCAGGACAATGTCACAGTCTGATACTTGTGGCAGCCAAGCTTATCAAGAAACATGCATAAAGCATGAAGTGGATTTTGTCAGGAGGGCAAAGAAATCAAACCATGCACCATCTGTAAGACAATGCTATTTCTGTGGAGGGGATTATTCACCTTCCCACAAATGCCCCACAAAAGGAAAAATATGCAGTAACTGACAAACCAAACCATTTTGCAAAGGTTTCAACCAGACAGCAATGATGAGCTCTTCATTGACACCATAAACATGGACAAAGGTGATGATCAACCATATGTGAAGCTCATAATCAACAAACACATCAGTATCACTTTCAAAATTGACACAGGTGCACAGGCCAACATCATACCTGAAACATTTTTTAATACCCTCAAACCAAGGCCCAAAGTCAATAAGATGCTACAAATTCTTACTAGTTTTGGAGGACAGAAGGTTCCCAACGCTTGGTGTTTGCAGCCTTAACTGTGCATATACCAACAGATGCACTGAGACACAGCCCTTCTTCATAGTGAAAGATGCCCCCGTCCCAATCCTAGGCTTCAAAACCAGCAAGAAACTAAAATTAATTAAGCTGATACTTACTGTCACAAAACCAAACCCATTCATTGAGGAATTCAAAGACGTATTTCAAGGTATAGGACAGCTCAAAGGTGAGTGTCAAATAACGCTCAAAGAAGGAACCAAACCTAAGGCTGTACCAGCCATATGCATCCCAATATCTCCAAAACAGGTTCAAGAAGGAACTAGACAGGATGGAGGCACTTGGGGTCATCAGAAAGGTTACTTACCCCACAGATTGGGTAAATGCTGCAGTTGTGGTTGAAAAGCCTGACAAAGGCCTCTGGGTCTGCATTGACCCACAGGACCTGAACAAGGCCATCAAAAGACCCCACCACCCAATGCCCACATTTGACAAAGCAATACTAAAACTCTCCAGTGCTAAATTTTTCACCAAGATGGATGCCCGTCATGGATGTTGGTCTCTCGTCCTTGACAACAAATCATCTCAACTAACAACATTTAACACTCCATACGGCTGATACATGTTCATATGGCTGATTCCGTTTGGGTTGATTTCAGCACAGGATGAATTTCAATGCCATATGGAAGAGGCATTTGAAGCCTTTAAAGGTTTTTCTGTCATAGTTGATGACATCATTATATCTGGGGAAACCATAGAGGAGCACGACGCAAATGTTCGCAGTGCACTAATCAGAGCACGCGAAAGGACTGTGAAAATCAACCTAAAAAAAGTGTGTGTTTGGGTGCAACAGCATACCATACTTTGGACACATAATATCAAAAGGAGGTATCCACCCAGACCCACAAAAGGTCCGTGCACTGAAAGAAATGAGACCCCCATCTACCAAGGATGAACTACAGACCATACTGGGAATGATGACCTACCTAGCAAGGTACATTCCCAATCTAGTATCACTAAATCAGCCCCTACGTAACCTGGCAAAACAGCAACAGCTCAAGTGGGAGCCACAACACGATATATCATTGAACAACATCAAAGAATCCATTTGCAGCTCATTGACATTTTTTGATCCAAAAGCAGGAAAATCAAACTACAAGTTGACGCTTCGAAGTTTGGCCTAGGAGCCACCTTTATTCAAAATGGGAAGTCAATCTTCTTTGCATCACACTCATTGAACACCACCGAGCAGAACTACTTGCAGATAGAAAAGGAACTATATGCTGTTCTCTTCAGCTGCATACACTACCACCAGTACCTCTATGGCCAGAAGTTCATAATCATATCGGATCACAAGCCTTTCCAAGTGATCCTGAATCACCCAATATCAAAGTTGTCACCAAAACTCCAGCGGATGCTACTGAAAATCCAACCATACAACTTCACCATAACATTCCACCCAGGCAAAGAGATTCCAGTTGCCAATGTCCTGTCACACATGCATCTCCCTGAAGAGGATAGAGAGATGCAAAAAGAGATCGAATCATATGTGCATTCTGTTATGTCAATCCAACCAATCAGCAATGACAGACTTAAAAAGCTCAAACAAGAGACAGCAGCTGACACTCAATTGGTTGAGCTGGCTAAGACAATCAAAAGTGGTTGGCCAGCATCCAGAAGAAACCTCCCAGCAATTCTCACCCCATTCTGGAATGTCTGGCATGACCTAACGGTCATAGACCAAATCATACTAAAAGGAGATCGCCTGGTCATACCCAAAAACTCCTGCAAAGATATCCTCAAGTGCATACAGGCATCACATCTGGGTATTGAAAAAACTAAACAGCATGCTTGCTCAGTCATTTTTTGGCCAAGGATGACAAAAGATATTGAAGAACATATCAAACACTGCTATGCATGCACCCGACTCCAGAACTCTAATCAGAAAGAGCCCTTGATGCCACATGACATCCCTGACTTACCATGGGAAAAAATCGGTTGCAACCTCTTTTACAAAAACAAAGAATACTTCCTCATTACTGTCGACTATTACAGTCGATTTTTTGAAGTCGATAGATTGGGAAGCAGTACATATGCTCACCAAATAATTCTGTACCTGAAAAAGCGCTTTGCTCGTTATGGAATTCCTTGTATGCTCATTACCGAACAACAGCCCACAATTTACATCATCTGTCTTCCAAAAATTCATATTGGATTGGGAAGTATCTCAGACCACATCCTCACCACATTTCCCTCAATCAAAACGGATTGGCAGAAAGGTCCGTACAGACAGCCAAAGATATCCTGAGTAAAACTGATATTGCTGGAAATGATTTTGAGCTGGCATTGCTAGAGTACAGGAACACCCCAGTTGATGGTCTGGCCTCCCCATCACAATTGCTAATGAGCAGAAATCTCAGATCAATAGTCCCATGCACCAAAGACCATTCACCACAAGCAATTTCGACAGAATCGAATGAAGCAACAGTCACACCAGAGCAAGTATTATGATCGACAGTCAAAGCAACTGAAACCCCTACAATTTGACAACCTGTACAGGCCCAAATCCACAGCAAACTCTGGCAGGCGGGCATTGTCAAAAGAGCAGATGTGAATTCCAGATCCTACATAGTCGAGACAAACAACAGAGCAACCTACAGAAGGAACAGGCGCCACATAAAGATAGTCTGTCAGCAACCTCAGTCACCAGACGCCACCATAACTGAAGAGATTCACCATACAGATACTCCAACCACACCATTGAGTCTATCAGAAACAATGCCTACCCCTGTCCCTAGAACACCAGATGAAAACCGTCTGAAACCCCTCACTCGCGTTCATAGCCCAACATTTAACAGGCCCATACCTGTACCAAGCACCCGTCACGTGACCCATACAGAACTCCATGATACCCCCTACATAACCTGTACTGGTCGCGCTGTGAATCCAGTCCAGAGGCTTAACCTGTGAAATGGTAATCCGAGAATTAAAGGAATACCACTACCCCCCTGTTTTCAAAAGTGAAGTGAACATTGTGAAAAAAAAAAGGGGGGAGCGAGCCTAGCGCCTCCTCATAAAGAAATGTAGTAATGTATTATGGCAGTGTGTTTAGTATTTAAAAGTGGATTTTGTTTATTGTATTTTGTACCAGCTCGCTAGTTTGGAAAGGAGGAAGGATGTAATATTCTTACCTTTCTGTTCTAGGTGACCTGGGTTTCTATCTCAAATGAATAAACGTTGAGACTTTCTACAGGAGCATGGGTGCCCATAGGCTGAATTTTAGGGGGTGGTCTTACCTGGTCTAATTGGCACTTCTAATGCTGTATAATTGAAATGTCAAGACAGTATGATTGAAAATATCATAGGCAGTGCAACAGGACTGCAGTGCCTTAGTGCTGCCTAAGTAAAGGGTGATATGGGTACAATATATTTGATTTTTTTTAGACAAGAGCACTTCTTCTATAAAGAAATGTCATAGGAACTTCAAAGAGCTCATGGAGGGCAACCAGCTTCCCCTACCCCATGTCAATCACTTCCCCAAACACATCCAATCAAAATTTTGAGATAGCCATTTTGTTCAGCATAATTTAAAGGTCCAGAAATTATGTTTTTGAGGATGACAACCCCCCCCCCACAACCCTTAGGGAAAGGGTTGTAAGTTATGCCCTGGGAGGATATAAGGTTTTTTTTTTATAGAAAGGGTGGTTGTATAAACCTTGGAGGCCCATTTGATTGGTAATCAGAAGTTCTACTGGCCTTTTTAAGAGTCAAAAGTCACTGGAGGTCAACCAGCCCCCCTGTACACCAATCATTTCCCAAACAAATTCAATGATAATTTTTTAGATAACCATTTTGTTAACCATAGTTGAAAGGACCAGAAATTATCTCTTTAAGGATGACCCCCTCCCCATACATAGTCCTCAGGGCAAGGTTTGTAGTCATGCCCTGGGGACATATCAGGTTTTTTTATAGAAAATGGTGGTTGTATAAATGTCAAAGAGGGCTCATTGGATTGATAATCAGAAG
This sequence comes from Artemia sinica, assembly GCA_027921565.1. Taxonomy (NCBI): domain Eukaryota; kingdom Metazoa; phylum Arthropoda; class Branchiopoda; order Anostraca; family Artemiidae; genus Artemia; species Artemia sinica. Next base: position 790,952 of record JAPEVW010000046.1, read on the forward strand.
TTATACTGCTCTTTTTTAAGAGGCATAGTGATCAGAGGGCAAATACCCCCCCCCTCCACACACACACACACACAGACACATTATATTTTCCCTAAATGCATCTGATATAAATTTTAAGATGGCCATTTGTTGTCATAGGAACTTCAAAAAGGGCTCATTTGGTTGGTAATTGAAAGGGCTAGTGCCTTCTTTAATATTAAAAAGTGATTGCAAGGCAACCATCCCCCCATAACCATCATTTCCCCAAACACTTCCAATCAAAATTTTGAGATAGTTATTTTGTTTGATGTAATTTAAAAGTCCAGAAATTATGTCTTTGAGGATGAGAACCTCCTCACAGTCCTCAGGGCAAGGGTTGTAAGTTATACCCTAAGGTATTTAAGGTTTTTATGGAAACAGTGGTTGTACAAAACTTGGGGGGGGGCTCATTGGGTTGGAATCCAGAAGTGGAAGTGCCATTTTTAAGAGTCAAATTTATCAGAGGGTAGCTATACCCCCCCCCCTCACATCATATTTTCCCCAAGTGCCTACAATAGAAATTTTGAAATAGCCATTTGTTCAAAAATAGTCCAAAGATGTCATAGCACAGCCTTTGGGGTAGATACAGCCCCCCAGAGTATGGGGGTAAGGTTTTAAGTTATGCCCCTGAGGCATGTAAGTTTTTTTTATGAAGAGGTGGTCTTGTGAACTTTATAGGAGGCTCATTTGATTAGAAATGCATAGTTTTTAGTTCTATTTTAAGAGTCAAGCATGATGGAGGGAAAATAGCCCCCCCCCCCCCCCCTCCCTGATATCATCTTTCCCAAAACACATTTGATTGAAATTGTGAGATAGCCATTTTGTAACCAATAGTCCAAAGAAAATATAAAATGTCTTCAGTAATCAAATATAAGAAATATTTAGGCAGACATTGAACTAAATCAAAACAAACTATGAGCATGTGGACTTTCAAAAGGTGACAAAAACAATATCTCAAGAACAACTTATAATATTAGGTTAGACCTTTAAGAGTAAGTTGTGGGGGATTTTGAACTAGCCAGAAGGCACTATACATACACTTTTAATGCTACAACTACAGTTGCTGTAACTAATGATGCTAAGAGTATTAAGATGAAACTTCTAGGAAGTGTGTAGGGGGTGTTCCAATTAAACAAAAAACTGTATACATGCTGATTTTTCAAAAGGCAAATAAGCAATATCATAGGCAATGCCACTCTATAATAGCTAGAAATATCATCGAAACATTTTAAGAAGCTAATTCAATTCAAAATTAAAAGTTCTAGTGTCCTTTCTAAGAGTAAAAAGAGATTGGAGGCAATCAGCCTGTTTCCCAAACACATGCAGTCAAAATTTTGAGACAACCATTTTTTTTCAGCATAGTAGAATGGTCAAGCAACTATATCTTTAGAGATATTGGGCATGTCAAACCCCCACAATTATGCAATTGGCCCATTATGCTATATAACTAAATGCTACTTTAAAACTAAATCAAAAGGCATTGTTTTTTGCAGTTGCCAATAAGACACTTCAGCAATATATTGAGAATAACTGGGGGTGTTAAGTTGAAGCTTTTGGGGCTACTACTATTACTACTTTTGCTCTTACGTTTTAAATAAATGAATAGATTGTAAGTGTATCTAGGTTGTCAAAAAGCATATAGGCTATACAATCTTTTTGGAATGATATAAAGTTGCATTTTTTCAGGTCAACTTGAGGAGGTATAAAATTGAAAAAAAAATACTATTTTTGTCAGGATTAAAAATTGTAGAAAAAACTTCTCCCAACATACAAATAGCAAGCCAAACTATGGATTCTTATAGAAAAAAAAAAACGAAGATACAAAATATTATTATTTTTTTTTTTTTTTTTCATGAAAATGAGTGTCAATAAAAAGTGAACAGAAATTAATCAAAAAAAAAAAAAGTAGAGCTCCATTAAGCCAAAAATGGGCAGAAATGAAGTCAAGTAATTGTCCAAGCGTAAAACTACCACAAAGCACTATCAATAAATAAATGAAACTCAAAACAAACAGAAATTAGAATAAATAGCCAAGTCAAACTCAAAACAAGCAAAAATTAACATTTGTAGGGCTGATAACCCCCATGCCTTCTCAAGACCAGAACATAATTTTCACTTTACTGAAAACAAAATATGTTTAAAATAGTTTTTGACTTTTTTTTTACTTAATTAAGTAAAAAACTTTTTTTTTACTCACTTTTTTACTTTAAGGAATAAATTTCAACATAGGTATATTAAACTGACAATCCACAGTCATTTTTTTTTCAGTAGGCCTAAAGCCTAAATTATGTTCTAGTCTTGAGAAGGCATGGGGGTTGTCAGCCCTAGTAGTGTTAATTTCTGCTCGTTTGAGTTTGACTTGGCTGTTTATTATAAAATTTCTGTTGATTTTGAGTTCCATTTATTTGTTAATGATTTGTGGTAGTTTTATGCTTGGAAAATTATTTGACTTTATTTCTGACCTTTTTTGGCTTAATTGAGCTCTTTACTTTTGTTTTAACAACTGATCTTGTGGGAAAAGTTTTTTTTAAATTAATACAAATATAAAACAGCATCATTCAGCCAAGAGGGGGCTGGGGCCCCCTCCCCCCCCCCCTTATGGGTACCCATGAGTGGGAGTAATTTCTCATCATAAATTCAAAATGTGATCTCTATTTTGACAAGTAATTGAAAAGAAAAATTACATTTAATATTTGTGATTTATAGAATAAATATCAAGCAATAAAAGTTTTCCAGAGTTTTCTGGTGTTTTCTTGTGGGGAGCAGAAATGACAAATTGAAACTTTAAGAAATAAATGTGGAGTTCAAAGAAGGCAAAAGAACAGAGTTTTGAGCCTCATACCTTTGCTCAGTTCAGACTTTTTAAAATTTGAAAGTCCATTTCTTAAATTTTAAGGAGAAGGCTTTGTGGATAGGATGGGGATTTTTAGGGGTAGACCTATGGCTTAAAATCCTTCTGAAATAATGGGAATTGCATTTTCAAAGTGTAGATAATGAAAAAGAGACTGAAAACCCAGAATTAACATTGTATGTTTTTTTGGCAAAATTGCAAATTGCCATTTTGTTAAATGGCAACTATGGAATTTCCTAAGCTCTAGAAATAAGGAAAGAGTAGAGATAATAGCTTAATAACACCTTTTTATGATGTATTTTAGGCTCATTTGTAGGGTAAATTGTAGGCCCTAGGCTCAACCTTGAAGGTTTCATTCACTTACAAACTTCATTCAGTTACTTTAAAAAATAGCAAGAAGTCCCTCACCTAGAACTTTACCAAAAACTGCCTTAACACAGTCATAAATACTTATTTATATTGCTGGAGTGTGTTAATTCACTTTACCCCCCCCCCCCCCTCTCTCTCTCTCTCTCTCTCTCTCTCTCTCTCTCTCTCTCTCTCTCTCTCTCTCTCTCTCTCTCTCTATCTCTATCTCTCTCTCTCTGATGAATAAATATGCAGTCCAATCTAGGTTTTACATTCAAACTATAATTTTCCATAGCACAAATATTTTCTTCTTTCTTATTTTGCACAGAACGCTAATCAATCAGAAGGAAAAAAATTGTCATTGTAGAAAACAGTGTAAATATCTATAGTGTGGTGTATATTTATCCATCAGGGGTAAGAGAGGGTTAAGTGAAGCAATGCAGTTTTACCATTTATATAAGTAAGTATTTATGATTTTTTGTTTTCTTTAAGTAGCTTTCAGAAAATTATTTTGACCATTTCCAACAGACAAATTTTGCAAAAAAAAATTATTAGTATATTTGGGAAAGAATATAAAAGATGCCTAGAGTTGTGTGGTTCACATCCTACCCTGCTAAGTAATGGAATGAACTCCTAATTTACCCAGATTTGCTGACTGACAATTGTGGATCAACAATAAGTTCTAAGAGAACATGAAATTTTACTTTTGCCTTAAATTACAGCTTGGAGCAATCTTAGAATTTTTCCTTGCTCCAGAATTAATGATTGATAAGTTGTTGTCAATTTTGTTTAGTGACCAAAATCAATTGGATGATTAATAGCTTCCCAGTCTAGTGTCTACTCCTTCAATCAAGACTCAACATCTATCTTCCACTTGAAAGTGTCCGTAAAGTCATCAGTAACTGTATATTCATATAGTTTCTTCCAACCATTGACAATTTTTGGGGAAAAGAACTCTGGTTAGGGTATACAGCTTTTACAAGTTTCAGGCAATGACGTCTGGTTCCTAAAGTATGCAAATAAAAATAGGAAACAATGTTGAGAGAGTGTTGGATTCCATTAGTTTGTAGGTTAAAATGACACTTCCTCATGTTTTCCTGAATTCAAGTATTGGGAGTTTCAGTTTACCTTGTATTGCACAATAAGAGAGTTCCTGCATGTCAGATATAATTTTAGCGGCATGTCTCTGCATTTTTTTCATAACATTAATGTCTTTTAAATATAGAGAGGCTAGAGACACTCCAACTTCAAGCTTGCAATGGACCAGTCCTTTTGTTAGAAATGGTTCTTTAAAAAAGCATTTCCGATGAAATTAAAGAGTAAAGTTATTTTCTTTGATTGTAATCCAGTGGATCAAGATTCTAAATAGTGAGAAATTTCTGCCATCAATTGAATATCCCTGAATCATTTGATTTCTCATTAAGTTTTCCCTACTTGTAAGCCTATCCCCCAATTTCGAAGCAAAAACGTTTAGCCTTGATAAATCATTATTAAAGACACATCATTATTACTAGTATCATAGTCTTTATGCTTGCACATATTCTCTGAACCCTAATTGGGACACTCAATAAGCAGTGCAAGGATTTGAGGGGGGGGGGGGGAAGGGGCAAATGACCCCCTCCCTCTTGACATTTAGAGACTTCATCAGCATATGAAGAAGAAGAATTTATAGATCCTGATCCATCCTTTTATGTACTTCATAATTATACTAATTACTACCTTGTCACTTGTCATGTGCCAGTAGAAATGTGTTAAAAATAAGTTGTTAAAAACAATCATAACTGCTTACTTATCTCATTCATTAAAAGCACATTGTTTCACCTTATCCCCCCCCCCCCCACGCTCATGGATAAATACACATCCCACTATATATATTCACACTATATTTTTGAATATTATAGCTCTTTACTTCTTTATTATCTTAAAGAAAATCCTAATTAGTCAGTAGGAAGAAAAGAGTCATGGTATTGCAGAATATAGTGTGAAAATATATAGTGGTATGTATTTTTATCCATAAACGGGTGGGGGGACATTAGGGTAAAGCAATATGCTTTTAGGAATGAGATAAATAAGTATGTAGGGTGGTTGGTGGGTTTGGTTTGGGTTTGGAAGTAGTTTTCATAATTCTTGGTAACCATTTACTACTGGTAAATAATTAGGAACAAGGTGTCCCTTAAGGCTCAAGATAAAATTTGCAAAAGAAGCAATTAGTATATTTGGAAAGAGCAAAGTAGCCAAAACATCTATGAATTTATCTATCAGTGTTTTCGTATTTTCTATTAGATTCATGTCTAGTCTGGCAATATTCACTGTTTGTTCAGCTTTTAGTTGTTACATCAAATTCTGAAAGTTTCGGTTTTATACAAAAATTTGTCCAACTTCATCAAAGTCACTGCCCTCACATCAAAAGGAAGTACCATTCCATGCCTTACTTTAGGTAGAAGATCAAGCTAATAATAAATATAAACAACCTTCATAGCAAAGTAAGTGTTTGTTTTTTTTTTTTGTTTTTTTTTTTCTCTCTTTTTTGTCTTCTAAAATGGCATGAACAGAATACAATTTCCCATGATTGTTCTGCCTTGAAATTTCCAACAAGTTTCATAAACAGTGATATCAGTTATTGATGGTTTTTATCCACAATGGTGTTTGCTAGAAACATGATTTTGCCTTTTATTTTGTTAGCTAGAAAAAGAACATCCCCTTCATGTATGTATTAATGCTGATTCCAAATATACAAATTGATAGCCTAGCAAATGTACTGTTACATTCCCCCGCTCCTTCCTAATGGGGCCAGATATAGCCTTATGGCATACGCAAAACCCTTGCTTGTGTTTTCCCCTTTAGATTGGCTTTACAAACAAACTACTTATATGGAAATTCTATCTGTAGAATGTGGCTTTGTCTGGCCCCAGAGGGCTGGGCACACTATGAATGGAAAGAATTAGTATATTTGGAATCAGCATTGAAAGAAGCACTAAATAGTATGTTAGTCTTTTAGCTAGCTAAATTGTCTAGATGGTAATAATTTGCTGCATTTTTATAGCAGACTTAATGCTGAAAATCCCTCATAAGAATGCTTGAATTGTTAGGCCTCAAAGAATAAGCTTCTGTGAACCAAAAAAAAGTTAAGATTTGTCATAGGGAAAAATCAGACACAGAAAAAAAAAATACTATTATATTCTCCAGTCAATTTTCTTTCCAAATTTAATAATTCCTGCTTTTGCAACTGATTCCCAGACCTACCCTCTTTGGGATTCCTGTCTCTAGACCTTTCCTACTTACGAGGTTTTAAAGATTCTGCAGAGACATGCCTTTTTCATGACATAACTAAGAAAAGCACTGTTCAAGTTTGGAAGTTGGGGCTAAGAATACTTTCCGTCAGTTGCAAATATTGGCAAGGTAGTCCCTAGATTTGAGCCAGGCTCTAAAAATTTGAAATTTTGTTCAAAGCTAGATGCAATGATTCAAACCTTACAAACTCGGGAAAGAAAATGTATGTGGTTAGAAATTCCATCCTGGACACTTATTTTGGCTTAAACTCTACGTCTAGCTCAACACAACGCACAGGTGAATTTCAGTCACCTGGCTCAACGAATTCCTTAATTAGCAGAAAACTGCTAAACAGCAAATAATCTGCCCTCTCTTTCCATGGATCTGGCTCTATCAGGCTTTCATCTGTTCCCAAAACACAAAAGTTTTCTTGCTAGTCAGTATTATCTATCCAATCAGAAAGAGACTTTGGCTGTTAATAGGTAGATTAGAGCACTGCAAAGATTGAATAATAAACCTTTTTTTGATAACTTAGATGGTCATTTTCATGATCATGCCAATAACTTTTTAAGCCACTCTTTTAAATGAAGGGTTTCTCAATGCCCTCAAAACCTGCTCATTGCGCTGACTTAAGTTTTACTGACGATTTATCAAGAGTACAATCAATATCTGTAAAATTGTTAAACTCAATCATGAAAGGGGGGGGGAGAAGGCTGGCACCCCCTCCTAGTTTCAAGTTTTAATATTGCTTATTATCTAAGGAATATTTTGAATTTATTTGTTACAAAAAGTGTTTGAATTTTAAAGATTAATTTTAGCATCAGAGAAAGTATGTTGCCACTTACAATCAATCATAGGCAGCGACGCTAGCGCTGCCAAAGTAAAGAACGATGTGGGCACAATGTTTTTTTTTCTTCAGCCGGGCACTTCGTATCGAAGGAATTGTTGTAGAAACTTCGAAAAGGACTCATTCGATTGGAAATTGGAGTGGCTAGTACCTTTTTAATAGTCGAAAGTGATTGGAGGGCAACTAGCCCCCCCCCCCCATGCCCATCATTTCCTCAAGCACATCCAATCAAAGTTTTGAGATAGCCATTTTGTTCAGCGTAGTTTGATTTCCACAGAGAAAATATGTTTTTGAGGAGGACACTCCCCCACAACCCTTGGGGCAAGGGTTTTTAAGTTATGCCCTGAGGGCATATAAGAACGATGTTGGCACAATGTAATTATTATTTTTTTTTTTCCTTTGGAGCTGGGCACTTCGTATGGAAGGGGTCGTCGTAGAAAACTTCAAAAGGGGCTCATTCGATTGGAAATTGAGAGTTCTAGTGCCTTTTTAATAGTCAAAAGTGATTGGTGGGCAACTAGCCCCCCCCCCCCCCCCCCCCCCACGCCCATCATTCCCCAAATACATCCAATAAAAATTTTTAGATAGCCATTTTGTTCAACGTAGTTGATTTCCAGATAGAAAATATGTTTTTGAGGAGGACACTCCCCCACAACCCTCAGGGCAAGGGCTTTAAGTTATGCCCTGGGGGCATATAAGGTTTTTATAGAAGGCGTTGCCGTATAAACTTCAAAACAGACTCATTCGATTGGAAATTCTAAGGGCTAGTACCCTTTTTAATAGTCGAAAGTTATTGGAGGGTAACTAGCCCCCCCCCACGCCCATCATTCCCCCAAGCACATCCAATCAAAATTTTGAGATAGCCATTTTCTTCAGCATAGTTGACTTCCACATAGAAAATATGCTTTTGAGGAGGACACTCCCCCACAACCCTCCGGGCAAGGGTTTTAAGTTATGCCCTGGGGGCATATAAGGTTTCTATAGAAGGCGTTGTCGTAGATACTTTAAAAAGACTCATTCGATTGGAAATTCAAAGGGCTAGTGCCCTTTTTAATAGTCGAAAGTGATTGGAGGGCAACTATCCCCCTCCCCATGCCCATCATTTCCCCAAACACATCCAATCAAAATTTTGAGATAGCCATTTTGTTCAGCATAGTTGATTTCCAGATAGAAAATATGTTTTTTGAGGAGGACACTCCCCTACAGCCTTCAGGGCAAGGGTTTTAAGTTATGCCCTGGGGGCATATAAGGTTTTTAAAGAAGGCGTTGTTGTAGAAACTTCAAAAAAGCTCATTCGATTGGAAATTCAAAGGGCTAGTGCCTTTTTTAATAGTCGAAAGGGATTGGAGGGCAACTAGCCCCCCCCCCCACCCCACGCCCATCATTCTCCCAAACACATCCAACAAAAATTTTGAGATAGCCATTTTGTTCAGTGCAGTTTATTTCCAGATAGAAAATATATTTTTGAGGAGGACACTCCCCCACAACCCTCAGGGCAAGGATTATAAGTTATGCCCTGGGGGCATATAATGTTTTTATTTGAAATCGTAAAGTTCAACTTGAAAAGTTTTGGAAAGGAATAGGCCTTGAAGTTCAATAGTCTAAGGTGATTTGAAGGCCACTACCCTCCCCCCACCTTTTCCCTCAGCCCTCAAAATTTTTAGATAGCCATTTTATTCAACGTAGTTGAAAGGGAAATTAGGCCTAAGGGATGATATCCCTCCCCCCACAGCCCTCAGGCAAGGGTTGTAAGTTATGGCCTGGGGCATATAAAGCTTTTATTGAAAGCGCTTGTCGCAGAAACTTCAAAAGGGCTCATTCAATTGGAAATTAAAAGGCTAGTGCCTTTTTTAATAGTTGAAAGTGATTGGATAGCGACTAACGCCCCTCTCATGCCCACCATTTTCCAAAACACATCCAATCAAAATTTTGAGATATACATTTGTTCAACGTAATTGAACGTTCTGGAAATTAGGTCTTTTAGGATGATAATCCCCTCAGAGCCCTCAGTGCAAGGGTTGTAAGTTATGCCCTGGGGGTATATAAGGTTTATATAGAAAGTTGTTGTATAAATCATAGGCAGCACGATCGCGCTGCCTAAGTAAAGAATGGGGACACTCGAGAACGAGACAAGAAACGGGGACTAAGTAAAGAGGAGGACACTCCCCCACAACCTCAGGGCAAAGGTTTTAAGTTATGCCCTGGGGGCATATAAGAACTATGTTGGCACAATGTATTATTCATTAATTTTTTCCTTTAGAGCAGGGCACTTCGTATCGAAGAAGTTGTCGTAGAAACTTTGAAAAGCACTCATTTAATTGCAAATTGGAGTGGCTTGTGCCCTTTTTAATAGTCGAAAGTGATTGGAAGGCGACTAACACCCCTCTCACGCCCACCATTTCCCCAAACACATCCAATTAAAATTTTGAGATAGCAATGTTGTTTAACGTAGTTGAAGGTTCTGGAAATTCAGTCTTAGAGGATGACAACCACCCTAACAGACCTTAGGGTAAGGGTTGTAATTTATGCCCTTGGGGCATATAAGGTGTTTTATAGAAAGCGTTGTCGTTTCCAAAAGGGCTCATTCGATTGGAAATCGAAAGGCCTAGTGCCCTTTTTAATAGTCGAAAGTGATTGGAAGGCTTGACGTTTTATAGTAAAGATCGAAGTGGGTATGGTATAATGTATTATTTTTTGTTGTTGTTGTTGTTTAGACCAGGGCACTTCGTATCGAAGGAGTTGTCGTGGGAACTTCGAAAAGGGCTCATTCGATTTAAAATAGAAAGGACTAATGTCCTTTTTAATAGTCGAAAGTGGTTTAAGGGCAACTAATCCCCCTTCCACTCCCACCCTCCCACGCCAACCCTCCCATTTCTGCTCTTAAAATTTAACCAAATCAAAATAGCGTAAGTGTATCCAAGCTATCAAAGAAAGTAAACAGATCTTTTTGCGAATGGATCAAGTTTTCCATTTCAGGTCGACTAGAGGAGGTATGAAACTAAATTAAACAGCACTATTTTTGTCCAGATTTTTAAAAAGGTATATGTTGTTAAAATTGCTGAAAATTTTTCTCCGGCATACAAATAGCAGGCCAAACTATAAAGTCTTAAAAACCGAAAAAGATTTAAAGTATTATTTTCTTTTTACCTGAAAAGACTATGTCAATATAAAATGCACAGAAATAATTTAAAAAAACTTTTTCCACGAAATAAGTTTTTCAAAGAAAAGTAAAGAACTCCATTAAACAAAAAATGAGCAAAAATAAAATCAAATAATCTACCAAGCGTGAAACTACCACAAATCAGCATCGATAAATAAATGAAACCCAAAACGAACAGGAATTACAATAATTAACCGAGTCAAACTCAAAACGAGCAGAAATTAACATAAGTTGGGCGCAAAACCCCTATGCCTTCCCAAGGCCAGAATAAAATTTGCACTTTACTGAAAAAAATACAAATGAATGTGCATTGTCAGTTTAATATACATATACTGATATTTAGTAATCAAAATGTTAATATTATTTGATTTATTAAAGTTATAAAAGTAAAAACATTTACGTTTGACTCGGTTAATTATAGTAATTTTTGTTCGTTTTGGGTTTCATTTATTTATCGATGCTGATTTGTGGTAGTTTCACGCTTGGTAGATTATTTGATTTTATTTTTGCTCATATTTTGTTTAAATGGAGTTCTTTACTTTTCTTTGAAAAACTTATTTTGTGGAAAAGGTTTTTTAAATTAATTAATACTAGAAGAAAACAATTACAAAACGTAAGGTTTTTACATGCCCAAGAAGCTTAGCTTGTAAAGGGCCAACAAAACGAAATAAAACACTTTTATAAAGCACATACAAAAAAAAAAAAAAAAAAAAAAAAAAAAAAAAAAAAAAAAAAAAAAAAAAAAAAAAAAAAACTGGAGCAAGACAAGGACATTTATGAAATGAGGGATTTAGAAGGAACACAACAACATATAACTGAAAAAAAACTAAATAAAGAAAATAGGTAAAAAATTAGGATAGAATCAAAAAATATTTTATAATCTGAAAAATATATTAAATGAAGAGAAGAGAGACAGAAAAATTAGGATAAAAAAAAAAAATCAAAATGGGAACACCTGAAGAGAAACTGCCTTTACAGAAACAAATAAAGGAACATCTGAAGGGATGGAGTTCCAAAGTCGAACTGATTGAAATAAAAAAAAACAGGAGACCTCTGAGCTGCTGTGGATGATTGTTTGGGTAAAATAAATCTGCGAGAAGAACTAAGTAAAAAACAAGAGTACCTACCGGAGCTTGACCGTGAGAAAAAACTGCTGCAGAGACGGTTGAAGTGTACCTAGAAAAGCAGAATGCGCTAATAAAGGTAACGTTTACCCACAATACGATCCAGCAGAGCTTTTCCAGTATCATTATAAAGATCAGAGGAAGGGTAAAACCAAGGTAGAAGAAAAGTAGCCTTCACTGCCCTATTTTGGGCTCTTTGAAGTGAGCAGAGAAGAGATTTATTAGTACTGCCCCAGACACCACTACTACTACTACTAACAACTCACTGCAGCACCAAGCCGCCTGAGGCTAACACAGCTACGCACGCTCCTCCTCCATCCCACTCTATTTAAAGCCTCCCTTTTTACACTCGTCCACGAAGTTCCTATTTCCTTTAAAGCTTTCTTTGTGACGTCCTCCCACCCCAGACGAGGACGACCTGCTTTCCGTTTAGCCCTAGACGGTTGACCGAAAAGAACAATCTTCTACAATCTGTCATCCGCACAACGTGCCCTAGCCACCTTAACTTTTCTTTCATTATAGCCCTAGAGAGCGGTATTGATTGAACCACATTTTTCGTATAGCCTATTGTTTGAAATATGGTCAGTCAGCCGGGTACCCAGAACAATCCTTGAGCAATTTCTCTGGAAAGCATCTAGCAAACCTTCATCCGCTTTTCTGAGCGCCCATGCTTCAGAGCCGTATTTGACCACTATCGTCACTATAGTTTCTAATATTCTAATCTTGGTTTTCAGACTTATCTTCCTATTCTTCCAAACTTTTTTTAACTGTGAAAAAAATACCCTGAGCCTTGGCTATTCTACTTTTAACATCTTCACTGCTCTCACCATCTTTACTAATAATACTACCAAGGTAAGTGAAGCTGCCCACCTGATCAATCTTTTCATTACCCCAACGTCACCTTTTCATCTTCACTTATTCCTAGCCTTGGTGACTTAGTCTTTTTTAACATTAATTTTTAAACCTATTCTAGCACCCTGACCTCGCAAAACCTCTAAAACTTCAATTATTTTGCTCACACTTTCATCTAGGATACTTAAATCGTCAGCATAATCCAAGTCCCGGAGACTTTTTCCTCCCCATTTGGTTCCGTGGTCTCCCACTGCCCCAGACAGAACAGCAATAAGAAAGGTAAGGAAAAATAAAAGCATAATAAAGAGAAAGCTTAACATCTGGGGGAAGAAATGTGTTAACCCTGTGTAACTTTGAAGATTGGCGGAGGACAAGAGAGCGGGTATGAGTATGATATGGGGTTTAAAAGAAAGAAAACAGTCAAGATACACACCAAGAAATTTCATAATAGTAGCTTGCAGTGTAATATCATTCCTATAAGCCAGGATGATTGGCTCCCTTACGTCTCTTATACGATAAGGGGTCCTGAAGTGTACAATGGCACTTTTTGGGTGTTGAGAGTCACACAATTAAAAAAGACAAAAAAAAAAAGAAATAACCAGCACCAATCTTTTAGTTTATCAAGAAGACCTTGAGCTAGAGAAGTGGCGGATGGCAGGTCCACTGCAGCAATGAAAAAGTTACTGTCGTCAGCAAAAAGAATAGGTTGCACAAATGGATGAAGACCGTCAACAAGATCATTAATATAAATTAAAAACAAAAGTGGTCCAAACACAGAGCCCTGTGGGACACCCCATCAAAATAGACAAGGTAGAGGAAGAAATGCCATTAACCAAAACATACTCAGATCTCCCTGAGAGGTAAGACCTAAACCATTCAAGTGGGACTCCATGCACTCCAAATAAAGACAATTTAGATAAAAGAACAGAGTGAATGACCATACCAAATGCCTTTGAAAAGTCTAGAAATAGACCCAAAACACACAAGCCCTTGTCAAGGTTAACACGCACAAACTCTGTTGCATCTGAAAGTGCATGCAAGGTAGAAAAACTGGGACGAAAACCATACTGATGATTAGTTATGAGAGAATTTCCTGCAGTCGTATTAGTACTAAATACAAAGAAAAGACTCTGCAATACACTACTTTTTCAACAACCTTAGAGATTACAGGAAAAGAGAAATAGGTCTATAGTTTGAAATTAGCAATGAATCACCTTTTTTATACAAAGGTACAACATTAGCGACTTTAAGTAAATGAGGAAAAATACCAGAAGAAAGAGAGAGGTTAGTTCTTTGTGAGATGGGGTTAGAAACAAACTGACCAATTTTTTTAAGAACATTACGGCTCAAACCAAAACCATCAACTGAACGGCTACATGAAAGCTGATAAATAATATTAGAAATTTCAGTATCACTGCATGAGAAGAGGAAAATGACTTTTCTGCTATGGGAAAACTACTTATTCTGCAATGGGGTCATCAATTCCACGTGAAATTCCACTCATCAATTCCACGTGAAAGATAGAGCTTTTTGGCTGTACGTACTGAAGAAGTAAGCACATTTTTATAAAGTTTATACTTCAAAAGATCATCCTGTGTCTTACTTTTACCTGCAGCCTTGAACAGAAACGCCTTCATATGTGTAGCATTGATCAGACCTCTAGACATCCATAGGCATTTGGGTTTGGAATTCCTTGGCCTCTTTCTAAGAGGAAAATGCTTATCCAACAGAGCTCCCATACGACACAAAAATAAGCTCGTTGCACATTCAACATCATTAGCTTCATGAACACTAGACCAATCATTACTCTGATGACTATGTATTAAATTAGAAATTTCTTTATCTGTATAAGTTCTAGAAAAAAAAACTCATCCCGCTCATCCACAGTAATGTCAGTTTGAGGCACAAAAAGTAATACTTAAGTAGGGAAGTGATCAGAAAGTTCAGTGAAAACAAGACCAGAAGTAAACTTCAAATAAGGAGAATGAGAAATTAAAATATTATCTATTAAAGAGGCAGAATTTCTGGTAGGGTTTTGTGAACCCTACCAGAGTAGGGTTCTCTGGTGGCAGAATTTCTCTCTGATAGTTTTGATTAATAAAGATTTGGTTGTAACAATGAGATATTTTTGAAGAACTCTGATACTTCATATTAGCACATATTTTGTGAAGAGCTCTGATGCTTCATATTAGCACATAGTTAGGGGGGATAATGCTCCTTGTACCCAAATGTTTTTCTAATAAATCCTACGGTTATATATTGCCTATTTTTGGTACTTTCTTCAAAGTTGTTTTCTCCCAAATGTTTGAATTCAAAAGCTAATGTTTAAATCACTGAAGTTAACGTCTAACCTCCGTTTGGGCAAACCCCACACAGACCTTTTTTTTTTTTTTTTTTTTTTTTTTTTTTTTTTTTTTTTTTTTTTTTTTTTTTTTTTTTTTTTTTTTTTTTTTTTTTTTTTTTTTTTTTTTTTTTTTTTTTTTTTTTTTTTTTTTTTTTAGTTCAAAGAGTCGAATATCAATTTTTAGTGTTTTTTTTATTTTCCATGATTTTGTTCTTTTAGAAGGAATTAATAAACTTAATACCTTTTTAATATACAATAGTAGCAGCTAGCAAAGCTGGAATGGCCTAGCATCAATGGATGATTGCATCCTCAGAGAGAGGTAGTGAAACTGATGCAGTGTTCCCTATCATATAATGTTAAAACACTGGTATGATACCTTGTGACAATACCGTGTGTTCATTTTGTTTTACTTTATTTTATTCTTTTATTGTTTTAATGGTGGTAATTGACATTACACTTTCTTTTTAATAACTTGGATATTTTTTTTTCAGGACTGATTGGAGGCAATAAAATGGACGAAGAGCGATCAATCAAAGCCAAAGGGCCCCCAGGCTATTGTTTCTGGGCAGTAATTTTTGCATTGACTGTGCTTGTTTTTTCAAACTTCTTCATGACTGTTACTCTTTACAAGTTTGTATTGATTTTAGTTTATTCAAAATTTCATTCTAGGTATAGATTATATCGAGAATATTAGTTTTGGGAAGTTGTAATTTTTAGTCTAAAAGTCAAAACTGGTGGTCATAATATTCTTAGAAACTATGCTACTGACTGTTTTTAACTTGTAATATAATCCAAATCTTACTAGATTGTTTATTTCTGTTTCCTTTTTGTAAAGGTATCTGAAGAAGGTTCTAGAAGACTGACAAGAAATAAGTTCAGTTGAACCTTACAGGTCAAATGACTCTTGAAAAAAAAAAAAAAAATAATAAAAAACTCTGGTGTTTCAAAGCATTCAGAATTTGAGAGCACTAACCTAGTGCTGACAGCTAAAAAGGATTGGTTGGACCCTGGATGAAGCAACAAATTTGAATTATACACTGAAGACCCATGAGATGGGCAACAGACAGATTCTTGAAACTGCTAACCAAGAAATAGTTATTTATAATGGGGATAGTAAAAGTAATAGTAACCTTGAATAATAACTAGCTGGCATGTTTAGAACCTTCGAAACAGGCTTTCGTTTTGAATAAATATTTGAATCAGTAGTTAGTCTACTTTATTGTTTAGGGTACTGCGTCTTAGCACTGGCATGGACAGTATTCAAGTGGATCCAGAACATGTGATGACCACATTTACTGGTGATATTACGCTTGATTCCGTTTTAAAACTGGATGGTAAACTGGAAACTTTTTCAGACGAAAACTTTTGTTTGGTTGGAGAAGAAGATGTTTATATTAAGGTTGGTTAAGCAGGTCCTATTTAATTTTAAATGCTTTTATTTAAGTTGATCTGTGTAGACAAAGAATGTAAGGGGTAAGGATCGAGTCTTCATCTTTCATCCACTTCTGTGGTCTTATTGACATGAGGCTTTGCATTTACGTTGCTTTCAAATAAAAATAACTTATATTTGGGAGAAGACCCATCAATCAATTTTTCAATTCTTCACAGCTAACTTTAGGTCAAGACTCGTATCTACCAAGAAAAACACTTTTAAAATCTAATAACTGTTGCTCACCATTACTATTACTATTAGATTTTTTAGCTGGAGGTGGGCGCGCACTCGGTTTGAAATGTTAAATGTTGTTTGTGTTTGAGTTACTTTCGTAGGCATTTGTTAGTAGTGCGTTAATGCTTCAGTTGCTCGTTATTTAAACCCTCTCGATTTCCGGGAATATTTCTGGGCTACGCCATTATTATGAAAGTAAAGGGTAACAATAAACCCTAAACAAGCAGAATTTATTCTGTGTAGGATGTGGGCTGCCCTTTTCTCAACCCCTCTTGTGGTTATAGAAACACCGGAGGATGCTCATTCGATCAGAAACTGAGGGTTGTAGCGCCTTTTTTAAAACTCAAAAGTGATTGGAGAGTAACCAGACTCTGTCCTAGAACCTATTTTGATATCTGGTCCTTTTGTAATCTCTTAAACCATCTGATTAACATTTCGAAGTGCGCATTGTGTTCAGAACAGTTGAAAATATCAGTAAATTTGCATCCAAGGATGATATAACCTCGAGAACCCCTGAGATAAGGGTCATAAATTATGTGGACTTTTAATTCTTTACATATATTTTTTTATAGCAGAAAAAGGGAATATGTTTGATCTTGGGGATTCAGCAGTGCGAAAAAAAATGCTTTCTCCAAATGCAGCCATGAAAAATGTCAGAATAGTGTCCAAAGCTTTTTTCGCACCCACTTCAAACAAAAGGGCTATTTTAGAAACTTTGAAGGGGAATCCTTTGATTGAAGATTGATGGTTTTGTGTGTTCTTTTTAAAGACTGAAAGCTATTGGAAGGTAATTAACCTCCCTCTTGGTTCCTTTTCTGCTATTGAATTAAAAAAAGCAAGTTTCTTCAGCTAAAAGCAAGGAGCAACTATAAAACGAACAGCAATTATTACGTATATGAGAGGGGTCGTCTCTCCTCAATACCTCGCTATTTACGCTGAAGTTTGATTTTTTGTTCTAGTTATTTAAGAATGACTCCTGAATCACAAAGGTCGTTTAATTAGAATATCAAGCTCTTTAAAAAGCCCTAAAAAAGTTTTAGCGTAAAGAGCGATTTATTGAGGAGAGGCGATCCCCTTCATATACGTAATAATTTCTTTTCGTTTTAATTTCGCTCCTTACTTTCAGTTGAAAAAACTTGTTTTTTTATTTTTGATTTCTGATCATTTTTTAAATAATGCTGGGAAATCCGGCTCTCCCTACATCGAAAATTTCCTTCTCCCACGGAAATTTTCTCCATGGAAAGATCCTCCCACATACCCCCCCCCCCTCCTCCACCAGAAAAATCCCCCCTGAAAACGTCTGTGTACTTCCTAATAAACAATACTATATGTAAACAATGGGCAAAGTTCATAGTTTGCAGCCCTTCCCCCGGGGACTATGGGGGTCAATTCATCCTCAAAGACATAGTTATTCGATTTTTCAAATTTTTCGGACAATTTTGAGGGAAAATGATCGTGGAAGGGGGGATAGCTGCCCTCCAATATTTTTGATCACTTAAAAACGGCTCTAGAACTTTCGATTTCGAATAGTATGAGCCCTCTCCCGTCTTCTACGATCGCTGGTTCGATATTATCACCCCTGGGGGAAAAAAAATGCTTTCTTCCGACAAAAAATGCAAAATTCCACATTCCTGTACATAGTAGCTTGAAACCTCTACAGTAGGGTTCTTGGGTATGCTGAATCTGATGGTGTAATTTTCATTAAGATGAACTGATGTTTTTGAGGATGTTTTTCCTCTTTTTTGAAAATTGGGCAAATTTTCTCAGGCTCATAACTTTTGACATTAAACTTGCTGAATTTTAAATATTGTGAATAAGCATCAAAATTCGATTTTTTTTAAATGTATCTATTGTTATTAAGAATTTATTTTTTAGAGTGTCGGCCTGTTAGACTTGACGAATTTTTTATATATTTTGAATAATCAGCCAGATTTTTTTTTTATGTATCTTTTATTATGAAGACTCTGTTTCTTAGAGTTTTGGTTACTATTACCCTCATTTAATACCTATTATATCTAATCAAATTTTGAGACGTAATTTATTCAAAAACTTTGAAATGTTTAATAAGTTTGCCTTGGGGTTAATATCACCCCCACATCCCCAATGTTAAACTTAAGCTATGAAAACTCCCCAGACACAAGAAAAAAGAATTATGCCTAAATTTTGGAATATTGTTAGAATATTCAAAAATTCTTTCTTTTCTATCGCTGTTCAATTTTGTATGTGGCAGGAATTTTCCACGGCTTGGGGAAGGAATAAGCCTAGCACCATCACAAACAAGAGTGGGACTGCTGCCTCCAACAACCTCCCTTAAAGCTAGAGTGTCATTTGTACTAGAATGGCTTACAACTTACAATGGTATTCGATGTTTACAAATAAGTGTGACTTCTGCTCCCTCGGATCCTATAAAAGGCCTGAGTTTCATTTGCGATTTCCTAAAAAACGATATACGTATGTTTCGAAGACTGTTTTTATTTTTCAAAATATCAAAAACAAGAATAAAGAAAATTACAATAAAAAACGAACATTGGTCATTTTTGAAGCTACGGTTTAGATGTTTTAGTATTGAAGAATGTCATCTAACCTTGTTCTGAAAAACAAAACACGTAAAATGACATCGTACACGTTGTTAACAAATAAAACATCTGTATCTTTCTTTGTTTGTAACTGCCTTTTAAAACTGCTGTTTGTAGTGGTTTGTCTTACCGAGCCCTGTGTTTTCTTAGGTTCCATCTAGTTCTGACAACATGTTCAACTCTGATGCAACCGTGAACGTAGCAATGGAAGAAATAACGTTAAAGATTTTAACAGGCTCGATGTGGTCGACGAGACAAGAAAGCCGATTTTTTTCTACAAGGATGCCGGAGTTTGATCTTCCCAAAGGCGTTAACAAGCTGAATATCAATTCAGCTATTTCTCACAGAATTGTTAGTCCCGTAAACAGTAGCCTCACTATAGAGGTATTTATAGCCGATTCTATCCTAGTATGTTATAAGAAAAACTTAAAGACTTAAAAACAACTTAAACAAGATAGATAAATTTATGAGAAGTAAAACGTGCTAAATTCGTACTATTACCCAAGGTTTGGTTTATTAGCCAAGGCTGTGCGGTAGGAATAAGGAGTAACGGGGCAAGGTTTTTAAAGGGACCCTTATTCCTTTTACTATATTCTAACAAGCTACATGTAGTTATGTTTTATCCACAAGTCTGATTTGAACCATAGCTTCTAATTCCAAATTTACATTGAAAAGGAACAAATATATTACGGACATTTGAGTTCTGGCTATTGATTACCATGAAATCAGAATTCTGAGAAAAAAATATGATCATTTGACAATGGTAACATATTATTATTGATAAGTAAAATAATTATTGTGGTAATAAGGGGGGCATTTTTCTTGCTTTGAAATGCAAGTAATCTCATATATTAACTTGTGAAGACTGAACTGGAATTGGAGCTTACGGATTTGGGCTGTTGTCTCATAGGGGGCTTAACCTTTTTTGTTCAAATTTATCACTTTGTCGCTGCTTTACTGTGAAACAGTATAGTAAAGACCTGTTTTAAGGAGGTACTAACTGTTTCAACTGAAACTAAAGACTCTAAAAATTATTGTCATTCTTTTAAAGAACGTTAAAAAATAAAACTAGACGATTAAATTATCGTAAATTCTGTGGAATTACTAAAATATTCCTCCTTTATCCTCCCGCAGCCTTAAAATTGCGTGAACTTTTTTATCTCAATGACTTTTAATAGGCTACTTTAAACTGTTGAATTCTGCATAATTGGAGTCACCAAAAAATACAATTTGTTTATGTACGTATTGCTCCTAAACTGTCATTTTTCATTACTATTTCCGCGTGCTACAATTTACTTACTGTTAGTCATCATGAATGATTACTGTATAAAGAGGATTTACTGATATTTCGAAATTGTTTTGGGTAGTCTTGGCAGGAATGTACGCCTAAATGCTCTTTGAAGAAGGACAAAATCTCAGAGAGGCGTCGAAACGTAATAAAACGAAATTTAAAGAAGTAAAACGTTTTACTACGAGGCATAGTAAAGCGAAATTAAACTATATAAGTTATGTGAAGAAGACAGGAAAGAATAGAGAAAACATCTTGTTTGGGATGTGCAGTTAAAAGTCTTTTTTAGTGTACAGTTGCTTTATAGAGTAGTTGCAAAAAGAGTTGTAGAAACCTAATGGTTTTATCTTTTTAGCAGCTTTTCGTTCTCATTCATTCTCCTTCCATATAGAAATTTGAACTTGCTCATGGTATTGTCACTCAAATATTCTATTGTGGTACAATCTGTTTTTGAAACAAGGCAAACCTGTTCCGAGAAAACCTGCCTCCTCTGCTCCCATGAATAAATCCCTAGAAAACTTAGGTTAGCAAGACTTGATTGAAAACCAGCCACTATATATGTGTCCTCAAAATACGTATTTTGATAGAATTTATTTGTCATAGACAGTGTACACATATGTAGCCATGTAGCCTGTCATAGACAGGCTACAAAAGCAGTTATTGAAATCTTTCCACTAAATTTACATATTTTTAATGGTTTTATAAAAGTTGTTTACAAATGTATTTAAAATACCACTATATGGGTACCTTTAGCTACACGAAGCACATCAAGACGGTACTCGTTTTTGGTCTTAGTTTGAAACAAGCAGAGAGTCAGTCAAAAGATTTAACTAGCATTAATCCAGAAACAAGCAAAATATTTTTCAACAAAGCTTACAGTTTTTCCACTGGTTTTTCTATGTTTTTTTTACTATGTAAATATACAATTTTTTTGTTCTCACAAAAAGCGTACACTTACGCAATTTCACGTTTTTTTTTTCCACAAAATTAATCAATTCTTGCAGCCTTCATAAAATATCATCAAGAAGAAATAGATGCACGATTTGGAGAAGTTACTGCATAGCTTTCGCTCATCTTTCTGTTGCTCCTATTTCGAAGAGACCGTTTTTTCTGTCAAGTTAATTAATACAAAACCTATTGTAATCTTCATTACATGACTACCACTCTCATCACCATTTGTGGCGCAGTAACATATTCTTACTAAGCTCTAAAATAACCTCGAGACTTAAAGCGCCTTTCCTACTTCTTTTGCTAAAACTGTTAGTTCTACTTGATTCTCCACTCTGACTTACTTCAATCTCAAACTGACCTTTATAAGAGATAAAATGCGACACACTCGTTCTTCATAGGCATGTCACACCCAATGAATAAGTGATTATGTGCTTATTTTATTACCGAATCTACCAGGACACTTGGAGAAACTCTTTTATCCGTCCTATAGTACTTTTTTTCCTGCCCAACGCTTTCTAGTGGATAGCAACAAAGCACGCTACCTCTAAGAAACAGACTGTCAAAGATATATAACAACCAAGACGCGAAATTCTTTTTTTTCGCCATCTCTCTGTGTGTCACCCCTCTCATTATCCATGGCACAAAACTTTCTCTTGCCCTCTCTTCATCCTCTCTTTTTGTTAATGAATAGAAACAAAAAGCTCTCATTGCTCTCGCTTCATCCTCTCTTTTTGTTAATGGATAGAAACTTTTTTCGTTGAAACATCTTTTTCAAGGCTTGGTGACTACCTTTCGTCTCTCTCTCTCTCTCTCTCTCTCTCTCTCTCTCTCTCTCTCTCTCTCTCTCTCTCTCTCTCTCTCTCTCTCTCTCTCTCTCTCTCTCTCTCTCTCTCTCTCTCTCTCTCTCTCTCTCTCTCTCTCTCTCTCTCTCTCTCTCTCTCTCTCTCTCTCTCTCTCTCTCTCTCTCTCTCTCTCTCTCTCTCTCTCTCTCTCTCTCTCTCTCTCTCTCTCTCTCTCTCTCTCTCTCTCTCTCGGCCATGGGAGCTCAGACCTTCCTGAACCAGAATCCTCTTAAACCTTCAACTTTTCCTCCCATATGTTTCCGGACTTTATCTGTAAGGCCAACCTGGTCCTTCGGTGGACTGCAGTTCATTCCTTCACCTAGTTCGTCCCTCTTGACACTTTATCTCTCTATGTCAGTGCCTTTTAATTGCTCCTTCACAATATCTCTTTGTATTTCAGAAGCAAACTTTCTAATTTAAAAAAAATTGTTTTTTATACATCAGTTTTTCTATTTAAATGGCTTAAAATAAATACATAAATAAACAAATACCTGCCTATTCCTCTAGTCCTAATCCTAACTCGCGAACTCGAATATCTACCTCCCCACCCCTTCATCATATTCAAGTTTTGCCTCGGGCCAGTTATGACGAGTTCCTCATTCTGTCCTGACCAGTAAAAGTATGTATGTACGGCCGTCGGTAAAAACATCCGCTTTTCTTCGCCCTTTGTGTTCTCAGCAGCCTCAAGATGCTGCACTGGCTGATACACTTCAGAAACAGAAGCATAATCATCCTTGTGTTCATATTCTTCCCTTTAAAACAAAGTTTATATCATTCTTGATTGTCAATAAACGTGCATCGTAAGTTCAACAGTACAACGTATAACGATGGCTATGGCTGTGATTTTTTACATTTTTAGTGCCGTATCTTTTATTATGACAAGAACTGCCACTGATCGGCATGCCCGTGTAAGGCGTTTGATAATAAAATTGTTTATCGTTATCGTTTATCGACAACCGTAAATTTTAATATAAATAAAATCGTTAATACACAATTATTAAAGATTATTTTAGTGACACCATGTATATCAAAACGAAAAACTTGTCTTATAGCAAAAATAAAGAAATACAAACGTAACTAAACTGTCGCAGTAGATTTTGCGTCTAAATTCGGATCTTAGAAGGTATTATCTAGTTCCTAGGTTCGTCTCTTTTCTGTTGTAGAACAGTGGTATCTACTTAACTCGGTCAATCTTCAGACTGAATAGATAAAATTAGTAGATCAAGAGCTTTGATTATAGAACGGCAGTTTAATTTAATTAAAAACTTGTCTACGAAAACAAAGAATAGAACGGAACATAAGTGGAAAAACAAAGAAGGAAAAATTAATATTTGCTGAGCAATAACAAGAGTAATAAGTTTTAGCCTAAAACGAGACAAAAAAAAAGACAGATCAAATATAAATCAAACGTGAATTCTAAACCATGGGTGATATGTAATTTCCCTTTTACCTTAAATTGCAGCTTGGAGCAATCTAAGGATTACGTGTTATTACCTGATTTCTGGGTCTCTTGCTATATTGGTTAATCAATCTTGATGTGTGTGTCCATGGTGGTGTATGGAGTAGATATTTGGCAAAATGAAAGAAGGTGGGACGGATTTGTGCTTTAATATTTCTAGTGAAAATCTTCCAGAATGGCATAATATTCAGAATATAAGGCAGTGCGACAGCTTTATAAAGACTAGTGAGGTAAAAACGGTCGGAAAGAAGTTTCTTGCAAACAATTGAAGCATAGCAGGCTAATATTGGGCGTGAATGTGTGTGACTCTGTGTTGAATAGAGGTGCCTATAGAGAGGCCTAGGAATGAGACGCAGTCAACAGTATTAATAATAGAAATACCGATGAATATAATCTTTGATGAGTACTCCTCGTGACAATTAAAAAGAGCAACTTCTGACCTCTGAATTGAATGCTAGACTGAGGTTACAGTATTCATCAGATAAGGGAACCAACATTTCTGGAATTGCTTAATAGTCCGATTCATACAATTGGCTGATGCCCTGAGGAATTCAAGACAAAAGCCTTATTACCACGACATATGAGGGTCTACCACTTGCACGGTTTGTACGGAGGACGTGGGCCCTGTTGATGAGTTCCAATATGCTATACCTTCTTTATGCCTACTGAACTAAAAAAATATGTCGATCTAGCTCGACAGATCATTGGTCTTAGAGGCTACAGTTTCAACCACATTGTCTCCATTAGCAGGAACTTCGCACGGTGAATAAATGATAAATTTAGGAATTGTCTACTTTCCTTTTATAGCTGCAGTGTGTCACCTGCAAATGTATGTGTCGTTAACATTACCTTTTTTATATTTATAAAGTGCGTTGAGATCATGAACTCTGTGCAAAATTTTGTTTGCATTTAAAATTGTATCTTTACTGAAGGAACTAACTGGTTTGGCAATAATCAAATATGAATGAACTTCATCGAGCATTGACTTGATAGGCAATGGAGTTTGGATTTAGAATTATTTTCTCTTCAAGAGTTTCAAAAATTAATCGTTAACAAGACTACTCTCGCTATCCAGTCCAAAACGTCAGCAGTGCCGATTTGTACAGAATTGTCTTTACTATAACCTACCTGAAAGGTCACTTGATGAAAAACTCCAGTTTTCCCTCCTTAACTGTGACTTCTTCCGAATTTGAAATGTTGTTATGTAGGATATTTTTGCACTCATAAGTCTCTCTCCCTTGTTATACATGGTTGATTTCAATCAAGCTTTTTGAATAAGTGTCATTTGGTTCTTTCTGCTACGCTTTTTTTGCACGTTTAAAAACCGCCTATCAAAGAATTAATTCCTAAGCGCTGATTGTTAAAGAAGGAATGGATCTTTAATTAGAGAATTACATGTTGTAAACTAAGTAATCCTTGTGTCATCTATTAACAAAAAGGGATTTCTGGTGAAAGTAAAGAATGAAATTGAAATTCAAAGTAGACAAAAATTAATGCAAAAATTGACTGACTGCCAACAGATGAGTTCCCAAAATTCTGTTCTTAAGAAATAACTGGAGGACTAGCTAACTAGATATATTTGTTGCATTTTTTTTTTTTTTGTAATACAACATAAACATCATTTGTCATTATTCATTTTCACCTAGTTATAAATTTTTGTTTTTGAACAATTTACGTAGGCCTAGAATATTGTTGCGTTAAGTCATTCAAAATCCTGCTTTTTGTTTTGTTAAGAGACTTTATCATAGAGTTTTTATCGGTTGCCAAATGAGTAACAGTAAAAACAATTTTATTCTGTTTTTGTTTTGTTCTGTTTTTTTCTAGATGGGGGTAATAGGACTTGTCAGCCAGATAAAGTTTTTCCAGCGGAAACTGAAGTTTTACTTACAGTCTTAATTTATAAATTTCACTTTCCTCTTTTTCAGTCTAACGGTAACGTACGAATAAAGGAAATGAGGGAGTATCCATTGCTGCAAAGGAAGTATCTTTGACTGCAGATGAAGACATAAGATTACACAGCATAAATGGCTCCATCATATTAAGCGGATCTCAGGGTATAATACTAGATGTGAATAAACTACCATCCAATATAAGATATTTTGACAATCCTCTGTCTTCTGAAAGCTCTGAAGAAACGGCTAATTTACCCCGACCTGGGCCTCAGTTAAGTCAGTATAAGCTCTGTGCTTGTATTCCCGGTGGAAAGCTATTTAGAGTTCCTATTCCTATTGGAAATAAAGATTCCTCAAGGTCTGGCCAAATAGGCTGTCATAGTGTTGATTTAACTTTGTCAAGAAGTAATCCTTGCCTATAATTAGTGAATTTGCGTCATTGATCCTTGTCATTTTAGCGTTAGATTTTTAAGCTTTATTCTTATTTTTAGTGAGTTTATCCATTTATCTTATAATAGCTAGAGATGCTATTACGTCTCAAATAATGGCAGGGGAGGAGGAGGAGCGTGCGAAGCTGTATTGGCCTCAGGCGAGTTAGTGCTGCAGTGAGTTGTTAGTAGTACTAGTAGTAGTAGTAAATGATAGCAGATTTTTTATGGACAAGAGTATTGAGCTGGTAGCCTTGAAAAAAAATGAAACAAAGATGTTTTCTGTAATTTTTCATCTTGCTTAATGATTTTTTGACGATTTGCCTGCCGAATTCGCTTGTCGATTGCTAGTGGCAACCTTGTACAGAAAATGGGTTATTGTGAATTGGCATGGAAATGTATCGTATCACCAATTGTTTTGCTACATAAAAACATTTACTTTTGCTTTATAGAAATAATGTTGTTACTTTAGTCGAGCTTTTTATGTTCCTGAATATGAAACTAGCAGTTTTATGGGGAAATTGATTTTAATTGATTACCTTTCGGGCTGCAAAATAGTATGTTGTTAGAGTATAAGCTTTACCAGCAACAATATAGCTAAATCTGTTTACATTTTTCATTAGTCTTTAAAAGTTAGCTATCCCTTATCCTTATAGCTTATCCCTTGCTCCTATTCGGTGGAATACGTAGTTCTACTACTACTACTACTAACAACTCACTGCAGCACCAAGCCGACTGAGGCCAACACAGCTGGGGTAGATATAAGGATCTTACACAAATACCCAATATGTTACTTAAATAAAGTAGTATCTCGGAAAAAAAAAATCTTGACATGTATCCCAGAAGATGTCCAATACCATGTTCACATGGGACAGACCTGGAACACATGACAAACATCCAGGTCTGTAGCTCCTAGCTTAGAGGAAATCAATCTTATATGCTCTTTTTTTTTATTACGAACCTTTTAAACATATCTAGTCACGAAATTGGGATTTAATCTGTTGAGTGTTGATATTTCTTGTTTTAATGTTTGCTTTCCTATATAATGTTGTTTTTCAATATTTTTCTATGATTTTTTTTTTTTCTTTTGATTGCCATAATTGGGCACAAGGGAGAAGATTGTCCTCGTGGAGTATTAGGGCCTAAATCTTTTTTTTTTTTTTTTTTACGCACTGTATTTACCTCAGAAAACCCTTTTGCAACGCTTTCCACGCTCCTATATAAGAATCCAACCTGTCTATATTTATTGATTATTACTAAGCTGATCTTAGCCTTTTTCGAACTATTGACTGTATTTGTTTTGTTTAATTATTGATTCCTGTATTCTAGTCATTGATTTGATACTACTTTATCCAATAAAGCTAAAAGTTTTCTGACTCGCAGGAAGTTTTTTTTTATCTTTTTTTGACGCCATCTATTGCAGACCCGGGATATTGACTTTCAGAATTCATAGGAAACAGGGTGAATTGACATTGAAGTTATCGATGTGTCCCCAGTTATAGAGGAAGTAATGCCACACGGTGGCCCATTTGTTCAAAAACAAATCACGTAGCAAATGCAAAATAAATGGCTAATATTGACTTGTATGTTAATGCTCTATTTGACTAAGTTAAATTACTTGATTTTTCATGAAATTGTTGATGATGTATAATTGCGCATCAGCCTTGTTAAGAAGGGGATGTGGGTCATTGTGTAGGGGAAGGGGGAAAATATGCCTAGAAGAGCGCATTTCAATGCCCAAATTTTGTTAATCTCCATGAGCCTTTAGATAAATATAGGAAGGGGGAGGGGAGCGATTGGAAGTAATCTACCTTCATTTAGATAAGGCCTGAATAAGGGTGCTGAGGGATAATGCCTCTCTTCTTATTGCAGAAAAGTATTTTTGATCTTTATTTAAAAGCTTCATTAGACTAAACTGATTTGCTTCATATTTTGTAAAGTTATATACAATGATGTGTAAGTGCGCATCAGCCATTATAAAATTTATAGAGGGAGAAGGGGGGCAGATGCCTCAAAGAGTGTACTTTAATGCCCAAATATTCTAACTCATTTAGATTTTGGATAAAAAAATAGAATGAGTTTTACTGGGAGCATTCTTTTCAGCGAATTTAAATGGAAGTATTTCTCTTTTCCTATTTATCTACAACGATTCAATGTATTTAAATATGTAAACCATGTATTTAAACATCAGAGAACCCTGTTTTAGAGGACGCGATGGTCTCATCCGCGTAGAAGATCAAAAACCGCGCAGAATTCCATTCGAAAAAAATTACTGGTCATCCACAGTTATGACTAAATATCCAAATTTTGCCCAGAATTTAATTATAATCCAACATTTTTTTAATTTTTAGTAGAGCAATTTGTATGTTTATATCCTAAAAATGGGTATAGGGCTAAGACCTTTTAACATGATCAATGTCTCTTAGTAATGGTTTTCACGGTTTTAATAGCATGAGTCTACCCAAGTAGCAGAAAAAGATGAGAAGGTACGTGTGATAAAAATTATTTTTCGGGGGAAAGGATGACTTTTGGGCGGCGACGTAAATCCAAAACATGTCAAAAATAGCTAAGCGATTTAGGAAACTAAAGAAATTACAGATAAATCGCAAGAATCTCAAGATCTTAAGAGAGACCATCAGCCTGAGTGCACCCTGCGTGATTGTCTGGCGGAGACCACCACAAACTCTTAAGTTTTGAAGGATAATTCTTAGTTAAAAAAGAAAGTTTTTCATGCAGGTTTTGTTGTTTTATTAAACGAATCTTTTAATGTTCTGTTCTGCCGTAATTGTTAGTGTGTTTAGAGTAATACATGGAAATCAGTTTTTTTTTTTTCGTATTTCAAGAAAATTAAGTTTATGTCTTTTGTAAAACAACTCCAGTTCTTTTAAAAAATACTTTCTTTGAATAAATTCTTTCAAGTACCAAGGACAATGAAATCTAAAATCTCATTAAATTCGCTAATTGGACATTTCCACAACCATATGTGTCTTAAAAAATCAGGAATTCAGTTTTCTATTGCAGTCCTATTCGAATTTTCATTTCTTAGTTCTATTCCTGCCCAGTTTTCAGGGACGAATAAAATTAAGACAGATCCGGGGGGAGGAGGGACTGTTTAAATTTTAATGTTGTTCCTTACTTTCAGTTGAAGAAACTTGTCTTTCATTGTATTTAATTTATCCCTTAGGATTTATTTTGATATTTCCCTTCTTGTAATTCTTCTTTTCGCGCTTTGAGGGGTTAAGGTTGACTTATCATAGCAGGGTAAGATCAAAGTTAAACGAAATACGCTCCTATTGAACGCGTTCTCGATCGCAAGGGGTGAACTGGCGTCATTTACTTCAGTTGTTGGTATCAGACCAAGTCCTTGGAAGTAATTAGTCGCTTTTCTCAGTCCTATCCTGTTATCTCTTTGCAGTTCCATTGAATTTTCTAGAAACGAGCTGTCTGCGAGGGAAATTTTCCGGAGGGGACTACGCTTAGCACCGTTTCAGCAGAACGTAGAAGTATGCATGTACATTTTCGTACAGAGGTCTTCGAATAGAGATGTACACACTATTTCATATGTTTAGAGAATTTTGCCAGGGAAGATTGTTTTAATATGTCCTTGAGTCAAGGCACTACAGTATGCAAGCCGAAATGGAGGTCTATAGTCTATATCAGAAAGGAATATCTGGAGTTTTCTGACAAGCTTTCTTCTCTTCAAGCCATGTTTCTACTTTCGAGTAGAAAGCTCTGTTCAAGCTAGCAGGCACCAGTTTAAGTGCTTAGAATGTGCAGTAGCTCTCTGAACTCGTTCACAAAATATTTTATTAGAACACTAAATAAGAGATTCAAACAGAAGCCTCTCCCCTCTGGTTCAAAAGTGCTGTCATGCATTTTTGAAATCGGTTTATGGTTACGATTGATGTTTGGTTCGTTATTTTGATTTTTCTGTTTTCCGACTAATGCAGAGGAATGGTATCACATGTACCTACTAAACTTTAGTAGGTCTCTCATTACTAAGGAAATCGGAGGTGATTCTTTGCTCCCATCTGTAGTGATGTTAGGAAGCTGATACACGGCAAGAAAAAACTACTTCTGAAGCAACAGGAATACTATTTTGTTTTAGGCGGACCAATAACACTAGGGCACAATTTCAATTGATTTCGATTGTTTATTCGTTCTAGGGTTAAATAAGGACATTATTTTTTGTTTTATTTTTTTTCTACCATGTTAAGTTTTCCCACTATACGTCATATGAATGGGACCATTCTTTTCTGGATTAAGCACGGATCAAAAAAAGTAATGTTAATCTCCTATCGGTCAACAAAAACATCCTGCGGTGCTGGATGAATATAGGTGGCTGGTGTACATATGTATAGACTAGTTCAGTTATGCCTGAGATTCTGCAGTGAGATGAGTACTGATGTTATATAGTGCAGCGAATTTTGACGCGGATTATTGGTTCTTGTTTATATAAAAGAATAGTAGCTTTTAGTTGTTATTTATGTTTGACATGAGCGTTTTCCTAATGTTTGCCTAATGTTGTAACTTACATTTATGACTTGGCAAAAGTCTAGAGATCTCTCAAGTGATTGTCGGTATCGTTACTTCTGAATAGCAAAGAAGTCAGGACATAACAAGAAACGAAAAATGCAAAATAGGTATCCTTGTTCGCTCTCGGGTAAACACAATACGCCTATTGCCCTATTTAGTTAAAATCCCAGGCCAGTTTTCATGGAAACATCATCTTTGTAAATACAAAATTATGACCCTGGTGAAACTTGAGGTAACCCCAACGACAAAGATTTTATAAATTTTAGATGATTTAATTCGTAATGGATTTGACTAGCCTAAGTTAAAGAAACTGATTTTGAATTAGTGAATTAGTGAAGGCACTAATTTTGAACAATCCGGAAAAGCTTCCGAGTCCTTAGCCTCAATAGTTTACGATGAAGAATGAGCTTGAAAAGAAACTACTTTCGATGAAGAGAAAGTGCGTGTCTGAAATATTTTTGAAGTAATGATGAATTTTGGGGCAAAGGTGTGGGATAGCAAAAATGTCCAATCAACAGAAGGTAGACGAAAGCTAAAATTGATTGCCTAAGATTGGTAACCTCTTATGGTTTCTCACGGGATTTGTTCTTCTGGTCTATTCTATTTAAGCTATCTATTTTACACACGAATTTCAAGTCGTAGATTTTTGCTGACCCGTAGAACTACTTCACTTTTTCCTTACTTATGCTTTTGATGGCTAGGTCTTAGCTTTTGTAATATAGGTCTTCCCCCATCAGTCAACTTTTTTTCCGAGATATATTTTTTTATCGGTGTCTTTAGTTTAGATTGATTAATAGTGGCTTCATCTGGAATTTTATGTTTTTTCTCATCCTGTTTATTGCATTTATCTTTATTCTAGCACCAGCCACGGAGAGAGCCTTTACATATCTAGCTGATTAAACTATAGTCTAAAAGAATATTTAATTAGAAGAGTTCACTTTATTCCACTATTAAGACTGGTCTTCCTTTACTGTTATAGTTTAAATAGAACATTAGTTTGTGGAGCTAAAAGAGAATACTTCTAATAGTATTGTTATATTTCGTATTAGGTCATATACTACTGATTATTAGAATGATAACTATCTGCCTCTCGTTTTCACTGTTCATGCTAGATGAGGTCTATCTATTAAAAATATCTTTCTTACACCTAGATTATCAAATATGTCTTGACTGATTAGGGATATCATTCATCTTTCTAGTTCTCTTGATTTCTTCTCAAGTGATAATCTACTCTTCTTATTATATAGACGGGGAGATCTTCATGGGTCGTTTTATGTATATATTGCTAGGATTTATTTCATCCATAATCTTGCTGATCATTTCATCAGACGGACTAAGATTGATATTGGGCTGAGGGATGGGCTTGGAATTACTTCTTATCTCTTAATTATGTTTTATAGAAACTACGTGTCTTCTTCTAGAAGCATAGTTACAGTTTTAAGAAACCGAGTGGGAGACGTATTAATTTTATGATCATTGGGATTGATATTTTATTCAAAAAGTTGGGATTATATATATTTAAGATACTTTTCTTTATCAATTATACTTTTTTTATTGTATGTTCCTTTACTAAGAGAGCCCAACTTCCTTTCTCTGCATGGCTACCTGCAGCTATAGCAGCTCCTACCCCTGTCTCCTCACTGGTACATTCTTCCACATTAGTGACTGCTGGAATCTATTTAATAATCCGTTTATCCCCCTCATTCGAGGGAGAGGATGATGTTTGCTTATCTTAGCAGGGGCCGTAACTTCATTTTTCTCAGGTTTAGCTGCTTTTGGTGAAAACGATTTAAAACGAGTAATTGCACTATCTACGTTGAGCCAGTTGGGGGTAATAATATTTTCTTTGGGTTTGGGGTTAACATTATTCTGTTATTTTCATTTATTTGCTCATGCACTTTTTAAGGCTCTTCTCTTTAGATGCTCAGGGGTGGTGATTCATTCATTAGGTGTACAGGATATGCGTCGAATGGGTGGGATTTCTAGGATACTCCCATTCACAAGTCATATTATTCTCGTATCCTCTTTAAGATTGATAGGATTTCCGTTTTTATCCGGCTTCTTTTCAAAGGACTTAATTATCGAATCTTCAGAAGAATTATCTATATTTATCCCTAGAGGTCTTATATTAATCTCCTGTTTTTTGACTAGTGTTTATTCGTCTCGAATTGCTTTAGTATGTTTATGCTCTTACAATTACAATCTAACTTGCCTATATAGGGACGAAGAGGGGGATTATTTAGGCCCCCTCTTCACTCTCTATTGGGGGGCTGTTATAGGGGGTTATTTTTTTTATTGAGGTTTCTTGGGGGACACAGGCCCCATTCTAGGGGGTTTTGCAAAAATCATACTCTTATCTTTGGTTGGTTAGGGGTTATATTACCCTATTTCATTAAATTATGAAGCCTTAATTTAATACACTGTTTAAGAAACATATTTTTTCTACCATCTATTACGGGGCATATAAGTCTGATTCCTTTGCGTGCGGGGGAACTCCTTTTATATGAGGGAGACCATGGTTGGGTAGAAGAAATAGGTCCGTCTATGATTTATAATTACAGATTGTGGGGATCATCTTTATTTTCATTCTTGTCATCTTCTCCATATAAGGTACTTATCTTAGGCTCCCTTCTTCCCCTATTACTTATTTATTTCTGTAGCTTAGTAAGAGCACAACACTGAAGATGTTGGGGAGGGTTATTCTTGGAAATATTTAAAAGACATATGTCTATCTATACATTGAAAATGTATTGTATTATTTATACTATATAAATAGGCAATGAGTAGAATTTAACTACCCGGTTGGAGAGTTAGCAGCTCCCTTCCTTCTTTTTGCCTCTTAGCAGGGGTTATCCCTCGCTCTTCAGTAACAGTGAAGCGCTATCTATTAGCTTCTGCTAAAGAGTGAGGGCCGAAAGGCCTAAATTCAGGTCGAAACTGGACTTGATATATCAATTCTTACTCTGAGAGAAGGAAGATCCCCCTTCAGGATGCAAACCCAATGTTCTATCTAAACTATTCTCCTTATAGGGCAGATTATAATCAGGATTACTTAATTCATCTAAGGGCACCTTCTTTCCATTCATAAAACACTCCAATGATAAGAATAAAAGAAAAAAAAATAACTAAATAAGTTCTTATAGGCGAAATATTCAGAAATACTACAGGTAAAAGAAGTGTAATTTCTACATCAAAAATAAGAAAAATTAAGGTAATGACAAAAAACTGGATAGAAAAAGGAGTGCGAGAGGAATTTAAGGGGTCGAAACCACATTCAAAAGGAGAACTTTTTTTCACGATCAAGAGAGGTTTTTTTATTTACCAAGACCCCCAGGGTTAACATAATAAATACAAGGATTAAAATTCTTAGTCAAACTAAAAGAATTATCTTTCCCTACCAGGTTCTCTTGATTGGAAGTCAAGTATAATATCTATACTAGAAAGATCTATTCTCCTCATCAGTAAATAGAGAGATAAAGAAATAGTCAGACAACATCCACAAAATGTCAGTATCAAGCTGCAGCTTCAAATCCAAAGTGGTGCTGAGGGGAAAGTAACATTTAGCATGGCGTACAGCACAAATTGAAAGAAAGACAGTACCAATATGTACATGTAGGCCGTGAAATCCTGTTGCCAGAAAAAATGTACACCCGGAAATTCTGTCTGCGATAGTAAAAGAGGCCTCTATATATTCTAACCCCTGTAGGAAGGAGAAGTACACTCCTAAAATAATAGTAAGTAAAAGCCCTTGGAAACATTGATCAAAATTATTTTCTATAAGTGCATGATGGGCTCAAGTCACCGTTACCCCTGAAGCCAGAAGAATTCTTTTATTAAGTAGGGGGACTTGTAACGGGTTAAATCTTTCCACCCCGATTGGTGGCCATAAAGCTCCAACTTCAATATTTGGTGACAAGCTTCTATGGAAAAATGCTCAAAAAAAGGATACGAAAAAGAAAACCTCAGAGATAATAAAGAGGATCATTCCCCATCGTAAGCCAAATCCAACTTTACCCGAATGTATTCCTTGGAAAGTAGCCTCTCGCGAGACATCCCGTCACCATTGGTAGGAAACAAATACAATTGTAACTAGCCCCGTAAGGAATAAGATTCTATCGAAAGAGTGAAACCATTTAACAAGTCCTGAAGTTATTACAAAGGCTCCTATACCTGTGGCTAAGGGCCAGGGTCTAACGTTAACTAAATGATAGGGGTGGTTTAATTGAATCATTATTCTCTTGCATAGAGAGTTATTAAGGTTATAAAGACATGGGATTGAATAATAGCCACAGAGACTTCTAACATCAAGAGAATAACCTGAGAAAGGATGACAGCTGCGGTGATATAAATATTTCCTATGTCACCTTGATTCCCTAAAAGAGTTAAAAGAAGATGACCTGCAATTATATTAGCCGCGAGTCGAACAGAAAGGGTGATAGGCCGAATGAGGTTTCTAATAATTTCAATCAGCACTATAAAGGGTATAAGAGGGGTCGGCGTCCCTAATGGGACAAGATGGGCTAAGGCATTTAGAGTTTCCCTAATCCAGGTATAAATAATAAAAGAAAGTCACAGGGGTACTGCTAATCTTAGGGTGACTGCTAAGTGTCTGGTGGCAGTAAAAATATAGGGAAATAAACCAATAAAATTATTGAAGAGAATAAACGTAAAAAGGGCAATTATTAGGATATTAGCCCCAATTCTAGCTGATCCTATAAGCAGGGACATTTCCCGGTTCAGGCCGTTTAAGATTTTCTTAGTCAAAAATTGGGGCCGTGATGGGATTACTCAGAAGGTTGTTGCTATAAACAAAAGCGGGGTTAGTATTCTCAATCAGTTGGATAAAAAGGAGGAAGTCGGGTCAAATACTTAAAACAGAATTGTTATCATTCTCAACTCAAGTGAATAGTGTGATTAAACAACGTCTTAGAAGAAGAAACTGGATAAGGTTGATAGAGGAAAAAGACTATAGCCATAATAACTCATAAGAGGAACAAAGAGACAAAGAAGATTATAATTCAAGGAAGCGGTATCATCTGGGGGATAAGAGAAACTGCCACTGGCCTCTTAAAGTTGACAACCTTATATTTATTACTAAACTAAGTTTCTACTTCCACAGGGGGTAGTCACCATAAGAAAGCTTAAGAGGCTACCGCTTAAACTTCAGCCACCCTATGAAATCTGTAATTCAAGTCACTTTAAAAAGTCATTTTCTCTAATAGATTCAATTACAATAGGTATAAAACTATGACCAGAACCACAAATTTCAGAGCATTGGCCATAAAATACTCCAGGTATATTCACTAAAAGTCTAGATTGGTTAAGCCGACCCGGGACTGCATCTATTTTAATACCTAAAGATGGTACGGCTCACGAGTGAAGAACATCATCTGAAGTAATTATTAGGCGAATAGCTTGATTATAGGGGACAGGTATGCGATTATCAACATCAAGCAAACGATATATACCCTTGGAGAGTTCATTTGAAGGAATCATGTAAGAGTCAAATTGAATATCATCAAAATCAGAATATTCTAAGTCAATACCACTAGTGTCCAGTTACTTTAATTGTTAGGGCAGGGTTATGAATCTCATCAATTAAATAAAGAAGAAGAATAGAGGGGAGGGCAATAGCCACTAAAATGACAGCAGGAATAACGGTTCATACTGTTTCGATCGCTTGCGCGTCAAGGAGGTAACGATGGAGAAACTTGTTAGAAAATAGTGCGGCGAGGAAGAATCCAACAAGTGAAGTGATAAGAATCACTACTAATAGGGCATGATCATGGAAAAAGATAAGTTGTTCTATGAGGGGTGAATTCCCATTTTGTAGGCCCAGTTGAAATCATTGAGACACTTTTAAAGGGGTTACCCATCTTTGGAGCTTAAATCCAATGCATAATTGTTTCTGCCACTTTAAAAGGTAGAAATTATAGTAATCTCTTCATAGGAGTGGTCAGCAGGTGGGTGAGGGTGATTTCACTCTACACTCGATCTTAAATTTAGTGAGAAGACATTAATCCGTTTGGCAATTATAGCCTCTCAAATGCAAAAAATAAATATAGTGTGGCAACCATAGATATAACTCTTCCTAGAGAAGAAACTACATTTCATGAAGCATAAGTATCAGGGTAGTCTGCATAGCGGCGTGGTATTCCAGCAAGACCTAAAAAATGTTGCGGGAAAAAGGTTAAATTCACCCCTAAAAATATATTAAAAAAATGAACCTTAAGAAGAAATTGATTTATTCTCAGTCCAGTTATGAGGGGAAACCAATGTACGAATCCACCTATAATGGCAAAGACAGCTCCTATAGACAAGACATAGTGAAAGTGGGCAACAACATAGTAAGTGTCATGAAGAACAATATCAATTCTAGAATTCGAAAGGACTACTCCAGTGAGACCTCCTACAGTCAACAAAAAGACGAAACCAAGCGCTCATAATATAGAGGGAGTCATAGTAACCCGTGTTCCATGAAGAGTTCCGATTCATCTAAAAATTTTGATTCCTGTGGGGATCGCAATGATTATAGTTGCAGCAGTAAAATACGCTCGAGTGTCTACATCTATACCCACGGTAAATATATGGTGAGCCCAGACAACAAAACCAAGAACAGCAATTGCAAGCATAGCATAAATTATACCTAGTGTTCCAAATGCTTCCTTTTTCCCTCTCTCTTGGCTAATAATATGGGAGACTATACCAAATCCGGGTAAAATTAGAATGTATACCTCAGGATGACCAAAAAAAAACAAAATAAATGTTGGTAGAGAATTGGATCCCCTCCACCTGCAGGATCAAAGAAAGAGGTGTTTAAATTACGGTCAGTTAAGAGTATAGTAATGGCACCTGCTAGGACCGGAAGGGATAGAAGTAAAAGGACGGCTGTAATTCCTACCGCCCAGACTAAGAGAGGCATGCGGTCAATAGATATTGACTGAGGCCGTATATTAATAATAGTAGTAATAAAGTTTACAGCTCCCAGAATTGAGGAAACCGCGGCTAAGTGAAGAGAGAAAATGGCTAAATCTACTGAAGGTCCAGCATGGGCAATAGCGGAGGAGAGGGGGGGGGGGGTATACCGTTCATCCGGTTCCGGCCCCTCTTTCAACTATAGATCTAGCTAAAAGGAGAGTTAAAGAAGGTGGAAGTATTCAAAATCTTAAGTTGTTTTAAACGGGGAAAAGCCATATCAGGGGCTCCTAATATAATAGGCACTAGTCAGTTACCAAACCCTCCAATGAGGATAGGTATAACTATGAAAAAAATTATAATAAATGCATGAGCTGTTACAATAACATTATATACCTGTTCATCTCCAATTAGGGAGCCAGGTTGACCTAATTCCGCCCGAATAAGTATACTTAAAGAAGTTCCGACTATTCCTGCTCAAGCTCCAAAAATAAAGTATAAAGTCCCGATATCTTTGTGATTTGTAGAGTAAAATCAACGTTGCATAAGTAAAGTGGCCGATAGTAGGTGCTAAATTGTAAATTTAGTTAAGGAAATTTCCCTTTACTAAATTTATACTTGGGCTTAGTAGTTTAAAAAATGTAAGATTGCAAATCTTAAGATGGTCATTCCCTAGGCCTATAGCCTCAATTTCTTTCAATTGCTACTAAGTAGGCGGGGGTCAATAGATATACATATATATAGGTGTTTTGTGCACGTAGGATTTTGATTCCTAAAGAGGAATTTACATTTCATATATAATAAATGGGGATGAGGTGCCTGATAAAAGGATTACGTTGATACTGTAATTATGTAGATAATACCCTCATCTATACAAGGTATAGGGAAATTAAAGCTTAAGAATCTCTTATTTCCAGCTTTGAAGGCTGACAGTTTAATTAACTTAAAACTTTACAAAAAGAACAAGGGTAGTAAAATGTTAAATATTATCGATAAAATCGCCAAAGCTTCTATGTTCTTAGACTTTATCTCTGAGGGAAATAGAAGAGCGCTCATGGCAATCTTGAAATAGAAATAAACCGAGAAGCATGAAGATACAACAAGAATCGTCACAAATAATAGGGATAAGATGTTCATCTCTAGGGATATTCATTTAATAAAAAATCCTAAGAAGGGGGGTAATCCAGCTAGAGAAAGGAGGCCGAATAAAATTGAAGCCCTATACATTAGTCTGGTGTAGTTACCTATTTGGGTTAAAGAAAACAACCCCCTCTGTTGTAATAAAGCCATCACAAAGCAAAGAATAATTAAATAAGTGATAAAATAAATTGACACTAGAAAAAATCTGGTCATATTAATTATAAGCCAAGATAAATGTCTAACAGAGGAAAAGGCTATAATCAAACGGAGGTTCGATTGATTAGACCTCCTAGTCCCCCAATTATTGCTCTGACAAGAATAAAAAAAGAATTTGTAAACTGAATTATACTTAATCCGAGAAGAGGTCCAATTTTTTGAAAAGTTATTAAGAGAGCTATAATCCTCCATGATACAGACTTAGAGATACTCACTAATCATATGTGAAACGGAGCTGCTCCGATCTTAATTAATAAAGCAAGGGGAATTAAGAACGAGAGAGATTGATTTAGAGTGCTTGCTAAAAAGATGACTGAGGCTACCGATTGAATTAAAAAATATTTTAATCTATTCTCCTTTTCTTCTTCAATCATGATTGGAATAAATCTCAAGGAATTCATTTCTATTCTAATCCATAGACCTAGCCAGGAGTGGGCTGATAATATAAGGATGAAGGAAAAAAACAAGCATAGTCATTTAATCATTTAAAGAGAGATTTCCCTATCATTGGGGTATGAGCCCAGTAGATTAATTTAGCTTACTCTTTAATTTGGCCGAATGAGAAAGACTCCCCCCCCCCCGAGAACGCTCCATAACTGGAGCGTTTCGAGGGATGAGTTTTTCTCGGAGGCTGAACTAAACTTTATATTACCATATTGCTTGAATAACACTCAAAACTTACATCACTGAAAACTTGGGCCTTCACAATAATCGACGTAAGCAGCACTTCATTTATGAAGATTAACTTCACTAACTTTTAAGGGGGTCCTGGCTGTAAAGAGGGCCAAAATCTCTATCTCAAAAATTTGGGGAGGTAAAATTGGGGCAAATTAAAATTTGCATTTTTTCAGATTTTGAAGCGACATCATGAACGGAGTCATTTTTCGTAATAATTTCAATGAACCATCCATCAATATTGAAAAAGTGTGGTACGAAATTCCCTAAACGTAACTTTTAAGCTGATTTTAGTCGATTTTAGGGAATGCAAATTTTTTTATCTATATAGAATGCAAAAATTTTTAATAGAATATAAGAACATTAAATTTATCTATATAGATCCTAACGTTAGGATTATTTTTATAACTATATTAACTAAGAGGGTATTAAATAAGATAAATTTTATTTACCCTCCTAAGCAGGGTTTAAAATAAAATTAATATATAGATATAAAATTTATATATAGATATAAATGATTAAATACATTCATTCACCACTCTTTTATTATTCTAATAAAAGAGCGGTGAATGCAATATACAGAACGGTATATATTATATAATAAAATAAATACACATAAGCTAACTCCTAAATAAGATCCCTCTTGGACATGTTCGGCTATGCCCACATGTCCAAGGGGGGGGGGGATCTTACCCGTAGTTAGCTTATGTGTATTACATTATTATATGGATATGCCGTCTTTATTATCACTGTTATTATCATCTCTCTTGAACAAACGTTGAATGGAGATATAGTATATTAGTTGTGCGGGAACTGAATCGTGATTTATTGAATATTTAAGGTCCTTAGGGGTGGGTTAGTTCCCTAATTTCCTTTACGTTTTATTTTACTCTTGTTCAAATCACTAGTACAGTTAACTAAGTACTCAAATAAAATTTCATTGACTGTTTATTTTAATTTTGGTATTACCATCTAACTCTATTCAAAATTCTATCGTGACCAATTTCTATTTGATGTTCATTCCCAGGTATTAAATCACACCTGAGCAATTTCTATATTAATTAAGTAATTAATAAGAATTTAATAAAATTGCCCCTTTCAACCTCTTAGCCAGTTCAAATCTGGTAGTAAAATTTCTTTTGTAATCTAGGGTCAATTTTTGTCGTTAAATAAGATATTTTTGTGGTGGGTCCACTTAATAATGGCGGTCAGGAAATGGGTTTCAGCCGCTTGCTGGGCATACTGCTTTCACACACCTTATATCGGGGTTTCAGGGCGGGTATTTTATATAGTTTAATTCCTTTATTTTCATGTATTAGCAGGTAACATTATTTATAATCTTCTTTTTTCAATTACTCAGGCGTGCTTTCACATTTTATTAGATTGAGGTAGGTAGATCATTATTTTTATGACTGGGGTGAAAGTTTGATTCTAGCTGGGCTGTTTATTTTTTCTTCGGGTCATATGCGAGATATCAATTAAGTTCGGCGGTGCAGTGATCGACATTATCATCTATTTCTTAGGTTTAGCGATTGAGAAAATAGGGGGATCATCCTGTGCCAGCATCCGCGGTCATACAGGAGCCTAAAGTAAACATTCTAGGTGAATAGGAGATTTTTGGTACAAGAGAGTTTTATAACAACAAGGGTGAAATCTGTACTCAAGTTAAATTTCTTGTTTAAAGCATCTTTTAGGTAGTTAAACGACTAGGATTAGATACCCTGTTAGTCTATCCTTAATTAACCTGGGTAGTAATATCAAAACCTAAAGAACTTGGCGGTTTCTAAACTTACTAGAGGAACCTGTCCCGTAAACGACGACAATCCACGAAAAAATCAACCCAAACTTGTTATCCAGCTTATATACCGTCGTTTAGGGGATTAAACAAATAGATCTCCTTAAGAACTTAGGCTAATAAATCAGATCAAGGTGTAGCTTATGTTTGGGTGAGGATGGGTCACAATGAAAATTCATACGGAATCTTTATATTATTGTAAAGTAGAAGGTGGATTTAGAAGTAAGACCTAACACACTGGAGAAAGCCCTGAGAAATGTACACATCGCCCGTCGCTCTCTTGTCGAAGAGATAAGTCGTAACAAAGTAGGTGCACCGGAAGGTTCATCTTGAAAGAGGGGAGGGAGTTTGAATAAACATCTTACTTACACTAAGAAGATACTTTAGAGTACTCCCTAAACCTTCATTTATTTAGCTACTTAAAACAATATTATATAAGTAAAAGAATTGAGACTAACCTAGAAGTGAGTACTGAAAAGGAAAATTTCACTAATTCTAAAGAAGTTAGTTTTGTACCTTTTGTATCAGGGTTTATTAATTTTGACCGGTATCGTCCAATCCCGAAATAGGGTGATCTACTTTAATTAAAAATGACTGTTTCATAAGTCTGTTAAAAATTAGAGTCGTTGTAAAAAATATTTCGTACCTTTATATCTGGTTGGCAGAATATTCCTTTAGGGTACTCTGCAGGGAAAATTTTCTAGGGGGATGAGCTCTAGAAAAAGTTGTATTAAAGAACCATTAGTGAAACAAATAGGCTTAAAAGTTGCCGGGGTGTAATAACTATTTTCACTAAAATAGCAATTTGAAATTAATCAACATAAACTAGCCGGTGCCTATTATTAAAATTAGCAGTCATAATGATAAAATTAGTAGAATTATAAAAAGATAGTAGAATCTATTCTAGAAAGACTGGAAGGAATTCGGCAAAACTTGCCTCCGCCTATTTAACAAAAACATCGCTTTCTAATTCTAGGAGGTCGGGCTGCCCACTGATTAATTAAAGGGCCGTGGTATACTGACCATGCGAAGGTAGCATAATCATTAGCCTCTTGATTGGGGGCTAGAATGAATGGTCTGACGAGAGGCAGCCTGTCTCCCTTACTAAATTGAATTTAATCTTTAAGTGAAAAAGCTTAAATATCCTTGGAGGACGATAAGACCCTATAGATCTTCACATTTAGCTCTTTTACCTAACGGGAGGTAAACAGGCAAAAGAAAAGAATGTTTGGTTGGGGCGACATTGAGAGTAGAGCAAACACTTAAGAATATATATATATATATACACAAATAAGTGACCATTGATCCTTAGATGAATATAGAACAAGTTACCTTACAGATAACAGCGTAATTCTTTTTGAGAGTCCAAATCGACAAAAGAGTTTGCGACCTCGATGTTGGTTCAGGGACCCTACTTGGTGCAGCAGCTTAGTCAGGTAGTCTGTTCGACTATTAAATCCCTACGTGATCTGAGTTTAGACCGGCGTAAGCCAGGTTAGTTTCTACCCCCAAGACAAATCTAACCGAGATAGTACGAAAGGACCTCCCGGGATTTTATCAGCTTGGCAGATAAATGCATTAGATTTAGGATTTATTTATAAGGACATCTTAGTTGATAGCTTAAGCATAAATGATTTATTTCATCTTTCTTCAAATAGTTATGGTCTTAGTCTCAGTTGCTTTTTTAACACTACTAGAACGAAAAGTTTTAGGATATATTCAATTACGGAAGGGCCCAAACAAGGTCGGGGCTGTGGGAGTACTTCAATCGTTCTCTGATGGAATTAAACTTTTTAGAAAGGAAGTATCACTTCCGTTGATTTCTAATTTCACACCCTACCTTGTAGCTCCCGTATTTAGCCTATTTCTTTCTTTCTTCTTATGGACATTAATTCCTTTCATATCTTTGGGGCAAAA
Organism: Artemia sinica; assembly: GCA_027921565.1. Lineage (NCBI taxonomy): Eukaryota > Metazoa > Arthropoda > Branchiopoda > Anostraca > Artemiidae > Artemia > Artemia sinica. Next base: position 834,062 of record JAPEVW010000046.1, read on the forward strand.
TTTAGTCTATCGTTTCTCTTGGTTATTTGTGCTATAAGAGTAGGGGTTTATAGAATTATAGTGGCGGGTTGATCTTCTAATTCTAAATATTCTTTATTAGGAAGAATCCGGGCAGGGGCTCAGACCATTTCTTATGAAGTATCCTTGATCATTATTATTCTTTCCCGCTAATACTGTTTAAAAAATCTTGACTTAGAAAGATACTTAATTAAGTCTTCATATTTAGGGCGGCCCGTATATCTATGCCTTCCATTAAGAATCTGTTGATTTATTACGATTTTGGCAGAAACTAACCGTACTCCTTTCGATCTTGGCGAGGGCGAGTCCAAGTTAGTATCAGTTTCAATACAGAATATGTATAGGAGTGGGCTTTGCACTTATTATGTTATCAGAATATGCTAGCGTTCTTTTTATATCTTTGCTATTTAGCATTGTTTTCGAGGGGATAAGTTTTTTAATATTTTCTTCGGTTGTTTATTTTTATCTTTGAAGACGGGGGTCATATCCTCGCTATCGGTACGATAATCTAATATACTTATGCTGGAAAAGTCTTCTACCGGTATCTCTAATATTCTTTGTTTTTACTGGAGACTTTGCCAAGGTGGCTAATATTAAAGACCCCTGGTTATGTAATAAACCTTGTTCTGCTTTCAAAACAGATGCTTTAGTCAGCCAAGGGGTCACATTAGATAATTTTGTCATTTATATTGACCATAACGGAGTAAAGAGGAAATAAGAGAAATAGAGACATGTGAGGACCTGTCCTAGGGCAATATAAGGTTCCTCTACTGGTCGTGCCCCAATCCATGTAAGGAGTAAAAAGACCGAAACTCAAGACCAAAATAAAGGTTGGGCAATGGAATAAAATTCAAGTCCTCGAAATTTAGGCTTAAATGTGTAGGGAAGAGAAATGAGAATAAGAATAGAAGAAACGAGCGCAATCACCCCACCCAACTTATTAGGGATGGATCGTAAAATAGCATATGCAAACAAGAACTACCATTCTGGCTGAATATGAGCTGGAGTAACTAACGGGTTGGCGGGGATAAAATTGTCCGGATCTCCAAGGAGGTACGGGCTAGTTAGAGAAAGCGCAAAAAGAAGAAAGATAAGGATTATGAAACCGACAGTATCCTTAATAGTGAAGTAGGGGTGGATAATATCGGTCTTGTAAATCGAATTTAGAGAAATCTCTCAGTCTTCAAAAGAGTTATAAACATCTTTAACTTCCAAAGTTAATGTTTTTGTTAAAACTACCTTTTGATATCTTAAGACTTATTGTTTCCATCTCTTTATTTATGCTTCTACTCAACCACCCTCTTGCTTTTACTTTATCATTATTTCTACAAACTTTATTAATCTGCGTCTTACTTAAGAAATTTCTCTCTGGATTTCTCTGATTCTTTTCTTAATTTTCTTAGGAGGAATCCTAGTAATATTTATTTATGTGTCCTCCCTAAGCGCTAACGAGAAATTTACTATTGGATTAACCTCCCTCCTGTGAACTGTCCCTACAATTGTTATTTCTATGGTAATTCTGAATAAAACTAGAACGACCATAAATACCCCATTAGTCTATCAATGTACTACCGACTATATGGTGATCAACTTCAATATTAGACATCTTTCCCTCCTCACTTACTCATTTGTAGTGGTCTATTTGTTTTTAGCTCTTTTGCTAGTTATTGACTTTTTGAATAGAAATAGGAAGCCCCTCCGATCAATAATCTAGACCCATCGTCTATTAAATATTATAATGTTATCTTTACGTAAAACACAACCGACCCTAAAAATGTTAGTTCCGCTCTAGTTGACCTCCCTGTCCCGGCCAATATTTCTATTTGATGAAACTTTGGGTCCCTACTAGGACTATGCTTAATTGTTCAAATTATCACTGGTCTTTTTTTGGCAATACACTACACCGCGAGAGTCGACTTAGTATTCTCTATAGTCGCCCATATTTGTCGAGATGTTAACTACGGTTGACTCCTCCGGACCGTTCACGCCAACGGGGCATCCTTTTTCTTTATTTGTATCTACTTTCATATCGGGCGAGGAATATATTACGGATCGTTCCACTACTTTGAGACATGGATGACAGGAATTTTCCTTTTATTTCTAGTCATGGCCGCCGCCTTTCTAGGTTATGTCCTCCCATGGGGACAGATATGCTTTTGAGGAGCCACTGTGATTACCAATCTAGTATCGGCAGTACCCTACATTGGCAATGATGTAGTTCATTGACTCTGAGGGGGGTTTGCAGTGGATAATCCTACTCTTACACGATTTTTTACTTTTCACTTCTTAATTCCCTTTTTAGTTGCAGGGTTGACCATGGTTCACCTTTTATTCCTTCATCAAAGAGGATCTAATAATCCTCTAGGAATTAATGCTAATTTAGACAAGCTCCCTTTCCACCCCTACTTCACTATTAAGGATACCGTCGGTTTCATAATCCTTATCTTTCTTCTTTTTGCGCTTTCTCTAACTAGCCCGTACCTCCTTGGAGATCCGGACAATTTTATCCCCGCCAACCCGTTAGTTACTCCAGCTCATATTCAGCCAGAATGGTATTTCTTGTTTGCATATGCTATTTTACGATCCATCCCTAATAAGTTGGGTGGGGTGATTGCGCTCGTTTCTTCTATTCTTATTCTCATTTCTCTTCCCTACACATTTAAGCCTAAATTTCGAGGACTTGAATTTTATTCCATTGCCCAACCTTTATTTTGGTCTTGAGTTTCGGTCTTTTTACTCCTTACATGGATTGGGGCACGACCAGTAGAGGAACCTTATATTGCCCTAGGACAGGTCCTCACATGTCTCTATTTCTCTTTTTCCTCTTTACTCCCGTTATGGTCAATATAAATGACAAAATTATCTAATGTGACCCCTTGGCTGACTAAAGCATCTGTTTTGAAAGCAGAACAAGGTTTATTACATAACCAGGGGTCTTTACTATTAGCCACCTTGGCAAAGTCTCCAGTAAAAACAAAGAAATATTAGAGATACCGGTAGAAGACTTTTCCAGCATAAGTATATTAGATTATCGTACCGATAGCGAGGATATGACCCCCGTCTTCAAAGATAAAAATAAACAACCGAAGAAAATATTAAAAAACTTATCCCCCCGAAAACAATGCTAAATAGCAAAGATATATAAAAAGAATGCTAGCATATTCTGATAACATAATAAGTGAAAAGCCCACTCCTATATATTCTGTATTGAAACCTGATACTAACTCGGACTCGCCCTCGGCAAGATCGAAAGGAGTACGGTTAGTTTCTGCCAAAATCGTAATAAATCAACAGATTCTTAATGGAAGGCATAGATATACGGGCCGCCCTAAATATGAAGACTTAATTAAGTATCTTTCTAAGTCAAGATTTTTAAACAGTATTAGCGGGGAAAGAATAATAATGATCAAGGATACTTCATAAGAAATGGTCTGAGCCCCTGCCCGGATTTTTCCTAATAAAGAATATTTAGAATTAGAAGATCAACCCGCCACTATAATTCTATAAACCCCTACTCTTATAGCACAAATAACCAAGAGAAACGATAGACTAAATTTTGCCCCATAAGATATGAAAGGAATTAATGTCCATAAGAAGAAAGAAAGAAATAGGCTAAATACGGGAGCTACAAGGTAGGGTGTGAAATTAGAAATCAACGGAAGTGATACTTCCTTTCTAAAAAGTTTAATTCCATCAGAGAACGGTTGAAGTACTCCCACAGCCCCGACCTTGTTTGGCCCTTCCGTAATTGAATATATCCTAAAACTTTTCGTTCTAGTAGTGTTAAAAAAGCAACTGAGACTAAGACCATAACTATTTGAAGAAAGATGAAATAAATCATTTATGCTTAAGCTATCAACTAAGATGTCCTTATAAATAAATCCTAAATCTAATGCATTTATCTGCCAAGCTGATAAAACCCCGGGAGGTCCTTTCGTACTATCTCGGTTAGATTTGTCTTGGGGGTAGAAACTAACCTGGCTTACGCCGGTCTGAACTCAGATCACGTAGGGATTTAATAGTCGAACAGACTACCTGACTAAGCTGCTGCACCAAGTAGGGTCCCTGAACCAACATCGAGGTCGCAAACTCTTTTGTCGGTTTGGACTCTCAAAAAGAATTACGCTGTTATCCCTAAGGTAACTTGTTCTATATTCATCTAAGGATCAATGGTCACTTATTTGTGTATATATATATATATATATATATATATATATATATATATATATATATATATATATATATATATATATATATATATATATATATATCAATATATATAATATAATATATATATATATATATATATATATATATATATATATATATATATATATATATATATATATATATATATATATATATATATATATATATATATATATATATATATTCTTAAGTGTTTGCTCTACTCTCAATGTCGCCCCAACCAAACATTCTTTTCTTTTGCCTGTTTACCTCCCGTTAGGTAAAAGAGCTAAATGTGAAGATCTATAGGGTCTTATCGTCCTCCAAGGATATTTAAGCTTTTCACTTAAAGATTAAATTCAATTTAGTAAGGGAGACAGGCTGCCTCTCGTCAGACCATTCATTCTAGCCCCCAATCAAGAGGCTAATGATTATGCTACCTTCGCATGGTCAGTATACCACGGCCCTTTAATTAATCAGTGGGCAGGCCCGACCTCCTAGAATTAGGAAGTGATGTTTTTGTTAAATAGGCGGAGGCAAGTTTTGCCGAATTCCTTCCAGTCTTTCTAGAATAGATTCTACTATCTTTTTATAATTCTACTAATTTTATCATTATGACTGCTAAATTTTAATAATAGGCACCGGCTAGTTTATGTTGATTAATTTCAAATTGCTATTTTAGTGAAAATAGTTATTACACCCCGGCAACTTTTAAGCCTATTTGTTTCACTAATGGTTCTTTAATACAACTTTTTCTAGAGCTCATCCCCTAGAAAATTTTCCCTGCGGAGTACCCTAAAGGAATATTCTGCCAACCAGATATAAAGGTACGAAATATTTTTTCAACGACTCTAATTTTTAACAGACTTATGAAACAGTCATTTTTAATTAAAGTAGATCACCCTATTTTGGGATTGGACGATACCGGTCAAAATTAAATAAACCCTGACACAAAAGGTACAAAACTAACTTCTTTAGAATTAGTGAAATTTTCCTTTTCAGTACTCACTTCTAGGTTAGTTTCAATTCTTTTACTTATATAATATTGTTTTAAGTAGCTAAATAAATGAAGGTTTAGGGAGTACTCTAAAGTATCTTCTTAGTGTAAGTAAGATGTTTATTCAAACTCCCTCCCCTCTTTCAAGATGAACCTTCCGGTGCACCTACTTTGTTACGACTTATCTCTTCGGACAAGAGAGCGACGGGCGATGTGTACATTTCTCAGGGCTTTCTTCAGTGTGTTAGGTCTTACTTCTAAATCCACCTTCTACTTTACAATAATATAAAGATTCCGTATGAATTTTCATTGTGACCAATCCTCACCCAAACATAAGCTACACCTTGATCGGATTTATTAGCCTAAGCTCTTAAGGAGATCTATTTGTTTAATCCCCTAAACGACGGTATATAAGCTGGATAAACACAAGTTTGGGTTGATTTTTTCGTGGATTGTCGTTTACGGGACAGGTTCCTCTAGTAAGTTTAGAAACCGCCAAGTTCTTTAGGTTTTGATGTTACTACCCAGGTTAATTAAGGATAGACTAATAGGGTATCTAATCCTAGTCGTTTAACTACCTAAAAGATGCTTTAAACAAGAAATTTAACTTGAGTACAGATTTCACCCTTGTTGTTATAAAACTCTCTTGTACCAAAAATCTCCTATTCACCTAGAATGTTTACTTTAGGCTCCTGTATGATCGCGGATGCTGGCACAGGATGATCCCCCTATTTTCTCAATCGCTATACCTAAGAAATAGATGATAATGTCGATCACTGCACCGCCGAACTTAATTGATATCTCGCATATGACCCGAAGAAAAAATAAACAGCCCAGCTAGAATCAAACTTTCACCCCAGTCATAAAAATAATGATCTACCTACCTCAATCTAATAAAATGTGAAAGCACGCCTGAGTAATTGAAAAAAGAACCTCATTCGGCCTATCACCCTTTCTGTTCGACTCGCGGCTAATATAATTGCAGGTCATCTTCTTTTAACTCTTTTAGGGAATCAAGGTGACATAGGAAATATTTATATCACCGCAGCTGTCATCCTTTCTCAGGTTATTCTCTTGATGTTAGAATTCTCTGTGGCTATTATTCAATCCTATGTCTTTATAACCTTAATAACTCTCTATTCAAGAGAATAATGAATCAATTAAACCACCCCTATCATTTACTTAACGTTAGACCCTGGCCCTTAGCCACTGGTATAGGAGCCTTTGTAATAACTTCAGGACTTGTTAAATGGTTTCACTCTTTCGATAGAATCTTATTCCTTACGGGGCTAGTTACAATTGTATTTGTTTCCTACCAATGGTGACGGGATGTCTCGCGAGAGGCTACTTTCCAAGGAATACATTCGGGTAAAGTTGGATTTGGCTTACGATGGGGAATGATCCTCTTTATTATCTCTGAGGTTTTCTTTTTCGTATCCTTTTTTGAGCATTTTTCCATAGAAGCTTGTCACCAAATATCGAAGTTGGAGCTTTATGGCCACCAATCGGGGTGTGAAAGATTTAACCCGTTCCAAGTCCCCCTACTTAATACAAGAATTCTTCTGGCTTCAGGGGTAACGGTGACTTGAGCCCATCATGCACTTATAGAAAATAATTTTGATCAATGTTTCCAAGGGCTTTTACTTACTATTATTTTAGGAGTGTACTTCTCCTTCCTACAGGGGTTAGAATATATAGAGGCCTCTTTTTATTATCGCAGACAGAATTTACGGGTCTACATTTTTCTGGCAACAGGATTTCACGGCCTGCATGTACTTATTGGTACTGTCTTTCTTTCAATTTGTGCTGTACGCCATGCTAAATGTTACTTTTCCCCTCAGCACCACTTTGGATTTGAAGCTGCAGCTTGATACTGACATTTTGTGGATGTTGTCTGACTATTTCTTTATCTCTCTATTTACTGATGAGGAGAATAGATCTTTCTAGTATAGATATTATACTTGACTTCCAATCAGAGAACCTGGTAGGGAAAGATAATTCTTTTAGTTTGACTAAGAATTTTAATCCTTGTATTTATTATGTTAACCCTGGGGGTCTTGGTAAATAAAAAAAACCTCTCTTGATCGTGAAAAAAGTTCTCCTTTTGAATGTGGTTTCGACCCCTTAAATTCCTCTCGCACTCCTTTTTCTATCCGTTTTTTTTTCATTACCTTAATTTTTCTCATTTTTGATGTAGAAATTACGCTTCTTTTACCTGTAGTATTTCTGAATATTTCGTCTATAAGAACTTATTTAGTTTTTTTTTTCTTTTATTCTTATCATTGGAGTGTTTTATGAATGGAAAGAAGGTGCCCTTAGATGAATTAAGTGATCCTGATTATAATCTGCCCTATAAGGAGAATAGTTTAGATAGAACATTGGGTTTGCATCCTGAAGGGGGATCTTCCTTCTCTCAGAGTAAGAATTGATATATCAAGTCCAGTTTCGACCTGAATTTAGGCCTTTCGGCCCTCACTCTTTAGCAGAAGCTAATAGATAGCGCTTCACTGTTACTGAAGAGCAAGGGATAACCCCTGCTAAGAGGCAAAAAGAAGGAAGGGAGCTGCTAACTCTCCAACCGGGTAGTTAAATTCTACTCATTGCCTATTTATATAGTATAAATAATACAATACATTTTAAATGTATAGATAGACATATGTCTTTTAAATATTTCCAGGAATAACCCGCCCCAACATCTTCAGTGTTGTGCTCTTACTAAGCTACAGAAATAAATAAGTAATAGGGGAAGAAGGGAGCCTAAGATAAGTACCTTATATGGAGAAGATGACAAGAATGAAAATAAAGATGATCCCCACAATCTGTTATTATAAATCATAGATGGACCTATTTCTTCTACCCAACCATGGTCTCCCTCATATAAAAGGAGTTCCCCCGCCCGCAAAGGAATCAGACTTATATGCCCCGTAATAGATGGTAGAAAAAAATATGTTTCTTAAACAGTGTATTAAATTAAGGCTTCATAATTTAATGAAATAGGGTTATATAACCCCTAACCCAACCAAAGATAAGAGTATGATTTTTGCAAAACCCCCTAGAATGGGGCCTTTGTCCCCCCAAGAAACCTCAATAAAAAAATAACCCCCTATAACAGCCCCCCAATAGAGAGTGAAGAGGGGGCCCAAATAATCCCCTCTTCGTCCCTATATAGGCAAGTTAGATTGTAATTGTAAGAGCATAAACATACTAAAGCAATTCGAGACGAATAAACACTAGTCAAAAAACAGGAGATTATATAAGACCTCTAGGGATAAGTATAGATAATTCTTCTGAAGATTCGATAATTAAGTCCTTTGAAAAGAAGCCGGATAAAAACGGAAATCCTATCAATCTTAAAGAGGATACGAAATAATATGACTTGTGAATGGGAGTGTCCTAGAAATCCCACCCATTCGACGCATATCCTGTACACCTAATGAATGAATCACCACCCCTGAGCATATAAAGAGAAGAGCCTTAAAAAGTGCATGAGCAAATAAATGAAAATAACAGAATAATGTTAACCCCAAACCCAAAGAAAATATTATTACCCCCAACTGGCTCAACGTAGATAGTGCAATTACTCGTTTTAAATCGTTTTCACCAAACGCAGCTAAACCTGAGAAAAATGAAGTTACGGCCCCTGCTAAGATAAGCAAAAATCATCCTCTCCCCTCGAATGAGGGGGATAAACGGATTATTAAATAGATTCCAGCAGTCACTAACGTGGAAGAATGTACCAGTGAGGAGACAGGGGTAGGAGCTGCTATAGCTGCAGGTAGCCATGCAGAGAAAGGAAGTTGGGCTCTCTTAGTAAAGGAACATACAATAAAAAAAAGTATAATTGATAAAGAAAAGTATCTTAAATATATATAATCCCAACTTTTTGAATAAAATATCAATCCCAATGATCATAAAATTAATACGTCTCCCACTCGGTTTCTTAAAACTGTAACTATGCTTCTAGAAGAAGACACGTAGTTTCTATAAAACATAATTAAGAGATAAGAAGTAATTCCAAGCCCATCCCAGCCCAATATCAATCTTAGTCCGTCTGATGAAATGATCAGCAAGATTATGGATGAAATGAAATAAATCATTAAGATCTCCCCGTCTAATATATAGATTATCACTTGAAAAAAATCAAGAGACTAGAAAGATGAAGATATCCCCAGTCAAGACATATTTGATAATTTAGGTGTAAGAAAGATATTTTTAATAGATAGAAGAGTGAAAACGAGAGGCAGATAGTTATCATCTAATAATCGTGTATATGACTAATATGAAATATAACATACTATTAGAAGTATTCTCTTTTAGCTCCACAAACTAATGTTATTTAAACTATAACAGTAAAGAAGACCAATAAAAGAGTGGAATAAAGTGAATCTTCTAATTAAATATTCTTTTAGACTACAGTTTAATCAGCTAGATATCTCTCCGTGGCTGGGCATTCATTAAAATAATAAAAAAAGAGTATATGTATTATTAATCATTTATCTATATATTAAATTTCCCTCTTAGGAGGGTTTCTATAGTAACATAAAGATATGATTTTATTTTACCCTGGAATGCTAAGTGTTCCAGGGTAAATAAAATCATTATCTTATTTAATACAACCCTCCTAAGAGGGTTTAAAATTTAATATAGTTATAAATTTATTTGTAGTATTTTTTATCCTAACACGGAGTGTTAGGATACGAAAAAATACTACTAATAAATTTATATCTGTTCTTATATATCCATTCTATTAAATCATTTCCTTTATTTAATATAGAAATAATGACGTTCTATATAGATAAATTGGTTTCAAAATTGGCATTCAAAAAACCCCTAAAATTGACTAAAATCAGCTTAAAAGTTACGTTTAGGGGATTTCGTACCCCACTTTTTCAATATTGATGATGGTTCATTGAAATTATTACGAAAAATGACTCCGTTCAAGATGTCGCCTCAAAATCTGAAAAAATGCAAATTTTAATTTGCCCCAATTTTACCTCCCCAAAATTTTTGAGATAGAGATTTTGGCCCTCTTCACAGCCAGGACCCCCTTAAAAGTTAGTGAAGTTAATCTTCATAAATGAAGTGCTGCTTACGTCGATTATTGTGAAGGCCCAAGTTTTCAGTGATGTAAGTTTTGAGTGCTATTCAAGCAATATGGTAATATAAAGTTTAGTTCAGCCTCCGAGAAAAACTCCTCCCTCGAAACGCTCCAGTTATGGAGCGTTCTCGGTAGTATTCTCGCTAGTATTCTAAAATTTCTCGGAGGAGTCGGCATGACAGTATCTTAGAGATAATAGATGGGATTCCCACCGTTAATTATTAGCCTGCTAAAGAATTCTTGAGAGGGTGTGTCTTTAAAAACTTTATACTGTCAAACTAATAATTCATTGCAGCATCGATCTATCTAAGGCCCACACAGCTACGCAAGCCCCTCCTCCACCTCAATCTATTCAAAGCTTCACTCTTTAATCAATCCCGTGGAGTTATAATTTCCTTTAAATGCTCTCGTAAGACTTCCTCCAATTTCATTTAGAAGCAATGCTCTTTTCGTTTGGCCTAATATGGATGGCAAAAACCCTAATATTTGGCTATCTGTTATTCTTAAAACGTGGTCTAACCACCAAATCTTTCTTTTTTTTTAGGGCTCTATAAAGAGGAATCGAACCTTGTTTTTCGTACAGCGTATTGTTTGATACAGAGTCAGTCAGACAAGCACCTAAAATTATCCTTTGACAACTCCTATAGAAGAAATTGACATATCATTCTCAGCCTTTTGAAGTGCATATGTTTTCAGAGCCATACTCGACTACAAGCTAGCAATATTATAATCTTAATTTGCCAAATCGCCTTCGTTCTCTTCCAAACTTGTTCAACTGTGAAAAAAAATACCCTGTGCTTTTGTTGCTCTGCCTTTTACATCTTCATTACATTCACTATCTTTACTTATAATGCTACCTAGTCAATGGAAACTATCTACTGGTTTAATTTACATGTTATCTACCATCACCTTTTTAAATTCCTTTACTCTTATTCAAAGGGACTTAATCTACGTCTAGGAGATTATACCTTCCAATGTTCGCCTGTAGCTTCTGACTTGCTCCTAAAGAAAAAGCCCATCAAAACACAGCATGAACAGAGATAGGACAAAACCTTGCTCGACTCCTGACTCCACATTGCACCAACTAATGAACTCACTTCCTATCTTAACCGCAGCCCAATTGTTCGTTTACACAACATTAGTTACTTTGATGTACGTATCTGGTAGACAATACAGAGAAAGGACTTTTACTAAAACTTTCCTATCTTCTAAGTTAGTTGTCCATTCATAATCTATAGAGATGGAGGCTAAAGGAGTCTAGTGATTCAGACACGTCTAATTTATTAATGTTTGAGCAAGAATGTCCTCAGCACAAAAACACACTATTCTTCTCTCAAGACTCTAATCTAATAAGTGCTATCATGCTAAGAAATTTACTTCCTACAGAAATCCTGTTTATGCTTTTATGATTACCGCGCACTATTGTTACCTTTCTTATAAAAAGGTTTAATCAAAATTCTCTAGTGATCCCTTTGTACTCCCGTTTTTCACAAATCACATTCATAATCTTCAGTATCCAGTCTCTAACTTTGTCACCACCATATTTCAAAAGCTCATTTACAACGCCATCAACTCCTGAGATCTTATTATTTTACAACACTTTTAATAGTATTTTTAGCTACTTCATGCAAAACAAGTCTTCCTTTGCTTCCTCATCATTGAAACTTGATTTGTTTTTGTTTTTTTTTTTGCAATTCCTTCCTAATCATTGAAATTCTCTTTATTTTTTGCAACTTAATCAAGGTTTAATACATTTTCAAAAGGCCTCGCTATGCCTCTTTTACACTAATTGATGTCCCATTTTTTACCTGGGACAAGAACAGACTGACTACTCCTCTTAATTTTTTAACACCTCAATACAATGTGTTACTACTACACTGGCTGGCTGCATTTTCCAGATCCTAGGCAATTTTATACCAGGTCTCCAATTCACGTTTCCTTAATTCACACTTTAATGCTTTTTCTGCTCCCCCGAGTCCTCTCATATTTCTGGAAAATTTTCCGCTCTGAAACTTTTTATCTAAACCCCTTCTCTATATTTCAGCCAAAAAATAAAGCCCATGAAAAACAAACAAAACGCGAAAGATTTATTTTCATTCAAACCCAAGGCTTTGCAGGACCGTTTGCTAGGCACAACTTATTCTGAAGCTGCTTTTCTTCAAGGACCCTCTGTACAACTGTTAGTACTGGCAGTTCTGCTGAAGTAAACTATTGAAAGGTCCATCACAGTACCGCTATGGGGCCACGCATTTAGGATTTCAATTCAAGGCATGGGGGACGACGAAAAAGTCGGTTACAGAGCTGCGACCCCAGACCACATTTTTCTTGCTTTTTTTGTAGCTAGCAGCTCTACTTATGTTGGTATCAAAAAAGAAATTGTTTGGAATGGATATGGCCCAGAGCCATCTTAGTGGTTAGAAGTAATTTTAGATGAACTCGGAATCTGACTTAGACAAAGAAATTAGCTTATCATTCATAACTAATACGATCTCTTTCTTTCTTTATTTAGCTGCCTGAAATGTGTTATTTGATGTTCATTGATTAGCACCAATTTCCATCATATGAGCAGTTTTATCTATTACAGATGTGAAAGAATTTGATTTGTCGGTTTTTATAATTAGACATCAGTCACCAAGAGTTGTTTTGTCATTCCTTGTAATAAAGTTTGATTACATAAATATGCAAAGATGATTTCGCAAGGCTGATTATCCTTGCCTATCTTAGATTGACTATTCTTGCATATGCAGCCATGATTATGAACATACAAGGAGATCTTTAGGGAGGATCCGTGCCTTTGTTGCAAATGATAATTAGGAAGAACGTCAATCTCGGTCTCTGGATAGCATGCATTCAATTTCTTGCAATTAATTTAGCCCTTTCTAGTTCGATTGTCAACATAGTCAAATTTTTTAAAATTTAAATCTTAAGAATGCTCTACCTTGAAAAATGAAATAATGAGCTTGAACAGCTGGTTTGCAATAATTTGGTCACCTTCTTTGACTTGGTTCATTTTTCAAGTAATTATTTGAAATTTTCTTGGTAAATGTATAGGCTAGGGTATAAATCAGATAGAAAAAAAGTAGGCCTAGGCTAACCTACTATTAGATTGTCTTTCCAAATATAGCCTAAGTATTTTCTACTGACAGACAGGGGCATCCTGGGGGGGGGGGGGGTCCTGGTCTGTCACTTAATTTGTCAAAGTTTTTTTCTTGCCTCAGATCCAATCTGCAGCCAAACATGTAGAATTATGGACATTAGGCCCATTCCAGTATTGAATTGCATTGGTTTAGTACTTCCCCTTACAAGATTCAAAAATTTCAGCTGGATCACATTCATTACTTTACTCTGTAGTTTGGCTATTAAGGGCTAGCCACATGTAGCTGATTTCTGGAACCAATTTCAGCATCATTAGACAAACAATAGGGTAAGACACCCAGTAGTCAGCCACCTGCCTATTCTTGGACAGAATGTAACTAACAGGGAACCTACCTCTAGGCTAATGTGCTTTGAAAGTTTATTATGCTAGAAAGTTTTTATAGGCTACATAGCTGGTTTCCCTGGTCACTATTAGATATCCATATGGATATCTAAGCTGGTTTCCCTGGTCACTATTAGATATCCATATGGATATCTAATAGTGACCAGGGAAACCAGCTATGTATAAAAACTTTCTAGCATAATAAACTTTCTAAGCACATTAGCCTAGAGGTAGGTTCCCTGTTAGTTACATTCTGTCCAAGAATAGGCAGGTGGCCAACTACTGGGTGTCTTACCCTAGCCTAGTGGTAAGAAAAATTTGTTGAAAGAAAAATTTTTGCACAAAACAAAACAAAAATCATGGACACAAATTGTCAACTGAAGTTTATTGATAGGCTAGTTGCTTGATTGATATCAGCTTAGTTCTCAGCTCAGTAGTGGGGTCTTTCACCACAGATACCTCTGGCTGACTATTTATTTGTATCTCTATTTTTTTGTGATGGATCATGATGAAAATCAATGCTGATTTTGTGAATTGGTGCCAAAAAACTAGAAAATTCTTCAAGCTCTAATCAATGCTGATTTCTTTTAAAATCAGTGCTGATTTGGAAATTGGTTCTCAAAATCAGCTATGTGTGCCCAGCCCTTTAGTCAGAAATCTAATTGAAAAGGCTAACAGAGAATTGCAGACAAATGGGCAAAAAGGCAGGAAAATTCAAAATGCAATTTTATAGAAAAAAAGTAAAATCTTACATTTTGCACAAAAACTTTAGGTACTTATCAGTTATATAATACAAACTTGAGAATTTTGATTACAAACAATTCAAGCATGAGACAAGAAACTCGTCAAGTGACTTCTTTGTAACAGACAATTAGGCTAGGTTTGGCTTGGTTGGAAAATAAATTGTAGCTATATTTTGTTTAAGTATTTAGTTGGTATTTTAGTTAGGTTAGGCTATGTTAAATTATGTATTTAACATATACTATGCTTTACCCCCTCCCCCATCCCTTATGTGCAAATATATAGACCAAATTTGTTTCTAAAATATTATATTTTCATCATATTTTGTTTTATTTCATTAGCATTCACCAAACTTAATTTCTCAAGTGTGTATTATATAACTGAAAAGTTCCAAACTTTAACCAATTAAGCAATTGACTTTTCATGAAAGTCATTAGGCTAAGGAACAAAATACTTTTAAATGATGGCTGTTTTCCACTGTATTTTTAAGAAGGAATAATAGTTTCCATGATTTTGTTTCTAAAGTTAGGATTAACCTAACTTCACTACATGGGTGTGTTCTGTTTAACAGATAAGTACCAATGATTTTTCACTTGACTGACAAACAACTTGTCAAATTGAGCACTTTTGGATTTAGTTTAAAACAATTGAAAGCAACTTTACACCAACTTGATAGGAATTTTTTACAATTCTATTTAACTATTAGTTTACTCCCATTTAATATGTTCTGTAAATTTGTTCATTCCCTTTTTGAAGCTTCTTACAAGTTGGAGTTACCATCCTTTTATCTTACCCAAGTCACATGTTCAGGGCCTTTAGAAACAAGAAAAAAATTCATTTTATTAGACTGTATTTTTGTCACTCAATCAGCCAGTTTGAAACTGAAACAGGTTTGAAAAGCAAGGCAAAGTAGAATTAGAATAGTGCACAATTTGATTTCTTCTGAGCAAATTACTTGTAGTTTTGTGAAATTAGCTTGGATGGTAGTTTTTCTGACATTTGCTTTGAAATGTCAAGTGCTGATACAAAGCATAATCTTTCTATTAACCAGATCCAACCATATTTCTGTCAAGTGCTGTGAATATGATGCTAAAATAAATAAAGACTATTTTAAAGATCATGTTTGGTATTCACAATGATCTTGAAGAAGCACCAAAAATATATGACTGTGCTGCTGATTAAAGACCTGTTTACAGTGCCAAAGAAGCAAAAAGCAAGATGACAATATTATGGTCACTAGAGCTTTTGACAGTGAAAGTATTTCTGTGGTGATAACTGCCTTGCCAATTCCAAGTACCTGCTGCTATATGATGATGTAGTAATTAGTGGAGATGCTGGCTTAAAATCAATATTATCAGGCATGAAATCTCTCTTTTATTGCAGTATATATTGACCAGAATTTTGTTCTGGATGTCTTTAAAGGGGTTAAACAAGTCTGCTGGGGTTGGAAAGGTGGCATCTCAAATTCTTGGAATTATTTTGCTTATAAAAGAGCATTAATATTGCAGTGATTCCACCATCTACATCCATTTTTGACCATTTTTTGTTCTTTCAATTTGTTCACCACTTCTCATATTTACTAATATCAATTTACTTTGCATGATTACATTTGTCAATATCAGGTAAAAAATATTTGTAGCTACAATTTTACCAATCAATTTGGAGAATACTCTTGTCCAAGTATATCACAATTTATTAGATTATCAGTGCATCATATAAAGTTAAAGCTATCACCAAAATATCCAGTGGTGGCCAAAGTTTACCCCCCCCCCCCCCCCCCCAGCAAATACCCTCATGAAAAATCCTCTCTTGGAAAATACCCTCCTGGAAGATGCTCCCCTCTGTGTTTGGTTGGACTCTAATCACTTTTTACTTCAAAAAAAAGGACTTGAACTCTTATTTTCAGATCTAATGAACAACCTCCAAAGTTTCTGTGACCATGAGGTGGAGTTACAGATGAGGAAGGGAAGTTCCCCTCTTATACAGAATGAGTTCTGCTCATTTTGGGGTTTAATGTTACTCTTTACTTTCACAATAACAGCATAGACCAGAAATCATAAGGGAGTAGATATCAATTTCACATTTCTGATCCCTTTTTAAAAGTATTTTGTATTCCCCTCCCTTCCCCCCCCCCCCCCAATGAAAATCCTGGTTATAACCCCAGGGAGTGTACAAAAATTTCAACCTCCATCCTCTCTTTGCCTCTCCTTTTTTGTAGTTCACAGTATAGAATGTCAAAGAAAAGCTGTTTTTCTTGCTATATAGCTCTTTCTTTGAAAAAGTTCATGCAATTAAGGAGGAATGGTCTGGTATGGTCTAAAGCAGGGATGGCCAACCCATGGCCATGTAAACATTTTTGAGGCCTGCAAGATTCATTGTAATTTTATATTCTGCACCCTCATGATGTGTGTACATCTTGGAACATGACAGATTTGATGTTTCACTCTTAACAATGTACTATATTACTACAATTGTAATTATGGAGTTTAAATGGATTGTAAATATACACTCCATAGTCATGATATGCATAGACAAATGTGCAAAAAGTGTAAAATGTTTAATGAATAAAAATTCAGGAACATGCTCAATTAATACAAATTTATTATTTTTCAATTTGTCACTCCAAAAAATATCTATAATAGGTCTAAATCAAGTATGGGGATAAATATAATTTTAAATGCAGCCTGTTGAGTTATGATGCATTTCCAAAGTGGCCTGCAAGATCATTTAGGTTGGCCACCTCTGGTCTAAAGGGTTCTATTAATGCTTATTTATAAAACTTCATAGATTTTTACACATATTGTAAAAAAAAAAAAACTTTTTCTTATACCCAGGGATGTGAACTTTGAAAAGCACAGCACATTTAAATTTAGAGGGAAAATACAAGAATTAATCTATAGTTTTATAGTGATAGTTTTTGATTATCATTAAATACAATAAATTTAAATATAATAGCCTTTCCATGGCATACAATTACCTTTTCAGATATTGAGATTGCAAAAAAATTAGTTCTCTAAGAGTCAAATACAAAATAAAAGACTATTATGTTGAAAATCCTGAAAACTTCTGCTATTTTGCAGCAGCAAGAGACCAGAAGTGAGCCCCCTAGTGACTCATCAAAGTCTTGGCTATGTCTCCACTGTAAAGTTCTTCAGAAATCAGTACTGTAAATATATGCGTTTGATAAACTTTAGCCCCACCTGTTAAGAAATCCTGGAACCTATGTTTGTCAGTATTTCGGTAAACAAAAGAGTTTTCATACCTGATTGTCTATCTAGTTCCTGATACACAAACAAAAGATCAAGAGGGTGACTTAGGAGCCACAGCATTACAACAGAATTTGACAGAGAGTGAAATGACTAAGGGGACATCAGACTTTCACAGCTCATCCCATCCTTTCCAGCAGCAAACAGATGATATTTATCTAGAGTCAGAAAATTCCATAGCTTGTATATCACTAAACAGTCCCCAAATAATGTTACCAGAAGATCCCCTTCCTTTAGGTCTCATTGACTCTGTGAGTGATTCAAAAGCCAAGCCCACTATTGAAAGTTGCAGTGGAATGATACCACACTTAACTTCTGATGGAAAAAAAATGTGAGACTCTCTTAAATGAAGTTCATGAATCTGAAATACTTGACAAAGAAGATATTTTGGGTAAAATTTTCCAGGTTGTTGAAAGTATATTGTCTTCATCAAGTGTTACACTTGGAATGATAGAAAGCCTAAAAGATGTTGAGTGAAAGACCAGGAAACTCAGATGCTACTACTTCAAGTGTTTAGAGTGTAACATGATCCCAGACATTGCCCCAAAACCCTGACGGATAATCAAAAGCGGTACCTTATCAACCTCGTCTTCGAAGTTATCCTACTAATATTTCTATTTCTGGTGTTAGACATGTTAGAACATTTGTCAAAAGTTGGTATGAGGATTATCCACACTTGGAATATTCAATTCAGAAGGATGCTGCGTTCTGCTTTGTCTGTTGTCTTTTCCCTTCTGGGTCTGGTAGGAATAGAAGTAGTGATGCTTTTATAGCTGAGATTCATCAATGGGACAAAATGAAAAGCTGAGGAGTTGGACAGCAAGGAAAGCTACAGAAACACTTCAGTAGTCAATCACATCAAGCTGCTCTGGTTGATTTTATGCAAGTTTTCAAGTGCAACTCTTCTTTAGGATTTCTGATGAACAAACAGGAGTGTAACATCAAGATTTTGCAGGCTGCCCATGAGGAAAAGAACAGCGTGCTTTATCTGTCCTCCTAGACAGGACAAGATACTTGGCCTGGCAACAGCTATCTTTTAGGGGATCTGATTCAGAGGAAGGAGGGAACTTCTATCAGCTTATACAACTCTTATTTCGACAATGTCCTGATATCAGAGCTTGGTATGGAAACTGTGACAGTCACCTTCATAAAGTCACCTACTTGAGTGGGTAAAATATAAATTAAAAGTAGCTGTCAACAAGTCCCCATTCTTTAGGTTCTTTGCTGATATGACGACAGATATAAGCCATGCAAAGTGCTTGGTTGTTGAGGTGCGATATGTTGATGAAGATGGAATAGCTAGAGAGTGCATATTATATATAGCGGAATCGAAATAAAAAAAAAGGATTTAGCTAACAACATAGTATGGTGCATTTGAAATGCTGGTCTCAGTGAGGAGAAGCTTTCTTTCCAGTCGTAAGACTTCGCCAGCAACATGTCAGGATATTTTGAAGGAGTCCAAGCTCATGTGACAAGAATTTTCAAAAGGAATATATTCATACTTTTGTTGTCTGGCACACCACAAAAACAACATTGTAGAGCATGCTTGTGAATCTTCAAGCCTTGTCAAGAATATGTTTGGCAGTCTTCAAGTTCCTCATTCCTTCTTCACTGAAGGCACTAAGTGCTTCACCTATTACAAAGAGGCCATGGAAAAGATCAAAGGCAAAATTCATGTGAAAACTTTGTCAGAGACAAGATGGTGTGCCAGACATGAGGCTTTGCTAGCAGTTTGGAACACAGTGCCAGAACTCACAGAGCTCCTTTTTAACAATGAAAAATGATACTTTATTAGACACTGACACAAGAAGTAAAGCCCAGAGCCTCAGTATTGCTACTATGCGATTTGATTACATCTACCCACTGAGCTTCATGAGACTTTTGCTGAAACAAACAAACAGTCTCAATGTTAATCTCTGAGCTGAGAACCTTAACATTCTAGCTCCTACTCAATTGATGGAATCAAGTTTAAAGTCATTTGAAGACATGACTGATACAGACATCAAAAGACAGATTGAAGCATTGGTGATTCTCACTAAGGGTATTGTTGTAGATCCAAACATGGAATCTATTCATCTGGACAATTACAGCCCAGAAACAGACTTCAACCGCCACCACAGACCACACTCAATTCCAGTAAGATTTAGATATACAACACCTTCTTCAACTGCCCGCCACCTAACATTCAAGGAGTTCTATATTAGGGAATGTGATCATCATAGCAGTCCTTGTCTCAGAAATGAAAGAAACTGTCAGAGACACAAAAACAAATATTTTTCCTTTTTTTGAGTGCCTTGTCAACTGTGAAATCACTGAGTGTGATAATTTTGTGCAAGCATTCCCCATACTTAACCTGATGAGAGAGAAATTTGAATCTCAACTACGTCTCTTCAAATACGATGCTGAAGAACAGCTGATTGGCAGAATATTCTGGAATGCTTTCACTATTGCAAAAGAACTGATATCCTGTTGGTATGGAAAGCATTCCAGATGGTGAAGACTGTCCCTGTGACATCAGCTAAGGGAGAAAGAATATTTAGCAAGCTGAAGTTAGTGAAAACAGTTCTCAGTTCTACAATGAATGAAGGACGGCTTGATCACCTGCTGACACTAACCTGTAAAAGGGATTTTTTGAACCAGTATGACTTGTCTCAGATAGTTCAAAAGTGGAAAGGAATGAAAACTTGGCGAATTTCTCTCTAATTATGATTTTAAACATATTATGCAATATATATAGACATATTGTGCGATATTAAAATATATTCAAAGGTCAGTTTTTTTTTATTTCGTTAAAATCAGGTAGCAATTCGGTAAAATCTAGAGAGTTTGCCTCCCCCCCTCCCCAATGAAAAAAGGCTCAGGATGCCCCTTCTGACATACCATATTTTTGATATAAATTCAGGACCACTCCAGGTCATAAGGAGACAGATTAAGAAAACAATTCCTACTTCAAAATATGGAAAATAATCCTCAGTAATACCAAAAAATTGGTGGGCTGGTATCATTTTTCCACCATGGAAACAAATGGGCGTTTGCAAAATCTGCTTTAATTATTGCAGGATGATGCTTGTCTCCATTCTTGTTAAACTTTCCGCCATGACACTATTGGAAAGATCATCTGCATTCCTGCATAGAAATAGAAGAGCTCAGCAAGCTGGGTTCATGCCTGACAGGTCAACAAAGGAGCAAATCTTCACTATGCACAAGTTGATGGAGAAGATACAAGAGTTTCACAAAGAACACGTATTACATTTGTAGACTTCAAAGCAGCTTTTGACTCTGTAGATTGCTGTTACCTCTGGCTGATACTGAGAACCACAGGCCTACCCCATTAATATTCCTCACTTTTCAAAAAGCTATATGATGGGATGGAGAACTGTATGCAAGTCAATGAAAAACACTGTTCTTTTCTTAAAATTTTGTGTACAGCATCTCTCTGTCTAAAAAGTATCATATTACTAAGTAATTTGCTTAATTTGAGTTTCTTAATTATAGTGGCTCTGAGGTTAGAAATAAGCTACATGAAGATTATGAATATTATTTTTGAAAAAGGGGAAGTGCATAGCAATTTTAGGAAAACCATAAGTAAACCACTGTATAAGAAAGGTGATAAGAGTGATTGGGGTAATTTTCAAGGCATTAGCTTTGTCTCTGTAGGTTGCAAATGAATTAGTAATATGATACTTTTTAGACTAAGAGATGCTGTAGACAAAGTTATAAAAGGAGAACAGTGTGGTTTTAGAAAGGGTAAAGTATGTGTTGACCAAACTTTCACTCTTAGGGTAATAATTGAGAAGTGCCTGAGTTATAAACACCTTTAGTCCCAAGTTTATAGACTATAAGCAAGCGTTTGATTCTGTTGATAGAAGAGCTTTAGCAAAGTTCTTATCCTTGTATGGTATACCAGACAATTACATTAATGTGGTTAGTCCTGTGTACAAGAATAACACTGCTGCAGTTAAGGTAGGAAATGAGATTAGCAGTTGGTTTTGTATTAAACTCCTAAACAGGAGTTTAGTAGGGTTGTGTTCTATCCCCATTTATATGGACCATTTTGATGAACTTTGTCTTAAGGTGCACAGGAAAGGCAATGGTGAGAGCATGGAATCAAATGGGGAGGAAAATTTTTCCTGGCCTTAGATTATGCTGATGTTTTAAGCCAGGGGCAGGTCCAGGATTTTTTTTAGGGAGCGCAAGATAGGTTGATCTGATAAACTTGCTTTAGGAGCAAGTTTATTTAACACAAACTTGTGTTAATTAAGTAAATTACCCTACTTTAGACTACTTTAGGGGGAGCGCGCCCCCTCGCCCCTCCCCTGGATCCGCCACTGATTTCAGCATCTTAGATGAAAGTTTGAGCAAAATGAATGAATGTTTAGAGGTTTTGCAAGTTCAGGGTGCAAGAATAGTTTTGAAAATTAGTGTTACGAAGACTAAGCTGCTAAGGCTAGGAATAAGTGAAGATGAAAAGATGGCATTGGGTAACAAAAAGATTGATCAAGTGGACAGCTTCACTTACCTTGGTAGTATGATTAGTAAAGATGGTGTTAGCAGTGAAGATGTTAAAAATAGAATAGCCAAGGGTCAGGGTGTTTTTTCACAGTTGAAAAAAGTTTGGAAGAAGCAGAGGTATTTCTCCAAACCAAGATTAGAATACTGGAAGCTGTAGTGATGACAGTGGTCAAATATGGTTATGAAGCATGGGCTTGCAAATAACAGATGAAGATTTGCTAAATGTTTTCCTGAGAAATTGCCTACCGATCATTCTGGGTAACCGGCTTACTGACTGTACTTCAAACAGTAGGCTGTACAAAAAGTGTGGTTCAATCCCGCTTTCTAGGCTATAACGAGAGAAATGTTGAGATGGCTAGGGCATGTTCTGCAGATGAAGGATGACAGGTTGCCAAAGATTGTCCTTTTTGGCCAACCGTCTAGGGCTAAATGGAAAGCAGGTCATCCATTGTTGGAGTGGGAGGATGTCATAAAGAAAAATTTATGGGAAATAGGAACTTCTTGGGAGAGTGTAAAGGGGGGGGGGCTTTTGATAGATTGGGATTGAAGAGGAGCATGCATAGCTGTGTTGGCCTCAGGTGGCTTGGTGCTGTGGTGAGCTTTTAGTAGTAGTAATAGATTTGTTGTTGTTCTTTCTTAATAAATTGTTATGTGTTTTCTGGAATATTTTAGCCATATACAATGCTGAATATTTTATGCACTGATAATCTATGGAGGAGCCTAATAAGAGATGTACATTTTGAGCTCATACCTAATCACAGATGCACTGTTTAAGCTTGAGACTAATCTTAGGAATTGGTGCCTATTCTTGGGCAGGAGATCTTAAAGTTAGAACTGAGAATCTAAATCATAGACCAACTCATTCTTGGATAGATTTAATCAAAGATAGGAATTGTGAAGCAGAATAATTGGGTATAAATGATGCCAAAAAAGTGTTAATAATTCAACAGAGGTTATTGCAATAAATTTCAGTGACTTATTGAATAACCACAATTATTATGCTCTTTTGAATGCAATATTAACATCAAAGTTAATTTCTTGTAAACGGTTAGATCCTTCGAAACTAGCCAAAAATATTATTAATTTGGACTAATTGGTAAATATACCAAGATTTATCCATCATTAAAAGGTGAAATTGCTGGTAATTGAGCTCTGGAGAATAGTAAGCAAATAATTCATTACAATAGGTTTCAATAAGTTCTTTTGAAAACAATTCAATAGTTCTAAATGCCTATCGAGCACCAGGAATTACAAAAATCAGTTGTAATAAGCTTATGAACTGCAAGGGCATGATTAGGAAGGATACATCTTGATTAGAATATTTGTCCAAGATTCAGTAATGTCTGAGAACTCATTGTCTTGCTCTAGACTATGATTGTGCTATTGGGTTTGGATTTGTTGCAGGAAAAGCTAGAATGGCATCACAACTGCCCTAATGGGCCAGATCCGAGATGTGGCCTTAGACATGTGCTAAACCCTACTGATTTTTTTAAATTCTTGCTAAAGATTACCTTTTTTGGAGCAAAAAATAATGAGGGGTGATGTAATTATGACACTAGCAATTATTAGGATTTAGAAATTACCCAATAGTGGATTTCTTTTTTTCTATTTGATTTCTACCCTATAGCCTACTATAACTATTTCTTTTTGTTGCTACTTTGTTTTCCACTGGTAGGAGTTAATTTCAGAAGTGCAGGCATTACTATTGAATCTTCAACATGACTTGATACATAAGAATCCAGGAATACTGCACCAAAATTGGATCTGAGTAAATCTGTCTTGTAACACATATTAGATAACAAAAATGGAGTTTTCCATTTAATACTCTTTTCAAATGGGCATATGCTATCACATGTCAAATATACAATTTGATCACATCCCAGCAACTGCCCCCTAATGCCTGGACATAGCCCTAAGCCATATGAAAAAACTGGTTAAAGTTACTTATAGGGCAGGAATCAAATAGAGAAAAAAAAAAAATCAATATATGATTTGATTTACTGTTCTATGTCAATATAATATAATAAACCCCCCTCCCCGAATGGAGCTAAATTTAGCTTAGGTGATATACATAAGTTCGACTATTTGTTTTCTTAGTTGATTACCAATTGTGGATAATAAATAATTCCAAAAAAAATAAGCAAACCAACAACGTTATTTAACTTTTGTTTATAGTTTAGGCTAAATCCGGGCATTAGAGGGTGGGGGGGGGAACACTTTTGACAATAGGGATTAGTATATTTGAAAGAGCATTAAAGGTATTTTTTTTCTGTCTCATCTATTTGTTTCAAGACAAACTTATTTGTATTGGTTTTAATAAGGACTGTGAGTTATTGATTACTGCAATAATGCTAGTAGAGTTTGAAAAAAAAAGAAAAAGTAAGGCAAAATTTTTTATGTGGTTAAATACCTTGTCTTGCAGCTATATATAAAACTTGTCCGCTTTCTAGTGTGGTTCTTCAAGATACAACTGATATATAAAATGGGGAAATCCTATATTATCTTCTATTTGCTATTGTATAATTGAAAATTGTTAAGCTAGGCCAATGCACCTTCTAGAATAGGGTCCCATGCAGGCTAGGCCTTAGGAAGTCTGTATTTCTACCTGCACCTCGTCTTCCTGTGCAGTGAACTGAATATTATAGGCTAGGCAGGGGCAGATTTATTGTTAGGTCTAGAACCTGCTGCTCTACATACTAGGCATGTTTTTTTTTTATTAATGGATGTCGTCAGAGCTAGACTCCCCTTTACTCTTGTCACAAGCCTCTTGCAGTACAATCAACAGTTCATTCTATTAGGTCTTTTCTGTTCAATGCCTATCTTGTGATACCATTTCAGATGGGGCTTAGGACTTTAGTCATTTACGGTATATGCTGACAATGTTCTTCTTTTCAGTTGTAGCTGGGGAAACCAAATTGATATTTTTTTTTTATATATTTAAGTTGCGTCTTGCTTGGTTGGTCAATTAACCCTTCAAAATAAGAGTTTTTTGTGTTTTATTAGTTGTCACCCAATGGATACTTTGGATCTAAAAAATTCTTCTCTTCCCTAATGAATTTGCTGTGAGTTTTGTTTGGATCTTAAAGTAGAGTGAGAATTTTTTATCAACATGTACTATAAAATAATAACAGTTGTTTAGGAAACAAAACCACACCCTGAGTGCTGCTTGACATCTGTCACATTCCCCTTGCTGAAGAAAGGATCCAAAAGTAATTTTAACAATTATAGACATATCATTAAATAGTGAACCCATTAAACTTCTCCCGAAAATACTCGTAGATCAGATAAGAAACATGACAAGACATGTGATACCTGAGTATCAAGTTTGATTCTTGTAGAACAGGTACACTATAGATAAAATATTTGTCATCAGACAAGTCACAGAGCAGTACTTAGAATTTGGCAAAGAACTCTGCAACTTTTCATTTGCTACAAGTAAGTCTTTGACCTAATCATGCAAGATGGTCTGTGACATACATGGGTTCAGTACTGAATTCCCTATGATATTATAAGAAGTCTTTACAAGGAGGCAAGAAGCATTGTGGAGACTATTGTAGGACCTGCTGAAGATTTTTCTACTTCCCACTGGATTTTGTCTGTTCCTGAATGGTATATTTGCACTTGTCCCAATTATACAGGATCAGTCTTAAGTAGATACCTATGTATTCTGTTTTAATCTGCTGTAAACTATAAAATAGAAGATCTCTAAACCAGTACAAACATTATCAACCACATGGTTAGTTCCTTTGGAATGGTGATTAGTGCCAGCAAGACCAAGGCAATGAGAGTACCTGGGCATGTAAAGACAGGTCTTCCTAATAAAAAAAATCCTGTCCAGGGTGATGAAATTGATTGGGTCATTCAGTTCATTTACCTAGGACGAAAGCTGACTACCACTCCTCAAAAGATGTCAAACTAGCTCTTATATCTGCATGTGTCAAGTTGACACAATAGAAATTGTTTTCTTTGTACTTTCTTTTCCACAAAGGTCAAATTGGTCTGTGATTTGAAAAAAGTATACATAGCATATCAAGTTTATGTTTAGTTAAAAAGTTCTAAATAATAAGCTGCGTCTTGCTAAATCACTTACACATGATTCTTATGTATATAGCGTTTTCACATCAAATTTAGCTCCTGATTAAGTTTTTTAAGTTGGACGTGTTTTGACTAGTTAAAATCAATCATTGTAGTCAGACCTGTGTGCTCCTATGCTCTCAAAGATGCTCTGAAGAAAAAATTGGTTTTGATAAAACAAAAAAAAAAAGGCATAATGCATGAACATCCTTGCCAATCAGTATATAATTAATCTTTTTGAGTTAATTAATCTTTTAGTCTCATTTTATCTTTAATAGATAGGTATGACCAAATCATAGGCTAAAACTTCTTAAGTCTCTATAATAATTGAATTAATTTTCTTTTGCAGAAGGAGAGCTCTGTAAACCTTTAAAAGCTGGCAAGTCAGTTGACGCAAACGGTTTCCAAATATTTTGCTACGTTGGGGAAGAAAAACAGCTTTCAGCCTATTTCGCTTCTGCATATGTAAGCATTGACTTAGCTTATATGTAAGAAGTACTTAATAAATGTGAATAATTTTTAACAGAGCACAGTGTTCAGGGCCGAATTTAAAGATTTGACGCTTCTAAGCCCAAGCGTTTTTGCCGCTCCGTATTCATACTATAGGAGGGAGTGTCAATTTACTGTAAGAAAAAAAAGCTTTAGGATGACAGTCTTTATTTTGTCCCAAAATAACGTCGCTTATGATAATAATTTGAGAATCAAATATTTGTATGTTCGCGTATTGAGTAAATTAAATAAATAAACAAGGTATTGGAAATAAGTTTAATCCATTGGTAAATAGCAACACATAAATGCATGTACGCATTATATATTATTTTGTAAGTAGGATTATTTATCTTCAAATCCAATTGATAAAGCCTTCCTCCTAGCTTTTTTTTCGTGCGAAGGTGTCATCGCGTGGCGTCTCTTGAGTCGGCCTTCCCTCAACAAGAGCAGGGATAATGATGTCAATCTGTTGTGGCTGATAGAAGATCTTAAGTAGTTCTCCGCCCAACGAAGGGCGGAGAAGGATCTTTCTCCTGTGCAGTTTGTGGCAGGCAGACTAAGAACCATTCTTAAGGCAATGTCAATGTTTGGATAGATTTCAACTGCATTAAAATGACGCAAAACCTTGCTAACGTCAGTTAGAGTCATGCTTTTTTTTTGTTCATCAGTATTTTGTTCCAAGAAGGATTTCAAATATAAACATTCGTCTACAATCATAGGCTCCAGGTAGTCAGGATAAAAACTCAGTAGCTCACTTGCATGCTTCGGGATTTTTGAGACGTGATTTGCATGGTAGAGTAGAGTAGAATAGAGTAGAGAATATTTTTATTTATAACACATACATAAATAAATGTCACAAAACAGCGCACATGCCTGGTGGCATACTTTAGCGCTGAAAATATTGCCAACAAAAATACACAGCCATTTTCTAACTAAATTTTACAGCAACGAAAAAGAAAACCCTAATGAACAAAATGCTTAGCATGTCATAAGATATTTCTTTACCAGTCTTCAAAAATGTCGCTTGTTGCTGCATTCTCGAACTGATGCTGGAATTGAGTTCCAGATATTTGGCCCAGTGTAACGGATGCTGAATCCCGCTCTCGATGTCGGGCGAATTTCCCACGAAAAGTCTGAACGATGCGTAGTAGGATAATTATGAAATTGAGAATTAGTTGGAAAAATATCGGAGAAATTTACAGGTAAATTACTATATTGATAATCGTGACAAAAACTAGAGATAGAAATTAAATGAAGTTGGTCCAAAGAAAAAATTCCTGAAGTCCCATATAGGTGTCTAACTGAAGATCTGAAATCAACATTGAAAAGAATCCTCATTGCTTTATTCTGAAGTATTTGCACCTGGTACTTTGACGATAAATCACATCAGTCCAGTCTTTGTTCAGAAAAAAAAATCGCTCAGTGATAGTTCATTGCCCCCCCCCCCCTGGCATTATGCACCTCTAGGCCCGGGCCTAGTGGGCCTATTGGTAAATCCTGGTCTGACAGTGTTTAAGCTTAGCTTCAGAGCATTTCATGGTCCAAATGAAGCAAGAATTCACAAAACAAAAAGAAATTCTGAAGAATTTCTGTGCTCGCCAAGAAGAAAATAAGCCAGAAAAATTGAAAAGAAGAGAAAAATATACATTTGTTTGTTGGCTAAATAAAAGGGTAAGCAATGAACAAATATATTCTTTTTCTCCCTGTATTACTCCTATCAGATCTAACACAGATCACCACAAACAAGATTAGGGCTACTGTTCCTTAAATCTTCTAAAGACTTGAGTGTCATATATGCTTTGCTTTATCTCCAGCTTGCATCAAATTGAAAGTTTCAATATAATTGCCGTTTTCGAAATTAGTTTAATTGCATGAAAATATGTATGCAATATGTGATGTTATCTGTACAAAATACAAATACCATTTCATTTTGTTCATAAGCAGGTCTTGAATATTTTCTAAGACCTCACTGGTTATGCGTGAAAAAATAAAAAAAAAAAAATTGTGAGGAAGAAAAAACGAGGATATTTCCAGCCAGTGAGAAAAGAAGGATTAATATGCGGACATTTCGGTAGAGACCTCTGCTCGAGCAATACGGATAAAAGTCTTGAAACCATTATAATGGTTCCAAGCTCTAGCTTGCATAGTTTAGCTCCAAACATCTGGACAGACAGACAGATTAATACTTAGATTTATGTATATAGGAATACAGAATTAAATATACTGCAAATAATTTTTAGGAGTGAAAAATATCGTCGATTCACCCATTGATTTCACGTACTAATTAAAAGAAAAATCTCAAAAAAGATTTTTTTTTTCAAGAAAAGTAAAGAGTTATATTAAATCAAACACGAGCATAAATAAATTCAAATAACAATTCAAGGTTAAAACAAACAGAACTTGCCAAGTGTTTTTATTTTAGTAAAAAAATATTTTTATTTTTTATTTTGAGCAAAGTGTTTATTTGTCAAAAATCAACAAAAAAGGAAAGAAAATTGCCATAATAAACGAGAATACGGACAAAGAACTAATAAAAGCAGATTGATTGTTTAATATGTAATGCTATTCATTCCTGGAACTTAGCAGTTTTGAATGTTTTAACATTACAAAAGAGAAAACGTTGAAAATATATTTTGTTTTCAGTAAAGCATGAATGACACTTTGGCCTTTAGAAGGTATAGGGGCGTTAGCCGTGCTATTACTTGATGTAATTTCCGTCTGCTTTAAGTTTTATTTGAATATTGATTATAATTTATGTTGCTTTTGGGTCTCGTTTATTCATTAATGGTGATTTTGTTCATTTTAAGTTTGAATTATTATTTGACTTTATTTCTGAAAAATTTAAGCTGGTTTCATAAACCTTTAAGTTATACCCTTTTACCGTTCCTGAAATATTGCAAATATGCTCTTTTAACAACTTGGATGCATAAAGGGTCTTTTGATTTAGTTCAACATTCTCTAAAACTTTTCCACTTAATACTTGCGATTCTAAAGATACATCATTTGACAACCTGAATACAAGTAGTGTCCTTTGAAGTAGTTCAACGAGCCCTGAAAGTTTCAACTTATTGTCCTCAGCCGTTCCTGAAATATTGCAGCTACGCCGTTTTGACAAGATGAATGCCTATAGTTTCTTTTGGTTTAGTTCAATATCACCCTCAATATGTCCTGAAAGTTACAGCGTAGTAGTACCCATAGCTGTTCCAGGTATATTGCAAATACGCTCTTTTGACAAACTGGATTCCTTGAAAGTATTAACTTCATACCCTTAGCCGTTTCTGAGTATTGCAGACATGTCCTATTGTCAATGCGTATATGTATCATATTTTTTTTATTTCACTAAAAATTCTCCTCAGCATGCGTCGAAATCTTCAAATTAACACGCATAGATGTTTTTGATATATTGCCTTGAATATGACACGTGGATGCACATAGCATCTTTTGATTTATTTCAACATACCTATTGGAGGTGTAAGGTACGGGGGTCACCACTTATTGGTGCGAAAATGGCGCAAAAAGGTTGCTATGCCACTTACTTGAGGGGGAGAACCCCTTGTCGGCCCAAATGTTATTGGAATTCCTGCTCTTACCCCAACGGTTCCGTGTCTATCGGGTACGTGTCTGTGCCCGATTTACAATATACCCATCCTTAGGGTACTATAGCGTGATTGAATGGTCCCAGGGGCCACTTTAAGGCCAAGGATTACCGGTAGTATTTCTAACTATCTCGTTAGACTCGACTGAGGCTAAAAAGTCAAAGATTATACAGTATAAAAAATCTTACTGTAATCAAGACACGCTACAAAAAGGAACTGAACTAAAAGGAACAATTTTCCCCATCCCGCTCAGCCAGCCACGTGTCTGCGACGGGGTGATGGGATGGTAGTGAGTCTGTTCCAGCCAATCCGAGGGCTTACTACTGGTTAAACATCCCCAACTGCGCAATTTAATACCTCGTTGTCTATGTAACCAACTACGTAATTAGGAGGACAGAAAATGGTGCCACAAAATTAAAGGAAAATTAATAATTATTACTAGGGGAAGGAAAATAATTCAGGGGCCAAAAAAAAAGAATCTAGGAAGGACATTTATCTGAACAAACTGGGACCAAGGGTTCCAACACCTCCCTCCTAAGATAAATGGCCGCTACTCTGGTGGATTGTCTGGAAACTCAGACATAAAATAAATAACATTAAACTCAAAATCATCAAACTCGTATCATCTCTTCTTTCTTCCACCCATGCCTGTACTTCCACCGTTTGGTTCAGGATTCGTCGTTATTCGCACGTCTCTACCGTAGAACCACCATGGTCTAGATCGTATAGCATCTGCATTAGGTTTTGAAAGTTGAAGTCTCCAAGATTCGTAGAAATTCATTGTGCGCAGCACAATCAAAAACAAATATTTTCTCGCTCTCGCAAATTTACATTTGAGAGGAGCAAAGAATCAGTTCCTGGCACTTTCGATGATGCCAGCCATCATGAAAAATTTTGGCTGCACTAGCCTCTTAATTTCCATCTGTGGAAACAACTCCACATGTCAATAAAAAAGTAAATTGCCCTTTGGCATAATTTCAAATAATCTAAGGCCAAAAATGCAAAGGCCTGTGAAAACGATAAGGGTACTGGGAATGAAGTAAAATTTTGGGCGAACCATGAATCGTCTTTTTTCTGGGTTCCCTCCCCTGGGATAATTAAATGAATAATATGCGTTGATGCTAATTGAAGATGAAACTTCGATACCGAATATGGTTTTCTGGAAATAATTGTCAGTTCCCATGAAGAATAACAGCTATGAAAAGGGTTACTGGACAAAGGTTTGGGTGAAGTATGAAGTGACTGGGAGAGAGAATCCCCCAAGGACTCCAGATCAGAGAGGCGAAATCTCGGTAAAGGGATCACAACTTGTCCGCCAGTTGTGCATTAATGTGAAGGGCTATCTTTCGCGACTCTCCGCTGGGATCTTCCCCAAGGGATTCCTTCCCCTCATAAAGGATCGACATATCTTTTGAGTTGATAATACTAATCTCAGATTCCTTTCCAAGTTTTTCCAATCCGACTCGACATTCAATATCTCCCAACTTTCCCCCAACCCGATGTAGGTCATTCATCTCTATTTTGTAACCATCTTGTTTTATTCCCCATCGGTCTTTGACCTCTTTTTCCCCCTATTATTTATGTTATCAAGGCACAGCCCATCCAACATTTTACTTTTCTATTTACATATGTTTTTATCACAATCGGGACATGCCGTCCGCGTTCCCGTTATCTGTCCCCGGTCTTGATTTTATTTCGAAATCATATTCCTGTAAGCACAGGGCCCATCGTGCCAATCGTCGGTTATCTGGCTTCATTATATTTAGCCATCTCAATGGGTTGTGATCTGTCACTATTGTAAATTTTCGTCCATATACATAATAGTCGAGTTTTTTGACTGCGTATATTATCGCAAGACATTCTTTTTCTATCGTGCTATAATTTAATTCTGCTTTTGACAATTTTCTGGGTATAAATGTGATTGGATGTTCCCCATCTTCAAAATTTTGAGATAAAACTGCCCCTAATCCGTAATCTGAACTGTCAGTTTGTAGCACAAACGGTAAGGAAAAATCTGGAATTCTCAGTATCCTTTCGCTACAAAGAGCATTTTTCAGTGCATCAAATGCATCTTGTTCTATTTCTGACCATTTAACGGGGTGTACGGCCCCCTTCCTTGTTAGCTCCGTCAAAGGTGTAGCAATCGATGCAAAATTTGGTATGAATTTTTTGTAATGTCCTGCCAACCCCAAAAATGACCGAACTTTTTCTTTGTGGTCGGAACTGCTGCGTTTCTAATTTTTTCTGTTTTTTCTCTTAATGGGGCTATTATACCGTTTCCTATTTTGTGTCCCAGGTATTCTGTCTGTGACTGTACTAATTTACATTTTTCTACATTCAAAGTTAGTCCTACTCTCCTCAGCCTGGTTAATACTTGTTCCATATGGATTAGATGTTCATTGAACGAGTTCGAAAATACTATAATGACATCCAAGTAGGCTCTTGTATACATGGTAAGGAATTTAAAATATAATCTA
Source organism: Artemia sinica (assembly GCA_027921565.1). Lineage (NCBI taxonomy): Eukaryota > Metazoa > Arthropoda > Branchiopoda > Anostraca > Artemiidae > Artemia > Artemia sinica. The sequence continues at coordinate 866,996 of JAPEVW010000046.1, forward strand.
CTAGCCTTTGGAATGTTGCGGGTGTCCCTTTTAGTCCAAATGGCATGTACCTAAATTGGTACAACCCAAAAGGAGTAATAAAGGCAGTTTTGGCTGAATCATCTGGGTGCATTTTTACTTGCCAATACCCCCTTCTCAAGTCCAAAATTGATATAAATTTTGCGGAACCTACTGACTCTAGAATTTCGTCCATTCTTGGTATCGGATACGCGTCTGATTCGGAAATATTATTTAGTTTTCTATAGTCTACGCAAAGTCTAATGGAGCCATCCTTCTTCGGGACTAATACGACTGGTGCTGCATATTCTGAATTTGATAGTTCTATAACCCCTAAATCGAGCATTCGGTCAATTTCTTTTTTCATCTCTTTCCTTTTTGCTTCTGGTATTCGGTACGGGTGTTGTTTTATTGATTTCTTGTCTTTTAATAGTATTTTATGTACTACATTTTCTGTTTTTTCCGATTTGGTCTGTTAATACGTCTGCAAATCTCGTGAATAACTTATTTAATTGGGATTTCTGAGCTTGGCGCAGATGTGTTTCTGCCGAAACTCTTTCAATGGTGTTTATATGTGTTTCTGCCGGGTCTATTTTACCTAAAGGGGCACTTTCCTCGTCCTTTTCGGAGGTCGAAATCATGAGACAGCGCTTCTGCGGATCCTTATGGTTTTCTTTTTAATTTTTCCTTGTTAAATTTCCTCAGTAAATTCACATTGTAAACTTCTTCCTTTTTCCTTGCTCCATCTAATTCTATCATATAATTTACATCATTCATTTTCTTTTTCACCTTAAACGGTCCTTTCCATCTTACTTCCAATTTATTATTTCCGTCCGGTAACAATATGAGGACTTCATCCCCTTCCGTTTATTCGCGGATTCGGGCGGATTTATCGTACCATGTTTTCGTTTTTTCTGCATATTCCCTCTGTGCTTGCTTGGTAATTTCATGGTATTTATGCAGTTTTTCTCGTAGTGATAGCAAGTGGGTTATCACTGTTTCTTTATTTTTATCCTCATTCTCCCATGATTCCTTTAAAATATCTAACCCCCCTTGGGTTTGTCCCATATAGTAATTCAAATGGTGAGAACCCTGTAGCTTGGTGTGGAGTTTCTCTATATGCAAAAAGGACAAAAGGAAGCATTTTGTCCCATTGGTTTACATCATCTCTTACAAAACGTCTCAACATACTAATTAGGGTTCCGTTAAATCTTTCTGTCACTCCATTTGTCTGAGGATGGAATGGAGTAGTTAATACTTGTTTTATACCGAGAATTTCGCATAATTTTCGGATGTATGTCGATATAAAATTGGTTCCATTATCTGTTAAAATTTCCTTCGGGATTCCGTGACGTGAGACATATTTCGCTAATTCTTCTGCGATTTTTGGTGATTTTACTGTTCGCATTGGGATAGCTTCTGGGTATCTCGTAGCCAAATCATTAATAACTAGAATGAATCTGTTTCCCGTGCTAGATTTCGGAAGTGGACCTACAATGTCCATTGAATTTCTCTCAAATGGTTTGCCGAAAATGGGCATTTTTTTAATTGGAACTTTTTCATTTTATTTTTTGTATGCGACTAATTGACAATCTTTGCATCTTTTACAAAAATTGATAAGATCCATTCTTAATCCTTTCCACCAAAAACGCTGCAAGACTCTATCTCTTGTTCTTTGGGATCCCATGTGTCCCCCCGTTGGGCTTGAGTGTGCTAACTTTATTACCGCTTTCCTTTGTTCATGTGGTACCAAAAGTTGTAATTTTCTAGGGTTTTCCCCAGTGTCCATTATTTTGTAAAGTAGATTTCCATTACTGGAAAACTGTTTAGATTGCGGGTTTTTTTTATTCTTTAGTGCTAGTTTTATTTTTCTGCAATCTCTATCATTTGTTTGTAATTCTGCGAATTTTTCGGAAGTTATTCCGAGTGTTTCGGTTAGTTCCTCTTTGTTTTTTTCTGGTTCCTTTTCTACGGTCAATAATTTCTCTTGTTTTTGGTTATATTCCTTTTTATCCGCCCTTTTTTGGCTTTTAGGTTTTCTCAATTTTGCATTTTTTTTATGAACATCTCGTCGTTTAAACTGAAATGGGTTTTGTATATTTTGACCATCATTTTCATTAGTGGGCGGCACAGCCTCCCTTTTATTTTTTTCTTGACTTCGTGTCACCGCATTTACTTTTTTTTCATCATGGAGGTTGCATTTACTGTAAGAAAGTTTTCTATATTGCCGAAATCTCCCCCTAATAAAACGTCTACTGCAAGAGTAGGTACAACCCCTACTTTTAATTCCTTTTTAACCATATTTCCCTCTTTATTGGCTATTTCTATTATGACCTGAGCCGTCGGACATTTATGTTCTGCTCCATAGTAGCATAGCGCTGCCACTTTTTTTTGTAATTTACGTCGGTTTCCTTTACCAAGTCTTCCCGTACATAGGTTTGGTCGCTGCAGGAATCGATAGCTATTTCTACCGATTTACCATTTAGTTGGCCACATACTTTGTGTGATTCTGCAAATGCGCACGTTTTCATATTCTCCGGGCTTTTAACCCATGCGGTTCTCTTATACGTTTGAGACTTTTTCACATTCTCTCGGGATCGATCGTTTCTCGGATTATCCTGTCTTCCGTTTGCTCCATCGTCCCTTGTTCTGTAATTATTGTCGTAATTTCTTTTCACGCTGCGGCAATCTGAGGCATAATGTCCTCGTTTATTACTGTTATAACAGGTAACGGCATACCGTTCCTTTTTTTGGCCGTATTTTCTACCGTCTTTATTTGGGCAATTGGTGCTATAGTGGCTGCCGGAGTTACAATGGTTGCACGTTGCTTCCGTTTGTCTTTGCCATATCTGGCTAGCATTATTTTTATTCTCTGAGTAAGGGTATTCTTTCCTACCACTACCTCCTAACCTTGTTCTTGGTGGGAATGCCTACCTCCGAATTTCAGTGTGCCTGTCTGCTAATTTGGACATTTCTTCAATTGTTTGTGGGTTTTTCTCTTTTAAGTACATTCTCATATTTGGATGGGTATTTTCTAAGAATTGCTCCATCGCTGTTTTATTCACTATTCCCGTTATCTTATCTTTTATTTCTTCCGGGTCTTCTAATATTCTATAGTTTTCTAACCCTAGCCATTTTAAACACATATCTTTCAATTTGTGCCCGTGTTCTTTATAAGTTTCGTTGTCTCTTTTTCTTTCGCTTCTAAACCTTTTTTAAAGTGCTCGGGGAGAGAGTTGAAACTTTTCAAAAATGGCTTGCTTTAGTCTCAAAAAAAAAAAATCTTTTGAGTACTCCATTGGTAATGCTTTATATGCAATTTGTGCTTTGTAGTTAAGGAGGGGTTGTATTCTTGTCACCCAATTTTCTCTCGGCAATCCGCTTAATTCCGCTGTTTTTTTCAAAATTGTATATGTATAAATGCACATCTTCATTTTCTTTCATTGGTTGAAGGTTTACTGCCTGCATTATCTCTATTGTAGACGATTTCTGTGGCCCTTGGGAATTTCTCCCTGCAATCATTTCCATTATGTATTTTCTTTCCTCTCTATCTGCCTTCTCCTTTTTCTCTCTAGCTTTTCTTTCTTCCTTCATGAAATTTAATAGTTGTTGTGTCATATCTATTTGAGTGCTTTTTCGCGAGCTCCTGCTGGATATTGAGCTTCTACTACTCCTGCTACTTGGCCTACGATGATTCTCACTGTCTCTATATTCTCTTAATTCGCTTTCTGAGTCTGCTTGTTGTATAATATTTTCTCTTGCCCGCAACTCCCCTACTTTTTGTACCTCCTCTGAAGGGTGAGTTTGTTTTGTTTTACCCGTTCTTTCATGTAATGATTTTTCTTCATGTATTATCGCCACTGTTTCTTTTGTTCGGGTTTCTCTATCTGAGAATAATTCTTTCTGAATTTGCCTTAGACTTTTTTCTTCTTCCCTGGTTCGTACCGGAGATCGCTCTATTACTGATTTTGTTTTGAAGATTTCCTCTTCACACGTCCCAGAAATGTCTATTTCACCTCTTGAGTGATATATGGTTCTATTCGATGGTGTTTTTTCTTAGGGTATTTCCAGCGGGAGTCGCATACAATTCTGTGTCTGAATCCGATTTTTGTTTTACCGTGGTAGATCTTGTCTGAATTCTCTGTTTGTCCGCCATTATTTCAAGGTTTACTTAACGTCTTCCGTCCAAATGAAAATCCTTTTATCAATGCAACTTCCGGTCTCTCGCGAAAAATTGCTGCGTCTCAATTAGCCTTATTTTTGCACACTAATTACTTGCGCGATATATTGATTCTTAAATTTTATTACCTATCTATCCAACTAGGCACAGCCAGATAAAAAATTTTCTTTGCGATTTTTTTCTATATATGTAACCACAATAGGCTACTCTTGTAGGCTAAATTACTTGTCTCTTCGAAAACGCGGAATTCTTTTACTACCAGGTTTACTGATAGGACCTTTAATTGCTGCCACCACTTATTGGAGGTGTAAGGTACGGGGGTCACCACTTATTGGTGCAAAAATGGCGCAAAAAGGTTGCTATGCCACTTACTTGAGGGGGAGGGCCCAAATGTTAGTGGGATTCCCGCTCTTACCCCAACGGTTCCGTGTTATCGGGTACGTGTCTGTGCCCGATTTACAATATACCCTGCCTTAGGGTACTATAGCGTGACTGAATGGTCCCAGGGGCCACTTTAAGGCCAAGGGTTACCGGTAATATTTCTAACTATCTCTTTAGACTCGACTTAGGCTAAAAAGTCAAAGATTATATAGTATTAAAAATCTTACTGTAATCAAGACACGCTACAAAAAGGAACTGGACTAAAAGGAACAATTTTCCCCAGCCCGCTCAGCCAGCCGCGTGTCTGCGACGGGGTGATGGGGTGGTAGTGAATTTGTCCAGCCAATCCGAGGGCTTACTAATAACTGGTTAAACATCCCCAACTGCGCAATTTAATACCTCGTGGTCTATGTAACCAACTACGCAATTAGGAGGACAGAAAATGGCGCCACAAAATTAAAGGAAAATTAATAATTATTACTAGGGGAAGGAAAATAATTAAGGGGCCAAAAGAAAAGAATCTGGGAAGGACATTTATCTGAACAAACTGGGACCAAGGGTTCCAACAATACCCTTAACGTTCCCTGAAGGATTTAACTTAATATCCTTAGCCATTCCTGAAATATTGAAAATACTTCGTTTTGAGAACTTAGATGTATTTAGTGTCTTTTGATTTAATTAAACACCCCCCTCAACATACCCTGATAGTTTCATTTTAATACCCTTAGCCATTTTTAAGATAGGCCGTTTTTTTTTCAGATAGGCCGTTTAGACAATTTGCATGCACATAGTGTCTTTTGATTTATTTCAAAATCTCCTCAACATTTCCTGAGCCTTCACCTTAATACTCTTAAGCTTGTTTTCTATTGATTTTGTTCATAATCCTGCTCAGCATGCCTTGAAAGTTTTTAACTTAATACCTATAGTCATTCCTGAAATATTGCCTCTTGACAACATGATCATAATGGCTTTTGATTTAGTTCAACATCCCCTTCAACATTCCGTGAGGTTTCATCTCAATACCCTAAACCTTTTCGGACATACCCACTATCAAGAAACGGGCAAACGATATAAACGATGGGCAACATACAAAATTTACAGTCCTTGTCCCAGGGATCTGGAGGGCCATCTTATCCCTGGAGTCATAGATGTTGGATCTTTCGACTATTTTGAACAAAATGACTATCTCCAAATTTTAATAGAAAGCCTCTGGGGAGGGGGGGGGGGTAGCTAAAGAGGGCGTGGAATGGGTCCGGATGGGGCTCTCTGAAAAAATGCACTAGAATTTTCAATTTCAATCGAATGAACCTTCCCGAACTCTCTACGATAACTCTTTCCATACGAAGTAGCCTGGGAAAATAAATAATACATACAGCCCACTCCGTTCTTCAATTAGACAGCGGTATTGCGCTGCCCATGATATTTGCTTACTTATTCACTTAAAAGGACATGCGTTCATCTTTTTCAGTTCAGGTTTTTCAAATCCCTGAAAGGCTGGGGAAAATCCGTTGGAATGCCATTTTGAATATCAAATCCCTTAAGATTGCCTCATTTTCAGCTTCTTTCCAAATCAATAGTAAAGCCCTATTATGCAGAATTTTAACAGCAATTGTTCAAGACGAGTTACGTATTTTGCAACTGAAGACCAGCTACTTGTCGTTTCCACGTTTAAAGAATCACTGGCTAATTGAGCTCTGTGTTCACCAACAAAGCATAAAATCTGGACCAATGAAGACAAACCACGTGTCGATAGGTCTGTTATGAAATAGGACCAGTTTTATTCTCAGTCAGTTGACCCCCCCCCCTCCCATCCTCAAACCATCAACTAGTTTTGGCCTCTGCATTGATTACGGAAGCGAGTTGCTACTTTTAGACAAAATAAAGAAATTATGCAATTGTTACCACCAGCTGGTTTCATCATACAGCCTTCCCTTTTAACGAAGAGATTTTCATCACCACTGAACTGCGGTAGCATTAGTTCAAGTTCCGAAACCTAGCATTGATGCAAGTTTTTCCCACTAAACATATTTTCCCAAATATTAATTTTTAAATTTACTTTCTTTGGGCTCCATATTACTGCTGTTAAAGTCTTCACTAGGTGGCAGGTGAGATTTTCTAATAGTTATCTATTAAGCATTTTCTTTTTTATTTACTTCCAGGTTCAAATTGAAACACAAAGTGAAACGTCAGAGCCTATAATTTACACTGGGTATTCTAAAGAACAAGTTGTCGTCCAACGGATTGAGCAGTTGTCAAAATGGTTAAGTCCTGTTTTACCATGGCAGAAAGGGATGTCTGTCTCATTAAATCCTTTCAATCAATCAGCCATTGGGATAGAAGTTGAATCAGAAGATTACAAAGTGTGTTTGGTGCTCAAGAGTAATAAAACATCATCTTCTTCTTTGTAATTTATTGACTGTGCAACTACATGTTTTGGTTTTCAATCTGTTAACAAAAACGTTTTTAGATTGACTTTTCGGTAAATATTCATGTATGAAAGTCTTAACCCTGTATTCATTGTGGTATTTTCAGGCGAAGTCAGCCGAGTAAAAAAATGATTTTGTTCATCGAAAAACAGACTTTTCTTTAAAAAAAAAAGCCACTCCAAATGCGCCTTATTTGCTTTTTTGAGCCTTAAAAAGTACCATTGGAGACTGGGGCTGCTGAAAATTAAAAAAACATGGGCGACTTTGCCTGAAAAAACCATAATGAAGACATGGCTTTACAGTTATGGTGCTAAGGCTGGCCTTAGTATTTAACTTCTTTTTATTTGTCTTACTTTCTCTTTGCCCCCCTCAATTTTACACGTGGAGATGTTAAGGGTGATTGTCCGAGGGAAATTTCCACCGGGTTGGAATTGTCTGGGGGATATTCCCATGGGGTGAATTTTCCGAAAGATAAATTTTCCATGGGGGAATTTTCTGAGGGAGCAATTCTTTAATGGGGGGGGGGGTCCGGAGGGAGGGATTTCTGGCATGATTCGAAAAAACAGTTCAGAAATTAAAGTCTTTTTCAAATGAAAGTGCACTAAGAAAAACTTTTCGTCCGGAATTGTCTGCAAGAAATGTTCCAGGGCGAATTTACAGCGAGAATGGAATTGTCCGAGGGAAATTTTGCTAGTGGTTTTTTTAAACCTTACTTTTTACGCCAAAGTTGACTTTAACCCAATTCTTTAAGAACGACTCCTGAAACGCAAGGGCCGTTTTATTAGAACATAAGGTTTTTTAAAACTACTAAAAAACTTTAGGGTGAAGAGCGAGGCTTTGGGATATATACATACATATATATATACATATATATATATAATATATATATATATATATATATATATATATATATATATATATATATATCTATATATATATATATATATATATATATATATATATATATATATATACATATATATATATATATATATATATATATATATATATATCTATATATATATATATAGTATATATATATATATATATATATATATATATATATATATATATATATTATATATATATATATATATATATATATATATATATATATATATATATATTATATATATATATATATATAAATTCAATGTATAAACATTCAACATTTTCTTCCTTTTAAATCAATTCTTTTCAAGTGTATTTAGAATCAAATAGTGAATCATTCAGGGCCCATTCACAGTAAGATTTTACTAATATCGAGATTTAGCTAACGCTATTTGGAGCCAATCAGATTTTTCGTAGATTTTCTGATTGATTTTAAAATTCTGATTGGCTTAAACCAACGCTAGCTAAACCACAGTAGCCTGTTGGTAAAATCTCATTGTCAATTGGGCTTTATTTACTTTCCAATTCAAAATATTGTTTTAACAAAAATTACAGACTGCTTAAAAATTATCAATTAACGTGTTAAAACTTTCATTTAGGTGTTAGTTTTTATGATTTTTACTAAAATAGAATCAAAAGGGAAATTATTGAAGAAGAAGTGTGCTTTTCAAATAAGAAAAATACATTGAAAGTCAAAAATGTGTTTATTCTGTGGGTTTCCTTACTATAAAATGAATCAGTATTTTGATTGTTTTTTTTTTATGTTAGGACAAATTAAAAAATCTTCAAAAGATATCGTGTTTATTAAGGTGCAAATGACAGCTTTAGGAGGCATAAGGAGCTGGCATTAGCTGGTTTTTAATTGCCATTTATTCATTCACAGTTGTTTTTGTTTCCTTTTAAGCTCGGCATAATTCATTTTACTTTCTGTTCTACTTATTTATTAGCATACATTTTGTTGGGTTCGGGTTCGACCTGTCGTAGGACTTCATTTCTACTAGTTTTGACTTAAAAAAATACATATATATATACATATATATATATATATATACATATATATATATATATATATAAACATATATATATATATATATATATATATATATATATATATATATATATATATATATATATATATGTATATATATATATATATATATATATATATATATATATATATATATATAAAATATATATATATATATATATATATATATAAAATTCAATGTATAAACATTCAACATTTTCTTCCTTTTAAATCAATTCTTTTCAAGTGTATTTAGAATCAAATAGTGAATCATTCAGGGCCCATTCACAGTAAGATTTTACTAATATCGAGATTTAGCTAACGCTATTTGGAGCCAATCAGATTTTTCGTAGATTTTCTGATTGGTTTTAAATTCTGATTGGCTTAAACCAACGCTAGCTAAACCACAGTAGCCTGTTGGTAAAATCTCATTGTCAATTGGGCTTTATTTACTTTCCAATTCAAAATATTGTTTTAACAAAAATTACAGACTGCTTAAAAATTATCAATTAACGTGTTAAAACTTTCATTTAGGTGTTAGTTTTATGATTTTTACTAAAATAGAATCAAAAGGGAAATTATTGAAGAAGAAGTGTGCTTTTCAAATAAGAAAAATACATTGAAAGTCAAAAATGTGTTTATTCTGTGGGTTTCCTTACTATAAAATGAATCAGTATTTTGATTGTTTTTTTTTTATGTTAGGACAAATTAAAAAATCTTCAAAAGATATCGTGTTTATTAAGGTGCAAATGACAGCTTTAGGAGGCATAAGGAGCTGGCATTAGCTGGTTTTTAATTGCCATTTATTCATTCACAGTTGTTTTTGTTTCCTTTAAGCTCGGCATAATTCATTTTACTTTCTGTTCTACTTATTTATTAGCATACATTTTGTTGGGTTCGGGTTCGACCTGTCGTAGGACTTCATTTCTACTAGTTTTGACTTAAAAAAATACATATATATATACATATATATATATATATACATATATATATATATATATATATATATAAACATATATATATATATATATATATATATATATAATACATATATATATATATATATATATACTATATATATATATATATATATAATACATATATATATATATATATATATAGTTTAATTTAATTCGCCACAAAAGAGTGTTTAATTCGCCACAAAAGAGTGGAAAGTTAGCCATATTTGATGGTCACTTTTGCTTATAATTCTATCGAAGTTATGCCAATTTTCCACAAGAGACCAAAAGAATCATAAATGTTTATTTGTTCGTTTTAAGTGGGAAAATTATATTTTTTTTGTTTAAAAAAGCTTTTTTTTCAAGGTCAGTTCATTTCAAATGAATTAACTCTTTTTAATATTTCTTTATATAATTAAAAAGTGTCCGTAACACCTAGTCAATCATCTTCTGTGGTTTTATAACTGGTTGCTGTAGGCATTATTTCTCTGGAGTAGTTTTACAATCAGAATCAGTTGGTTTCTGATCATCACAAGAGGCCATACCTTATTTGTCACACGTCTGAGGGATCGAGTTGAAACTTTCAGATTTTTTTTTGGGGGGGGGGGGGTAAAAGGAATGATTATTTTGTGTTTCAAAAAAAGGGGACGGAATATTGTTTCTCGTGTCCTCACAAAAGAATATAAGCTAAGATTGTTTTCTTATGCCTGTTGTTCATAGGATCTTTGGCCATTGCTCCTTTGAATGATGAAGATTTAAATGCCCAAAACATTTTTTTGATGAAAAAAAAAAAAAAATTTCTGCTAGAAAGTTGTGTTTTTGAGCTGGTGAGTTTTGAAATGTGTGTGAGATTTCAGCTGCCGCAATGCAACAGAACACAATAAGCTTATTCCATATTTGTTGAAAAGGAGTTGTGTAAAACTTCGGCATGTTCGATATGTGGAATTGATTGGAGTAGTGGGAGTTTCTGTATCTTTTACCTTTACAAAGCCAAAGGAGAGTTCACACTTTTAATAACGGTACCTGCACTAACTTGCATAATATATTTAAAAAAAAGTATTTTGAAGACTTAGTTGTCTTTCAGTATGCATAAGTAGAAGATAGTCTATTGTAAACTTATTTTATAAAGAGAAAAAAAGATTAAATTTTGTAAATTCAAAAGAACATATCCAATCTGAATGGTATGCTATTGCAGTTGATAAAAAAAAGCTACAGTTTTCGGTACTTGACTCTTTTTGCCTTCTATTAATTTAAATAATTGCACTGATTCTTAGTCTTTATTTTTTATGAAATGTAGTTTAAAAATGAATACCGTGAAAACCTCTACAAATTGACCTTACAAAGCTGAAAGATTAGACCAGGTCAAAACAAAAGTATCTTTTAAAGGCATCTTACGAGCCTGTCACCGTTAACTTTATCAGAGTATATTTTCAGTCAGTTTTTCTAGTATTCAAATAGATGGCACTTCGGTTAACAAAATTCTTAACGAAAAAATTCCAAGGCTGTAAAATAATAATTTTTTTTTTTAAAGAATTCCCTCGTAGCATCTATTTCATGACATGCTCCTAAAGAATTAACTGCGAAGGTCTATGGCTCCTCCTCCACTTGGAGCGTTAATGGCCGTCACCGCAGAACAATAGTCTAACCCGTCACCGCAGAACAATAGTCTAAGTTTCAGGGAAATAAAAGAAAGATGAAATTAGGAAAACAGGAGCCTCCCAGATATAAAGTCGATGAAGTTGTCTTCGTTAAGGATAAGAAGGATTAAATAAAGAAGCAATGAGCCTCGAAGATTCAAACTGGATGAGGTCCATAAAGTATGGTTACCATTAGTAGGCATTGTTTGGATGAACTCAAAAAATTAATTCTATTTGTTGGGTTTTTTTTTTTTTTTTTTTATAACGGTTAAGCCATCGAATCCGAAATTTTAAAAAGTCTCTACTAAATTATGCTGAATCATAATCTTCATAACCAAATCCTTGTGCGTCAGCACTAAAACATCTTGGATTTTTTCCCAACCACATAATTACTACATTAACATGAAAACAGTTATGTTTTTATTTTTCTAAAATTTTATCTCTTTTTGTGTATTTGTTACCTTAATAAATTCAGGCTCTGGGCAGTTCCCAGGTTTCTTCTTATTATTGTAAGAGCTATAGCGTTTTAATTTAAAATTTACAAAAAAAGATTATTTTAGCTTTTTTATATTCAAAGGTATGATGCTAGTTACTTTTCTTATTGTGTTTTCTGGGGTTGCCTGATAATATAAACTGTTTGCTTCTGTTTGCAGGAATAAGTGTTTATCGTTTGACTGCTTTAGTCTGTGGAGTTGTGCTGTTTTTTTGGGCACCATTCCTAGCTGCAAACGCAGGATTTTTTTACGGTACTGGTATTCTCACCGGTGTATTTGCATCCGTTTTGTTGTTGCTCTACCTTTTATACAAGTTCACTCCGCTCAAGGTAAGTTAATAAGAATTTAAACGCGTATTAGAAAAAAAGCTTCTAATACTAAAATATCATCGCAGCACTAAGTTGCCTGAGGCGAACATGGCTGCGAACGCTCCTCCTCCATCCCAATCTATTCAAAACTTGCCTTTTTACATCCTCCCAAGATGTCCCAGTTTCCTTTAAGCTTTTTATTGCGACCTCCTCCCACCCTTTCGGGGACGACCTGCTTTTCGTTTGGCCCTAGATGGTTGGCCGAAAAGGACGATCTTTGGTAACGTCATCCTTAATATGCAGAAAGTGTCCTAGCCATCTCAACCTTTATCTCTTCATAGCCCTAGAAAGTGGGATAGAAAAACATTTTTCATATAGCTTACTATTTGAAATACTGTCAGTCAGACGGGTACCCAAAAGAATCTATAGACAATTCCTCTGGAACTATCTAAAAAATCCTCTTCTTTCTCTCGAAGCGTCCGCGTTTCAGAACCATACTTGAACCCCTCAAGTTTCAGAACCACTGTCATCACTGTAGCTTCCAGTATTCTAATCTTAATTCGCAGACTTCCTATTCTTCCCAGTCTTCACATCTTTACCTTCGTTTATTCCCAGTCTAAGCGACTTAATCTTATGAACATTAATCTTTAATCCTATTCTTGTATCCTGAACTCTGAAAACCTTCCAAAAACCAATCATTATGCTATCTTTTTTATCTAGAACATTTAAGTCAAAGAGAGTTCTATCTTTCTATTTGATCGTACGCTCATACATAGCCTTTGCCGCGTTCCTTAAAACAAAGTCTATCAAATGATCCATATAAATGGGGATAGAACACAACCCTACTTAACTCCTGATTTAATACGAAACCAGCTACTAACCTCATTTCCTACCTTAGCCGCAGCAATGTTATTCTCGTACACAGCACAAATCAATTTAATGCATTTGTGTGGTACATCATACAGGGATAGGACCTTCACAGAAGCTCTTCTATCGGCTGAATCAAACATTAGGACAAAAAGACAAAACAAAATAGTTTGAAAACTCAATTATTCGTATTTAATATCGCAAAAAAAATCCTTAAGAAAAAAATCTTAAAAAGGATAAACGAGTCTTGAAATGCGATTTGTGAGTAAAACAAAAATTCGAAGAAATTGGTAGCGACATGAACAGCCAACCAGAAAATGTAAAAAAAAAAAAAAAAAAAGCAGACAATATTACCAAAACTTCAAGGGCCTGATTCTCAATAAGGTTCAAAAATTCTTAGATTTCGTTTAGTGCTTATGAAGTTTCTGGACTATAGTTCTGTTTCTTTATTTTTTTTTATTTTTTTATTTTTTTTTAGCAATAACTAAAAACGATTAATTATAGAATTTACTGTTGTATGGTAGAATTATAGAGTTAATATACTATTTTATCCTTCTTTACACATAGTTTTGAGCTTACCTCTTCATAGGCTTTGCCCCACATTAAGCCCATATCACTTTAGAGCCCTCGAGTATCCTCAGCCCTTCATAAGAAATCTGCTGACCTCCACCATAATAACTGATGTGAAACTTTGCAATACTTTTAAAGCCATTAGCTTTACTGGGCAAATGAGCTATGATAACGGTTCTTTTTATAGACGGCAAATACGTTGCCAAATTCTTTATCGCACGCCATCATAGTCTTTGAGAACCAGAAGCTATATTTATATAAGAAATTGGCACTTTGCTATGTGTGATCTCTTTTGTTACCGAAAAAGGCAACTTAATCTTTACGTTTCCGTTCGGACGAAGCCTCTTTCGATAATCTACGACCAATGGTTGGGAACGATCGACCCTAGGGACAAAACGCATGCGGGACCACACCTGTATGAAAAATGAGAATAGTAGCTTTTGCGTATACTAACAACTTTTGTTAAGTAAATTTAAGATTAATGAATTTTGTATTGGAAATTGGGCATTATCATTAGAAATCGGCGTTGAAATTAGATTCTATTAATGTATATATTGTAATTAAAGTTTTCAATATTACAATTTCCGGTTCTATGAACAAGGAGTTATCCTTAACTCACCGTTTCTCTTACTACAAATTGATTGATCCAGGGCTCTCAAATATGAGGGAGGCTCCCACCCTCCCCCTTAACAATCTTTGCGTTGTTTATGTTCTTGTTTGAACCTTGAGGTGTACTCCTAAAGCTTTTTTTTTGGAGGAGGGGCGTCTGAAATGTCCAAAAATGGTTTTATTTTCAGCACTTTCCCTTTTTCGACGGTAGTTCTTAGAGGAATTCTTTGTGGAGGTCGGCTCGCCCCACCTGTCCTCTTTCTGCTTGGGTAAGCATATGAATTAAGTTTCAGTACTTGTGTAATAAGAGAGGATCTGCCACCTGGCAGCACCTATATTGCTGGATTTGCCCAAAAAATATTCCCTAGAATAAAAAAGGGTCTAGTAACTAAATTTTCTTCCCTCTTTCTTTTTTCATTTTCAATATTTGTTTGAAGATCTTCCACTCAAAATTAGAGAATTTGTTCCTTTTCAACGCTTTTTGAGTCTTCAGGGCCTCCCTACCCTCTACCCACGGAATGGTTAATTGAATCTTCTCTTTTATAGCTGGTGCGCAACTATAGACAACAAAAATAATTCCAAATTGATTGGCTATCTCAAAATTGTTCACTGGATAAGTAAACTGTTTGGCCCTTACAGGGCAAAAATTGTTGTTTTGAGCCACGAAATAGCAAAAAAAACTCCGCCTATGGCGTGAAATCTTTAGCTACATAAAAAGGAGACTAGAACTTTCAATTTCTATTTGAAAGAGCCTTCCCCCGGTTTTCTAGTATGATTCAATCATCCGCCGGAAAAAAAATACATCGGTGACCATCCTACTCGGGAAAAATTTAGTTTTCCGTTTTTTGTAGATAGGAGCTTGAATCTTTTTTGTAAGGCTCTCTGATATGCTGCGTTTGATGATATAGTTTTTATCATAGTCTGTTCCTTACGAGGGGTGTTTTCCTCCTTTTTCTAAAATTAATTTCAAAAAAACTTTCCGAAAAATAAGTTTTTCAAAGAAAAGTAAAGGTCATTTTAAACTTAAGCTCAGCAGATATAAATACCTGTTAAAATTCAAATTCAAAACGACAAGAAATTACTATTAAAGAATAAATGAAACCAAAACGAAGAGAAATTAAATAAACAATCATAGGAAAAAAACATACAACAAGTAATAATATAAATGAATAAATAGATCTTAAAGCGAGTAATGCTTAGATTGAATATGAAAATCAAGCTTAAAACGAAAAAAATATTTTGCTCTTGAAGCATAAATGAAACTTACAGAAATTAAATAAGCAATTAATGCAAACAAAACATACAATAGATATTAACGTAAATTAATAAATAAATCTTAAAACGAGTGGAACTTAAATTGAATATGCAAATCAAGCTTGAAACGAACAAAAATCACTACAAACAAGAATTTGGGTATCTCCTCCTTCTCTAACTTTAAAAGTCTAAAACCTGCTGCGTCATTGGTGCTTTACGGAAAACCAATTTAATTACAAATATTTTCTTTTCCAGTTCTTACAGCATTGAAAATAAAAATAAAATTATTGAAATAAATTCTTTGACTGATGGATCTTTCAACAACTAATATCATTATATATCAAATATTCAATTTGATGTTGTTTATAATTTCCAAGACTGTTCAAGACGCATATAGTTTTCAGTAAAGCGCCGTAGGTTTTATTGACGCACTAATGACGCAGCAGGTTTTAGACTTTAATGACGCAGTAGGTTTTATGTCCCCAGGGCATAACTTAAAACCCTTGCCCTGAGGGCTTGGGGGGGGGGGGGGGGGGGGGGGTGTCATCCTCAAATACCTAATTTCTAGAATTTTCAACCACGTTGAACAAAATGGCTATCTCAAAATTTTGATTGGATGGGTTTGGGGAAAAGGTGGGCGTGAGAGGGGGTTAGCTTGCCCTCCAATCACTTTTTGAGTATTAAAAAGGGCACTAGCCCTTTGAATTTCCAATCGAATGAGCCCTACTTTTGAAGTTTCTACGACAAAGCCTTCTATAAAAAGCTTATATGCCCCCAGGGCATAACTTATAACCCATACCCTGAGGGCTTTGGAGAGTGTCCTGCTCTAAAACATAATTTCTCTCTGGAAATCAACTCCGTAGAAACAAAATGGCTATCTCAAAATTTTGATTGGATGTGTTTGGGGAAATGGTAGGCGTAGAAGAGGTGTTCGTTCCCTTCCAATCACTTTGACCCTTAAAGGGGGCACTAGAACTCTCGATTTCCAATTGACTGAGTCCCCTTTGAAGTTTTTGCGGCAACCCCTTCCATTTGAAGTGCCTCTGGGGAAAAAAAATAATAAAAAATAAAAAATTAGAGCCGTATGGCTTTTACTATAGTCATCTGATCCCACCAATTTTTCCAGGCTTGTAACTTTCGATGAATCACTTTGAACTAAACAAAATTTGAAGGTTTTGGATTTTTTTTTATTATTTTTTTTTATATAGATACTATTAGCACGGATCTATCTTCACTTAGTTTATTACCACGAACTGTTAGATAGCATTGCGTTTCTTGCTCCGAAATGATGTTACTTTCTTTCGAAGTTATCCTTATCACGAGTACGAAGGGATGTGGAGGCTATAAAGCTATAAAGTTTTTAAAATAATAAGTAACTGGTCAGATTAGTCATTTTTTCACCTTCTGGTGCCCTCTAATAAAAAGACAACCTCTTTTTCTGTCTCCCTAAAATCCTGATTGTGTCTGTGACGTTTTTATAATACGTGATATATGTTATGAACTCTTTCTTTTGTCTTTCTCATACTACATCCTAATTATCTCACGAGGCTTTGAAACTTTTGAAAGTGGAATAGGTTCTTATCCATTGGGGAATTATCAGCCCTAGCTTTTGACAGTTTCCCGCAAGGAACAAATGGCAGCTGTTTATCTTTGTAAATTAATAATAGTTTCCTGAAAAGCCTGATGGCGTTAGCTAGTTTGTTCATTTATTTCTGTTAAATCTTTGCTTTATTCTGCTAAATCTGTAACTTGTTATTTTCAAATGAAAATAGCATTTTGTCAGCCCATATTACTGACCTCCGCCCATCTCTGCTGATTGTCAGTTCAGTGAATTAATAAAGAAATTTGCGAAGAAAATAGATGAAAGTTTTATTTTAACAATGTATTCTGAATTTAAAGACCAAAAACAATTCTCAATAATTATTAAGAATTGTCTTAATGAGGAAAAACATATTAAGAAAGTAAAGACGTATTTTATTTTTGTTTCACGGATATTGTAGATATATTTAAGAAAGGAATCTGACAGAAAAGTCTTAAACCCAATTTATAGGTCTTTTTTGTATCAGTGTTATAAGTCTGTATATAATCTTCCCAGCCCATATCTTATGCATGGATGCTGCCATTCATATTGTCATGCGAAAAACCAAAGCTTGAGTTTCAGACTTTTTCCAAAAATGAGTCGTCGAGCTTCTAAGAATCTGCTTGGGTTCTTTATCCTTCCATCCGAGGGGTTACACATTTTCCGCCACCTGGCGTATATCCCAGAGCGGCACTATCGTGTGTCGCACAGTTCCAACACGTCTAGTGCTTCCTTGCGACTGGTACGTTTTCGTCAAGCTTGGCACGTGTGACCTGGTGTACGTGTTTCTGAAAGTCAGTGGCTTCTCGCTCTCTTCACTTTTTCATAGGTGTGTTTATCCCATTTTAAGTAGGAGACACTAGCCATGATGGGGATAGGAAGGTGTTGCGATCTCTAACTCAAAGACTATCTGATAAATTTTTAGAAGAATAGGGGGTTTATAAGCTTTCAGACTGAGTTTTGGGATATAAAATATGAACAGTAAAAGTGAAAATATGTTAAAGGTAGTGCTAAGAGTTAATAATGACCAACTTAAATTTGAAGTCGATGTAATTTGGAAAGACTAGAAAATAATTCAGTAATCAAGATGTTTGCGTATTTATTCGAAATAATTGAACACATTGTTGTTAATTATACCACATTATACCCTTTATTTAATGCTTTATTTTTAGAGAGCCGGCGGGTTTATTGGAGCATTTACTTTATTTGGTGGTTTATCCCTGGTTGTATACTTCCTTAACAGTATTTTGACGAATTTTAGAGAAATTGCGTTCAAATATAGCCAATATCTGGTCATCTATGTTGTCGTTGCTTCTATTATTAGCTTCTTCGTATGCTACAGAATTGGTCCTCCTCAGAATGAGAGGTCAATAAATGTGTTTACAATGGACTTTACAGGTAACCTTGCCTTTTCATACTTTTTCATTTCTTTTGTATTCAAAATTATACTAGCCAAAAATTTCTTGGAATAATTGCTCGTTAGGTACTTATGTCTTATAGCCATCACACTCAAGTTCTTGGCCTGATTAGAACTAATGGTCCTATGTCAATTTTAAATTCTTGGTCAACCTGCCTGAGACTCTAGGCAGGCGTGCCTTTCCTAAAACTAACACACAAGCATTTGTCCCAATAAAAGAGTCATACCATACTTACTCCACCATTTACCCGTGCTCTGTTTGACTCTGTTTAGTTTGAATCTGTGATATTGAAAATCAATGTGTAATTTTGTATGACGATGGCTCTGGCTGTGATTTTGATATGTTTTATGTGTTTAGTGCCTTATTATGACAAGAACTGCTGCTGATAGGCATGTCCGTTTTATGGTGTTTGAATATAAAATCGTTATTTGTTTATTATTTATTAACCTTGCTTCACTTCTTGAGTGTGGTAGCTATAAAACATAAGTACCGCTCGTTATGTTTTAGTAATTATTGTCTTCCAAAGTTATTCAGTTATAAAGTAAAAAAAAACATAGATAATAAACATGAGGTGAATTTGGCTTGAATTCTATTTACGATAATTTACTGAAGTCAGATAAAATAAGGTTCATTTCTCCCAATGCGTTTGACCTCTGCCCACCTGTTAGTTCAAACTAAGCTAGCGAACCGGAACCTAGGAGGTCAAGAAGAATTGCTTCCGGTATTGCACTTTAAAAAATAAGAGGAATAAACAATATATAATTATTTTATTTTGTATATATATTATTCGTCTTAATTTTTTTTTATATTTCCGCTGATGACGATCGCTGTATATGGTGGTCGAAATATCCAGTATATTTTTGATTGTTTTTTTTTTTTTTTCACTGTCTAATGTAAGAATTTATCCAATCGAACTGTTATTTAAAGTAAAAAAAAAAAAAAAAATGAGAAACGGATAAACTAAATAATTGTCTATAAGGACTGTGACGCTACCATGTAAATCATCTAGGCGCTTTTCTCTTTAGAACATTTTTAGTACTGTCAAGAGAAAGGATTTTTAATTTCTTCAAAAAGATTATGTAATAGAATTTATTCCGAATTTTGAATTTAGTAAATGTACGATTCTTACCCGAGTCAACCTATAATTACACTCGCTTAAAAAAAAAAATGAGCACGACTGTAACGTCAAGAATATATCCCGCTTGTAATTTGCTAAGGTGAGCTATATTGAACTTTTAAGCGTAATTTTTACGATTGACCAATCAGCGTGAAGATTTTTTGTATTTTATTTTAAACTACTGTAAATGGAAGCTTGCAACAGTATTTTTTCTGTTTGTGTGCTGAATCTATTAAAAGGTTAAAATTCAAATATTTGCAAAGAAAAAATACCTGTAAACAGGCTAGTGTGGAAATATGTTTTGAAACCCAGTTCTTGTCATTTCGATTATCTGTCTCAGTAGTACCGGTATGACATTATAATAATCAAAGAATACAGACCAGTGTAGTTCTTGTTTTTGTTTTCTATCGACAAATTTGACTATAGTGTGTTCGAAAGTCCAGCTTAATGTAAGAAATTGATTTGTGTTGTGCTATATATTAAAAAAACTTATTTAATTAAATAAGGGGGCAATTCCTTTTACCTGGATGAATTACCGGTGTTGTCAAGTAACTATGGCTTTTTTACCCATTTCAAAGGTACAGTTTTTACGATTCAAGCTTTTTTCGCCGCATTGGTTTGTTGTTCGTTGAGTCTCCTTTTACACGTGGAGTAGCAGAGTAAAAAACATCATTGTCACGATATGGATAATGGAAAAGATTCTCATCTAAACCATAAAGCTCTCAGTTATGATGTTGCTGAGTAATCCTACTGCTTTTTTTCATCGTATTAAACGAACATTCGAGGCTTTCTGATATGGAGATCAAAATGCCAAGAAGAAAAATTCCTCAAAAATTTGTAAATTTCAAGTAGTATTCGATAAAAAAAGATGTATTTTTCTAGCCTTTTAAATAGTATAGAGGAGTAAAACAAAACTATCTTAGCTCCGCAAGTAACCTTCCTAGACATAATGCAATGCCAGAATTGCGTAGAACATGGGACTACCTATTCGAAATTCTGATACTGAAATTCTGCATCTCTTTTAGATCTTCAGGAAATAATTCAGCAAAAGTTGATCGGGTCCATTCTTGGATTTAAAAAATCTACCAGAAAGACTGTTAGATCTCAACCAAACGTAATGGGGAGTAAGAGCAGTGTGTTTTAGTTACTTATTTCAGCGAACCATACCCGATCCTATCTGTTTGGGGAAAAGAAAGGGGAATGATCCCCAAGGTTTTGTCATCAGGCTATCTAGAAGAATGTGTTATTTGAGAAGTAACAGCAGTTTAGGGCAGGCTTAAGAAAAAGGAAAAAAAACTACCAACCACTAGATGACTTTCTGATTTTACTTTTCAATACTACCGCCAGTTTCCCCACTTTTTGGTCTGTCCCCAAACAAAATTTCTGCAACAATCATTAGCGCCATTAGTGAACGTCATATTTGTAAGAGGTAAAGGTGAACAACCTTACAGTTACCATTATCATTTTTGGCTGATGTAACTGATCTATAACTGATCGATAAATAATGATAAGACAATTAATGACACAACAAGTTTTGAAGAATTTAGAACTAAAGTTAAGAAAAAAATGTATTCTAATTATGAGCTTTAAATTATTATTTGTCATTTTTATTTGTATTTGATTTATAAATTTATGGATTAGTAATAATATGATTATTAATGGTATTAAATGGTTTGGAAAAATTTAGAAGTGAAGTCAAGGAAAAAATGTATTCTATTAACGAGTCCTAAGCTATTATTCGTTTTTTTTTTTTTTTTTTTTTTTTTTTTTTTTTTTTTTTTTTTTTTTTTTTTTCTTTTCTTTTGTTGTTTGAGGTGTGTGAAGGAGTATAGTGGGTTATTTGGATAGTTTTTTTTCCTTTTTTTGTTGTCGGTACGGTGACTCCAGTAGTAACTCAGCAAGGAATTATGTATTTTATTTATAAACATATACATATATATATATTTTTTTTATATTATCAGTATTTCTGGTATACTTAATTTGTGCTATAAATTAGTACTAAAATTTTCTTTTTTTTCTATTCCTGGCACGCCCCTAGGACAACTTGCCTTAGCAAGTTCATGGGCAGGCTAGAAGATTTAGTTGAAAGACTTTTTTTTTTCATGTATTATATATTTACATATATGTATGCATTTTGTCAAGCTCTATTTTTTTTTATTAATAAACTAAACTAAACATCAACATCGATCTAACTTGGCTAATAATAACTAAAGAAAAAATCTGGTAGCGTCTAGTATTCTAATAATTATGTTAATAAGCTGTTCTTTTTTTCTTTTTTTTTTTACTAGTAAAGGGAAAATATATGTTTATAAATAAGAAAAAGGGGAACAAAGCTATGCAGTGGGAACCAATAGAGAGCCATTCTCGTATAGAAGGCTTCCTTAATATCTATACATTCGGGGCCGGTGCTGATTCAGTCCTTGGTAGGGAAAAGGGAGGTTCAAATTTAACATCATCACGACAACTTCCAGAAGAGTTTTTTGTATCTAAGCAAACCTTGGCGGAAAGTAAAGATCAATTCAGTTGGTGCGCCTTTTAAGAAAATATGACAAATCCAACCTATATTGGGGTCAGGGGTGCCTAATTTTCTTTTATTACGATATCTACAAAAACATGTTTTCAAATATCAATCAAATTAGGCGCGGGGGGGGGGGGGGGTTGGAGCTAATGTCCTATTTGTAGCATTTTATTGTCCTGATTGGTCCTGCCTCTTTGGGACAGAGAAACGTGTTAGATACTCTTGTAATCATGGCATACAATAACGGTTGTCAGATTAAGAAAAAAAAACACAAAAAAAAAACTTGGTGCAAAATAAGAACTTATTTCCACGTTGTGCTGCTTTGAGGTCCGAACCCAATTTACCGCCTGCAAATTCTCGTCGTCAGGATGTTTCAGCCTTTAGCCTAAAAGGTGTTATTAGGTTACGACAAAACAAGCTGTTGATTATTAATAGCAAATAATAATATAAAAAATTAGTATTATTTTTAGCCTCTTTGTTCTCCTCTAAAATTTATTTTCTTGCTCATTGTATTTAGATTACTGCAGTCGGTTTGCAAAATCGTCTCGGCTGAAACGCAGTCTTTATTTACTTTGTTGTACTTTTGTGATTTCTCTTTTCAGTTGTTTGGACTTCTTATGATTTTTGCGTCGAGTCATTATCAAGAGGTTTCTGTGACGATAATAGTTATCGTTGTTGCAGTTCATAATTTCCCGAGTGGCCTTGTAAGAAGATTAAATGCATACAGGTATGTAAACTCTACCACATTTTTAACCAAGGTAATAAAAAAAAGTAGGCTGAAGAATAACTTCTGGAGTGTGACTGGATTTCTTCCGAATAACTTCCGGAGTGTGACTGGAAAATCAAAAAAGTATATGTTTGATTCTGAAACATAAAGTGCAAATTTATTTGACTTCGAGTTTCGGGTTAAAATCTGACCATTAAAGCCTTTACAATGGTCAAGGGTGTAAATAAAGGTCTACTTCTATATCTGCAAAAAAAATCTACTTCTGAATGCCCAAAAACTGCAGATCTAAAACAATCTGCGACATAGAAAAATATTCACTAAGTTAATGAACGAGGAAACTTTTATTGTGCTATCCTGTACTACTTTCCTAATATTTGTTTTTCTCCTATGTACGAAGTATCCGATGAGGCAGACTCTCTTTCATTTTTTTTTTGGGGGGGGGGGGAAGGAGGCGAGGTTGTATTTATGTGCTGCATCAAGAAGTGCGCTACTTTTCAATTTGTTTCGAGTTCTTACTAGACAATAGTAATGTCTTCCCAGGTATACCTTGGGTGTTGAAAAATATCAAGTTTTCAAGGAAAGGGGAGAAAAAATAATACCTTTCCTCTTTGTCAGGAAAACTACTTCTACTACTACTAACAACTCACCGCTGCACCAAGCCGCCTGAGGCCAACACAGCTACGCACGCTCCTCCTCCACCCCAATCTATTCAAAGCCTCCCTTTTTACACCCCGCCCACGAAGTTCCCATTTACTTTAAATCTTTCTTTATGACGTCCTCCCACCCCAGACGGGGACGACCTGCTTTCCGTTTTGCCCTAGATGGTTGGCCGAAAAGAACAATCTTCGGCAATCTGTCATCCTTCATCCGCACAACGTGCCCTAGCCACCTCAACCTTTCTTTCATTATAGCCCTAGAGAGCGGTATTGCACCACATTTTTCGTATAGCCTATTGTTTGAAATACGGTCAGTCAGCCGGGTACCCAGAACAATCCTTAAGCAATTTCTCTGGAAAACATCTAGCAAATCTTCGTCCGCTTTTCGGAGCGTCCATGCTTCAGAGCCATATTTGACCACTGTCATCAGTGTAGCTTCTAATATTCTAATCTTGGTTTGCAGACTTATCTTCCTATTCTTCCAGACTTTTTTTAACTGTAAAAAACACCCTGAGCCTTGGCTATTCTATATTTAGCATCTTCACTGCTCCCACCATCTTTACTAATAATACTACCAAGGTAAGTGAAGCTGCCCACCTGATCAATCTTTTCATAACCCAACGTCACCTTTTCATCTTCACTTATTCCTAGCCTTAGTGACTTAGTCTTCCTAACATTAATTTTCAAACCAGTTCTAGCACCCTGAACTCGCAAAACCTCTAAAACTTCATTCATTTTGCTCAACTTTCATCTAGGATGCTTAAATCATCAGTATAATCCAAGTACAGGAGACTTTTTCCTCCCCATTTGATTCCGTGGTCTCTTATTGCCTTTCCTGTGCTCCTTAAAACTAAGTCCATCAAAATAATCCATACAAAGGGGGATAGAACACAACCCTGCTTAACTCCTGATTTAATACAAAACAACAGCTGCTAACCTCATTTCCTACCTTAACCGCAGCAGTGTTATTCTCATACATAGCACTAATCACTTTAATGTATTTGTCTGAATAAACGATACTTTAGAAAAAAAATTTTAAAGCGTCAATGTTAAAGATGAATATGGAATGAATTTGGTGCAATTACGCAATTACGACACTTTTATTTCTTTTTTAATCTAAATAGAACTGCGAGGTATGCTACTATTACTACTGCTGCTACTACTGGCAATTAATCGGAGTCCCAGGCTGGCCAACATAGCTACTCACACTTCTCTATCACATTGTGTTCAGATCCTCGCTCTTTACTCCATCTCACTTCCTACTTCCTTAGAGCTACTGCTTGCTTTATAGCATTTTATGGCCTCTTCCCACCCCCATCCCATTCCCCATTTCCAAGCCCTCTTCCCATTTTATGGCCTCTTCCCACCCCAACCCATTCCTATTTCCCAGCTCTCTTCCCATTTTTATGGCCTCTTCCCACCCCATTCCTATTTCCCTGCCCTCTTTCCCATTTTTATGGCCTCTTCCCACCCCATTCCCATTCCCCAGCTCTCTTCCCATTTTTATGGTTTCTTCCCATCCCACCCCATTTCCCAGCCCTCTTCCCACTTTTATGGCCTCTTCCAACCCCATTCCCCTTTTTCCAGCCCTCTTTCCTTTTTTATGGCCTCTTCCCATTTTTATGGCTTCTTGATTTTTGTTTGGCTCCTGCTGAGTTGTTAAAAGTACGTTTTTGGCTTCCTATTATCCGCATAACCAGACTTGACCATCATTAAATTCTATTCTTTATATTCCTAGATAGTGTGATCAAGCAATGTTTTTCGTGGAGCCTACTATTTGATATCTAGTCGTTCAGACATGTGGCTAGATCTGTTTTTAGAGCTTTGCTTGATAAACGTCACTACTGCGGTTTCTAGTATCCTAATTTTAGTTCGGAGACTTTTCTTCATCTTTTTTTCAAAGTTTTATTAACTGCAACATCCCATGTCTTGACTATTTGGCTGTTTCCATCTGCCTTATATTCACTGTCTTTACAAATAATGCCTGGTAAGTTAAGCTATCTACTCGGTTAATTTTCTTGGTAATTTAATTGTCATATTAACATTAACCTAAAAACCTATTTTACCAATCTCATTGCTCAAAATCTCCAAAAATTCATTCATTTCGCTAACATCTTTAAATACGGCACTCAAACCATCTGTATATCTAAATCTAAAAGTGTTTTACATTCAATGCCACAGCTCTTGCTGTGTTTTTAGCGCAAAGTCCATCAAAGCAATCTATATAGATGGGAATAAATCACAACCTACCTAGTACCCGATCCCTCATCAACATAGCTACTGACCTCGCTTCCTATCTTAGCTGCAGACATATTATTCTTCGCGCGTAGCAGTAATCACCTTAACGTGTGTCTGGAACATAGAGAGCAAATATTCTTCTGCATTCTTCCATTTTGTATGAACTATATATATGTTTTAGGATCAATGCACCGCCGCGTGGTTGTATAAATTATGAACTTGAAGGCTATTCAGCTGGCTTTTCAAATTCTAGACTCATTGGTCGTCTTCGAATATTTGCCAGACTGCTATTATTACCTAGTCAGACCGACATTTTGTTTTATGGTGCACAATGGCAGCAATTTGCAATGGTACGCCCTGTTTTGCAGCTTAAAAAGGTCAATAAAGCTATAATGTTTTTTTTTTAAATTATCTTTTTTCCGATATTCCATGACCACTGAGATCACATCAGTTAAGAAAAAAGGAAAAGTTAAAACAAAGAAATGCACATGTATTCTTGACCATCCTTCTTATGAAAGCTGCAAAATTTTCGATTTAACACTTGAAATTTCTGTTGATCGTGTAATTTTAATGTTGGGATGCTTCCCCCGTTTTTTAAATTACGCAAATTTTTTGTTCTAAGAAACTTTGATCGATAACGAAGAAATTTAAATATCCCGATTCAGCATTAAAATCGATTTTTTATAGTTATTGATGTTTAATATAAGTTTTCTTTAGAGTTTCGGTTTGTATTGGTAAAAAAAAGATAAAGGATGCGGCACTAGATCCTTAAGGTTCAAACCGGTGGTGCTGATGTCCGTCTCAACTCAAGGCCCTTTAGCCAGGAAGTACAATGGGGACCAGGCATCCTGTGCTTTCGCACACCCTTCCTGTTTACCTTCCTCAGATTTTTCTGGTACCCATTTAGAGCTAAGTCGGCTCTGACTGAGCTAACAGAGTCACGCCACTGGCCCCCGTCCCCAACCAAGAAATTGGGAATACTGAGATTCGAACCCTGGCCCTCTCGGGCAAAGGATCTTAAATCCAGCGCTCCAATCCACTCGGCTTATTGGTAAAGGTCCTATTAGCTATTGAAAATTTTTCGCGCTTTTTTTTTCACGAAATCTGTATATCATTGGTATACATGATCCAAATCGTTCGATCTGTGATGAAAGTTTAGTGCTGACGATTGGATTCAAATCTAACGTTTCCAAAACACTAACACGCGCATTAAGAAACTCAATCGTCTATAGTTAGGATGGAGTCTATAGTTAGGATGATGAAAATGTTATATTGGATTAATTTAGTTTTTAAATTTCAGAGGTAAAGGAGGAGAAAATAGAGGAATTAAAAAAAAAATAATAAAAAAAAAAGAAACTCAGTCGTTGCAGCTAGTCAGTATATTAGACGATTTTGTTTGTTTAAAGGGAGGTGAGAAATGTATTGTGTTAATCGACATCATTAGCTGTTGAAATGTCTTGGTTATTTTTCTTATATTCAAACTAGGGCAAAACAGAGTTGAGAAATAGCTTTTACATGATTGTTATTTTGTTCCTTGTCTGCATTGTTTTTCCTTGTTGTTTTGAATATTGTATTTAGCTTTGTTGATTAGCTTTTAGTCATGTTGGCCAGACAGTTTTTATGACATATTTTTTTTTGTTCTGTTTTCTTAATTCAAGTTTCATTTACACTTCCTGTTTATAGGATTTCTAGGTTTCCTCCGACTGTGAGCTACTCACTGAAGAACAATATAATGAGCAAGGAGTCAGGGAGACGAAAAAAGCATTGAACGATCTTAGGAAGCATGTTTCAAGTCCAGACTGTGACACTTGGAAGTTAGTCTCGAGGCTGAAAACTCCTCTTAGGTAATACACTGCTGTTCATGTTTCTAGTTGCTTGTTATTACCTCTCATATTCTTTGCTCATACTTTTACTGATCAAAACTCAGTTAAATGGCATTTTTTTAGGAAAATAATGTGAATAATCGAGAAGGATTTATGCGATGTTATTTTAACCGTTTTAAATCGTAAAATCTAGTCACATGCATGTAAAAAAAGTACGGTTCTTTGAAGTTCTAAACTAGTAGCTAGGAAAGCTATTTTGTTGATCAGTTGTCCCGATTAGTGGCTGGGGCAGTTTTTTTTTTATATTCAGCATACAACACCTGGAAGTACATAGGACACAAAATTCTTGGTGAGTTACATTTTTCACTTTGTTTGGTTCATACATACATGCTGCACACCTTGTGAATTTGTAATGTACGGCTGAAAATACTATACTGATTTTTATTTATTGAATGGTTTGACACAAGCAAGATGCATGGTCTTGAGCCTGATTGGGTCCCGAGTCGTGATGAGAGTATCTAGTAGAACCCGAATTTTTAAATTTGTGACTCGAACCTGTGACCAAGTCTTTAACAAGTCTGTTTGCATTTTGGGAAGTTGCACACCTTTTTAATCTCATGTTAAACTAGAGTAGCGCAACCTGATAGAACACTTCGGGGTATATTAACAGGTCTATGTTTCAATCATGGTTAGTTAGTGCAAAAATTATTACTTTTTCTCTCGTAGACTTTTTGGTTTATCGATTGAGGGTTAGATCTGGTATGAAGCCAATGATGAATTTGAAATGTGATAAGATGTATTAGATCAAGCTCATGCATGTTGCTTATAAATTTATATATATATATATTATATATATATATATATATATATATATATATATATATATATATATATATATATATATATATATATATATATATATATATATATATATATATATATATATATATATATATATATATATATATATATATATATATATATATATATATATATATATATATATATATATATATATATATATATATATATATATATATATAGCTAATATAGCAATTTCTACTTACCAACCAAACACCCAACTAGCTTGCCGCACGAACTCGTCGGTGGTTCGGCCACCTAGCCCGTGTGCCAGCAGAAACGCTAGCCAGAATTGCCTTTAGTTTCGATCCCTCGACACACGGCTGGAAGCGCCCCGCGTTGAAGGCCTCGTTCTAGATGGAAAACAGCCTTGGTCGATTCCTGTCATGGATCGGTAGCACGTCAGACGAAGCTATCATGCTAGCTCAGGACCGTTTGGACTGGAGGCGACGAATGGATTCTTTCTCTACGCTTGATCACCAACAGGAGAAATAAGTCACAAAAGTAAGTCTTGAGTAGCTTGGTTCTGCTTTCGTTGTCTGTTTCAATCATGTCTAATAGGTGGCACAATCCTGGACTGCTTCAAGACAGATTATGTAACTCTCATTCCTAAAGTAAAAAAAAACTTCTCGCCAATTATTTGCGCCCGATTAAAAAAAAATTAATAATAAGAAAAAAAAATGTGCCTTTTCAAAGTTTTTGAGAGCTTAATCAGATTATTTACATGAAAATACCGAAGCTAATTTAGACCCTTCGCAATATGGTTTCATGTGTGGACATGATTCTACCCACTATTTTGTATGTCTTCTTGACGATCTGATGAAATATTTCAAGAAATAAGAGACATATGCAGAGATTTCGCTAAGCGACATAGAAAGGGTGTTTGACAGCATCCAATACCTGATAGCTATTAACTGAGCGAGAGAAATGGGTCCTTGGTCGTTTCTTGTGAGGATGGTTGCAAATTTCCTGAGCAATTGAAACCAATGTGTTTCACTCGCACAGAATGAAGTATCTGAGCACAAAAAAAAATATGATGCGGAGATCCTCAGGGACAAAATTAGGACCTTTAATCTTTTTGATTGTTTTCAACCCTCTGTGATCACAAATATTAAGTCACTAAAAATTTGGTTATGTCCTGTCAAACAGATCATTCCGTACTTTAGTGGGCCTAGCAGAGGATATCAGTACTTTATCAATATTTTCCCTACATTATTTTGAAGATGGAATGGTTAGTGAAACAAAAGGCCACATTCTACATGTTAGTTTCTTAAGAATCACAATTTTGTCTCAATAAGACATTGGACTCACAACTAAACATGAAATAAAAATCCTAGGAGTGATTTCAAAATGAACCTGAAATGGATTACATTACAGTCTGTCCCATTTAATAATGTACGCATGCACAGTCTATCCTCCAAAAAACTTTCCTCTGCCTAAAATTGTTTGTATGCCTCACTCTCTTTAACATCCAAATTTCCATTGTTCGCAGTCTATACTACATATATTTCCGATCACAAGCCGAATATGCTTGTTCAGTTTCGGCATTCAGGTCTAACTGCTATCCAGACTGAAAAGCTTGAAAATATTCTAGATTTGTGCCAATTAATGATTGGGGAAAATTACACATCCTATGACAACAGGCTACTGACATAGAGACTTCAGTAGTTATCTGAATGATGCCACCCTTTTACTATGTGTTTTGGAAATAAATGCCTAAACTCTGATACTATCACAAAATTTTACTGGATTTTCAAGAACCCCAGACCAGTCGGCAAAACACTTAGAGGAGTCCTCATATCACCCAATCACCAATTCCTTTGTTGTCCAAATCGAAAGACATCAAGACGGTATCTATCGTCCCTTGTTATATACTTTGTGAAGTGATGAT
The DNA here is from genome assembly GCA_027921565.1 of Artemia sinica. Classification (NCBI taxonomy): domain Eukaryota; kingdom Metazoa; phylum Arthropoda; class Branchiopoda; order Anostraca; family Artemiidae; genus Artemia; species Artemia sinica. The sequence goes on from JAPEVW010000046.1 coordinate 897,424, forward strand.
AAATGATAAAATTCTTAAAAATGATGCGTAAAGTTTTGATAATTCATTTTCATATTTGTCTCATTTTATTGCCTTATATTTTCTTGTCCCCTAACTTCCGCTGCTAGGTGTGTAATGTTATGGCAATGAAAAGTGTTTATTGATTAGTATTGCCACCATCACTTTTGGTCTTACTATCTGTAAAAAAAAAAAATCAATTATCGCAGCTTCCTGCTTCTTTAAAGCTGGAAGTAATAATTGAGATACCAACAAGAGATGTTGTCTGTATTGTATAAAAAAATTGGTGAACGGAGGGTTGAAGTTAAATTTTGGAGTCCCAGACTTCTCCTATGTGAAAACTCTGGCTCCTCTTCTTAGAGGTTTCTTTGTACTTTTCTAATGATGAATGTGTGTCTACACGCAATCAATTGAAACTTCAAATTTTGTTTCTGCAAAGCAAAAACTTTGAATAGACTTACACAGTATCTTCAGGAAATAAAATACGCCTTTTTGTCAGGCTATTCCCTTAGAAACAGGGGAGGTTTTATAGAAGGCTAACCAATACTTCTAAACTGAAACATGTCCTAAAATAACTTGCATTAGTTACACACGCATTTGTCTTCCATATATCTGTATTTTCAAAAATGCGCTATATATTTCGATAAAAGGCTAAAATCCTCTCAGGTATCTTGAATTAAATGGTGTAATTCGGAGACTTTGCGTTTTTCTCATAAGGACCGCTTTTTCTTAAAAACCAGTTATTTTTGGTTGGCAAACCAAAACTTCTTGCGCGCTATAACTTGACAATTAATATAAATGAAGACCCTGTTTATGTATTTATTCTTTTCTAAATTCTTTTTTTTTTAGTTTTGCCTATTATAGACGAGTACAAGGGGATTTTGTTTCTTTGTCATCAATCAAATACTATAGTTGTCAACCAGTGAAAACTTGCATAGCGACATGTCTCAAGAAGAATTTTCTCTAAAAAAAAAATTGGCATGTTCCTCAAAGACAGTCTCAACATGCGTTATGTTCTTAAAACCTGGTTTGTTCTCTATCTCCTTAAATCCATCAATATACGTAGTCATTATTAATGCACCATCTACGCAAACTAAATCTGTAGGCTATTACTTTGCCCCAAAACATAAACCTAAAACAATATATATTTTTTTTTCTAGAATTGGAGCATCTATAAGCTAAGACTTTGTTACTTTACCTCCAAATATTACGCCTATTAATTGTTTACATTGTATCTGATGGCAAATAAAAATTTGATTCTATTTCTATCATCCAGTAATTCTCAGAAAAATATTTCAATAATAATTGCGAAACTATAAACTACAGCGTCATTTATAATTGTTGCATAACCTTTTGGTTGAGGACAACTGGCCCTACCTTTAAATATATGGTACATTTATGCAACCTCTCGGTACATCACTATGTACAAGTATGTAACCCCGCGTCCCTTAAGATTATCAGACTTTATGATTCTTGATCACAGGTCACTATGTATGAAGGAGGAGAAAATTCCAAACAATGGAACTTTGAACTTTACTAGCACTTGAGCTGTAAAGGTCGACTAGAATTGCTGATGAGCGTCTCGTTGGCTGCAGGTACCCTTATGTCAATTTTCAAGTGAATGCGAACGCCTCTGAAAATATGTCTGCTACGCCATCTTGGTGCTAAATTACCTGTTCCATAAGGTCCAAGTAACTGATAGGGTCCTTTGTTGATTGATTGAAAAAAACATTCCGAAAAAGACGTTTTTCAAAGAAAAGTAAAGAGCCATATTAAACTTAAGGGCAGTAGAAATTAATTCCTGGAAAAATTCAAACTCAAAACGACCAGAAATTACTATTATAGAATAAATGAAACCCAGAACGAACAGAAATTAAATAAGCAATTATAGCAAACAAACATACAATAGGTACTAACATAAATGAATGTAAAACTTAAAACTTAAATTGAATATGCCAATCAATCTTAAAACGAACACAAATCACTACAAACGAGAATTTGGCTACTCCCCTACTCCTAGCTGTAAAAGTCTAAAGCCTACTGAGTCATTTGCGTTTATTGAAAACAATATGTGTCTTGAACAGTCCTTGGAAAGAACTAATAAAATTAAACTGAATATTTGATATATTGCTCAAAGCTCAAAATCAGTTCAAGATTTTACCTCGCTATAATCTTTATTTTTATTCTCAATATTGTAAGCACAAAAGAAAATATTGGTAATATAATTTGTTTTCTTTAATCATGCAGTAAGCTTTAGACTTTTCCAGTTAGTAAGTGAAGACTTTTATTGTTTGTAGTGACTTTTGTTTGTTTTTATTTAGTTTGTATATTCAATTTAAGTTTTACTCATTTTAAGATTTATTTATTCATTCATATTAGTTTCTGTTGTATGTTTGATTACTATGATTATATATTTAATGAAAGTTTTTTTTTAATGAACTTTGTTCGATTTGATTGCCAAAGTTTCAAATTTTTTCAACGTTCCCCATTTCAACATCAGTGTTTTTTTTTTAAACATCAAACTTCCATCAAAGCATCAAAACATCGTAGTGATGTTTTTTTTTTCATCATTAAAGTTTCAAAGTTCAACATCTCCCTCGACATTCCCTGAAAGTAGTCACGGATAGAAGTAGTAGTATTTGCAAGTTGTCGTAGTTGGAAGTATTTACATTTGCAGTCACAACAAGTCTCATTTGTAACCGCAATAGTAGCATTAGTAGTATTGGTCCTGAAAATAGATAACCGTACTTGTTCCTAAGATAAGGCAGATATACCTTTTTGATAATTTGGATAGATATAGTTTCTTTTGATTTAGCTCAACATACCCCTCAACATTTCCCAAAATTTTGCCTCAATATCCTTAACCTTTTTGTACACATTCAGGATCAAACGTTCCCCCCTTGCCCATAAAACATGTTCCTTCTATATTTTATTTTGCATCAAAAAATCTAAATAGCCTCTAAGAAATAAATACATTTTTAAGAAAGTTAAACAGAAGAAGTTCTTTTGTATTTTATGATCATCTAATCTAAATTACAATCACCAAGACTCTCATACCATACTTTTATTATAATGTATTGCACTATGCTTCATGCATCATTTTTATAAATAGAATTTACTAGCAGGTATGCTAGAACGTTTTTAGGGACAAGCCTTTCCTAAATTTTTGAAATAAAATTTTGCTCTGCTGATCGAAAGAACAAAATTTACGCTTCCTAATGATATAAATTTCCCTAAAACCTTTTAAAACCTTATATTTTAGCAATGAGAGACTTGCATAACTTTCAACCCTTGCCCTGGGGGCTCTGGGGGTTTTGTCAACCCCAGAGACATAGTTATTTGATCTTTGGATCATTTTGAACAAAATTCTATCTTAAATTTTGATCGGATGCATTTGGGGAAAAAAGGGCGCGGGGGATAGTTGCCCTCCAATTACTTTTGACTGTTAAAATAGTCACTAGAACTTTCGACTTCCAATTGAATGAGTCGCCTCCGAAGCTTATGCGACCGCTCCTTCCATATGAAGTGCCTCTGGGGAAAAAAAATTAATAAAACGTTGAAACCATATAGTCTTTACTATAAGAAACGCTATAGCGTTGCCTCTGGTAGATCAGAGAAGAGCGTACTGCCTGTCCTATTCTCTCAGGGTACTAGCCTCACAAATATCATGCTGATAAATAAGCTATTAGACCATACTGGCTAAGCATAACAATGCAACAAAATCTAGGGTAAGGGGAAAAAACGGAATAATTCACAACTAGTGAAGAAAGAAAATGCAAATAATTTTGGCTGAGACCCTGGCTCAGCCGTCCTCAGTGCAAAAAGAATAAAAAAGTAGATAAATGTCTACGAAGCAAAATTTTGTCAAAAATGTCACAGCCGTAATATTTAGGTTTTATTTTTCCTTTTTTAACTGGCTAGGATTTATCTTGTTTTTCCTTTGTCCTACACTTCCTCCTGTTGGTCAAGCTGATCGCTGAAAAAAGCCTGACTACCTTTCTCCTGAATAGTTCTTGACAAGAGATGGTTTTGGAGGGGCCCACCTTGTGCCTCTAATCCTGCAGATCAAAATTCGCAAATGATTCCACTTCAAACAAGGTGCCATACGTATGCGTTTTTGCTAAAAAGATGATGGTGAAAGGAGGTAAGCGCAGAGAAGGGTATTGGAGGGGCTAATGTACCACTTTTTGCCTCAATCAAGACTAATTGCCGATGCTTGCATGATTGCGTAATCAAAAATTAGCTTGTCTTTCTGCTAAAAAGCTGGTAGGAAAAGGGGTGGTGGTGGAGGGACCACACTTATGCCTCCAATGAAACAGACTGAGATAGCATGACTGCTTTAAATAAGATGCAATATACCGGCCATTCAGCAAAACTTGTCAGGAACAGACGGGGGAGAAGTATTGTAGAGGCATTGGAGACATTTTTTTGCTACAACGATGCTAATCTAAAATTTTGGTATGATTTTGGTTCAAGCAAGATGCAACATTCCTGCCTTTTCATTAAGAAGTTGGCGGTGGTGTGGAAGAAAAGGGGTGTAAGAGAAGTCACGGGTCCACTTTGGTTCTTTAATCATACATGCTTGAAGTCCTTGGATGAATCCGATTTTGAAAGATGATGGAGAATGCCTACTTTTCTGCTAAAGAGTTGGTAGTAGAAGAGCTGGAGTGGGGCTAGAGAGACTATCGATTCATTTTTGTTCTCCAACCAGGCAAATTTAGAATCCTGGTGTGACTGTGTGGAAGAGATGGAGGGGCTGCAAGATTACTTTGTTACTTTAGCTTGTTGTTGCAGTGAATCAGGACTTGGCTCGTTTTTGCACTGAATCAGAACTTAGTTCGTTTTTGGGCAGAGTCATTATTCGATTTTTTTTTTTCGAGGTGCACCACAACAAAGAAGATGTCAGCCCCTGAAATTTTGAAAATGGTGGATTATGACCGAATTTTCCTTAAAAAAAAGAAGAAAAAAAACTCACGTAATACACTTTCCCCCATTTCATCTAGGAGTATTGACCGGTGTTAAGAAAAAGAAGGACTGTATCTCTTAGTTTAAAAGTGTTTTTTTTTTTTCTTGGCTAACTTTCTGACATCACTACTAAGAAAGGAATGAAGAGTGAGCTCCAAGTTGTTTTCGCAATGTGAGAACTATTAAAACTTAAGAGACACATGGGACACTATTTCTCTTATTCAGTCCTAAACACAGAAATGGAATCACAAATACGACCCTAATCACAACCAGAAATGGTTTGCAAAAGTAGATGGCAGCTCTTTCAAAGACGTGAGAAAATGCTCCTCTTTTGGATTTCTAGATTTTTCTATCTATTACTCTTAAGAAAATATTCTGGTGACGGGCTCAGAGAATCGACACAAGTCTTTAGTGCTTTTGGATTTTAGTATATCACCAATTCTTTACTGCTGTATGCTTAAGCTTTCCACTTTACAAGCTTTCCACTCGGAAGCAGAAAAAGGGCTGAGGGAAACGAAAACTCGGTGGAACAATTTCGGATAGTCCTTTCTTACAGACTGCAAACCTCTGTTTCGCCTCAATCATTGTAGGGTCCGGCTCAAGGAGAAGCCAAAACCGTCCTTTTTGGCCCCAGGGTAAAATCGTACGCATCTCTCCAAAGTGTAATATCATATTTAGCCATCGGGCAGGGGTTCCACACTTCCCATAAAAAATACACATAAGTCAGACCCTTAGCGCTTTTTCGCTATAAGCTGAAATCGGCGACTAGGAAAACGAATCAAAAAATAAACAGGACAAAACCAGAGTGTAGCTCCCGCAACACAATTAGCGAAAAACTACTATCCTTTCATTTTACCATATTAATTATTTATCAGTTTAAGGATATGAGGCATGGATCAAGATCAGACATGTATACAGGATGTTTTTTTTTACGGTTAGAAATTTTTGCAGAATTTTAGAAAAAAGTGCAAAAAATAAGCAACTTATATACATATATATATAGACCCCGGCGCCGCGCCGATGAGGAAAGACCGGCGGTGGTGGGGACAAAAACAGCGCGCCACGCCGCGCCGCCGGTAAGATGTCGGCGGCGCGCCGCCGGTATGATGTCGGCGGTGCGCCGCCGGCGCGATCAATGTTAACCGCAAACATTAATGTTTTCATCAGTCTTTCTCAAATCACAGCTTAAATTTACAACAGATTCGAGCCTAATCATGAGTTCAAAAATTCACAAGTCGCTGGCTGGAAACTGGTCTTCTTCGTTATTCATCAAGAGAAGTAGAAATCTGGCAGAAACGAAATGGCTGTGGCGTTTCAGAACCCTTGCATAATACGAGTAGTTGAAGTATCTATTAGCTATGTATTCTTAACATAAATAATTATCAAAATTAGTAGTTTTTTTTTCATCGAGCGTTACTGCATACAAAACTTCAAATACCGTATCACAAAATTCGTCAGTTATCTGGGTAAAAACTTTGAATATAACTTTGAACTTAGAAGCTTAATTTTTTTCATAATGCTCTTTGCCTGTATCTATTTTGTCACCTTTAAACAGTTGAAATGGGCGACTTTGATATTGATTGTTTTTTTTTTTTTTTTTTGCTGTTTTGGATTCCTAAAAAGCCTTCTCGTATTAAAAACTTGTTTTTATTAACAACTTAAAAAAAAACATTTTAAAGTAATTTTTGGCTCCTTTATAGAATATATGTTATGTAGGCTAAGGCTGAACTGCTGCTTTTTTATTGCTTTTTGGCTGCTCTTTTGGATATTATTCATTTTTCCTTTGGGGATTCATTCCAAATTATAAACTGATAAATATCTAATATCAGTCAAATTATAAACTGCATCTAAAAGGAGTAAATTTATCAAATTGAAAAATACATGATGAACACTTTACATGAGAACACTTCAATTACAATTAAACAAAAAACACTTAATGGTTTATTCGGTATGAAGAAAAATGAAATGCCAGCTATTTTCTTAGTTAAAAAATGAAAAGCTTATCCGTTTTAAATGTAATTAAATAAAATAATAAGCAGACTGAAGTAGCTCCAGGAAGATGTTGAGATTTTCATCCTAGTTCGTCACTTTTAATCCAAGCAAAATGTTAGGACACTTAGTATCAGTTATTGAGTTTAAGCTTTGATTTCCAAATGCTCACAAAAATTACCAAATTTAAGAAAGTCGCAACAATAAGTCACCTGTGGTCAAAATACTCAAAGACTCCTCTTTGATCCCCACCCAGGCTCAAAGCTTCTGCTATGGTCATTTCCATGGAAATCTCCAAAGAGTTTCTTTTTTAAAATAGTTTTTCAAGCGTAGTTAGTGGTATTTAGCCTTTTTTGCTTTTCTTCAAAGTTTTGAAAAAAGTGTTATAATATTCCAAATGTTACATTTGTTATATTTGTGCATATTTTTGGTAATCATTTGTGGGGTGATCTAATTTTTTAAACCACTGTAGATACGTAAGAACGTTGCAACATCTAGTACCCTGAGGTCATAAGACTGTCAAAAACTCCTCCTTGAACCTCCCAAATTGAAAGCTTTTATTATGACCTGGCCTTTTAATGTAACTTGGGCACTGGACCAAGGGCGCCATTGTCACTCGAGCGCAACGTTAGGTGGGGATGTCGATATTGCTTTCGTCACACAACAATTCGTTTTAGTGTGAATCTGCCTGGTACTTATGAATGAATGTTTTCAAAGTAAACCCGTTTCATCAATAAGAAAAAAACAGGTTGGACGCATATGTCCCTTTCCCTTTGGACAATAAAACCATGCAAGAGCTGTATCAAGTATAACTTACGAAAATCTTGCTAATTTTTGTCAACTTTTCAACTTTTTGGCATCCCTGCTTTCAATAAAAAAAAAAAAAAAATCAAGGTACTATCACTTAAATATAAAAACTCCCTATCCCCCCACCCTCTGGATACCATCTTGATAGGATGCCGTCTTTGCTTTAAATAAAAAAATAATAATTAACTTATTGGCACCCCTGCTTTCAAAAAAATCGAGGTATTATCATTTAAATATGATAGTTCACTACCCCCCCTCTGGATATATCACCTTGATAGGATACGTCTCAGCTTTCATTAGAAAAATAATTTACTTAATAATTAACTAGGTCACTATATGGTTCAAACAAACACGCAAAATAACGTTAAACAGCTTAGTGTTCCTTGAAAAAAAAAATTGAGGGGATGAGTAAAGGGGTACAAAGACAACAACAAAAATGTCGAAATTATTCAGATATACCTCAATTATTGGAAAATTGAGTCATAGAATGGCCGTGGCATTCAATAAGATCCAAAGAATCTAATTAAAAGGGAGCACACACAAAAGCCAAATTAGGCCAGTAGCCTATGAGAAATCGCAAAATACCTAAGACAATGAACAAGTCCTAATGGGGGGCCCTGGGTCTATCAAAATATTTCAATGGTTTCCCAGGGAATTTAATATCATTTTCTTTTGTCTCCACTTTAAATGAAAAAAATAATTATCTTTTTGGCATCCCTGCTTTCAAAACAAAATAAGGTATTATCATTTGAAAATGATAGCCCCCTATCCCCCCCCCTATAAGCAATAATTTACAATTTATTTATGAATCATATTTAATGAACAAGAGAGTAGTGAAGAATTATGGTATGCAAAGTAATATTTTGCAGGGAAAGTCACTGGTGATAAATCGCTAGGGGTGGCACCGTGATTGCGTGATTTTCGGGGATTTGGGGAACCAATTTTTTTCTCGGGGAAATACCCAAAAATTTGGGGATAGTGCAAACCCTGCTTGATTTCTAATCAGGAAAATCGAAATACGAAACCACACGAGAAGGAAAAAGCTCCGACTTTGCGGTTGACGCAATAATGAATTGTCGCAAAATTAATTTAAAGTCGACCGAACGCCGCCGCCTCTGCCGGCGGCGGCGTGCCTTCAGCGCGCCGGCGGCGTTACGACACCTCGGCGGCGTTTGACCGGGCCTCTCGTCGGTGGCGTTCGGTCGATCCGCCGGGGTCTATATGTATATATATATATATATATATATATATATATATATATATATATATATATATATATATATATATATATATATATATATATATATATATATATATATATATATATATATATATATATATATATATACAAGAAAACAAGTAAAAAATCATAAGAATATTTATAGTTTTGTAAGGGGGGGGGGGCATGAGCTTGAAATCTCTCTGTCTCCTTAACAATGTATTTACACTTATGACCCTGATCATCCTGTTTCTTTGAACTTGATGTGGCAGTCTGGTATTCCATTCATTAGAAAGTCTTTTAAAAAGTGAGGGGTTCAGTCCTCAGCATGATTAAATACTCCCATTCTAGAATCGTAATATTTATTTGAATCTTACAACATATATAGGTTGTATGTAGGGGTTTCGTGGGGGTCTCCTTTGCGCTCAACATACCTCTCATTGCTAGATTTACAGGGGGAGGGGCTAAAAAATTTAAACTATTAAACCTACAATAGTTTACGGAATTGTAAACTGTTATTGATTTATAGAGCGTCCAAGTACCAAATGGAAACACCTATGGTATTTTTTTGATCTTATTGCTTCGTGTTGTCTCTACGGCTTGAGCAAGAGTCGACGCCTATAAGCAGTTGTTTGTTAAAATCACCGAAGAATTTCTACATATTCTATTTCATTTTCAAATAAAATCTTTTAAATAAACACCGTTTCTAAAATTATTCTAGGTGTGGATGCATATTTTTGGATACCCTGTATAAATAAATGGATATATAAAACATTTAAAAAACAATAACAGATTATTTTCAAAGATTTGTTCATAACTAAGCATGAATATGATGTTCAGATTGGTCTATTGTGTCCCCTTCTTATACACGTTATGAAATGTTATTATTAGATGATGATGTTTTTGTTTTAGTCGTTGGCCCTTCGTTTCATAATTGAAGAGCATCATTATTCTCTACTCAACGCGCCAAGTATTTTGAACTTTCGACTCCCTGTTTTCACTGCTCTAAGATTCTTCTAGCATGCTTGAAAGATTCTGAACTAATTGCTCCAAAAGTCAAGCTTGGAAAAAACGGTTATTCATGTCCTTTTGTTTTAATGAGGTTTATTTTATTTTCGTATGAAAAGAAGAAGTGGAATAAAAAAAATAAACTTTAAATGAGTTCTATGGTCAACCACAAACGAAGCCTATATCACATTTTCCTAACGGCAAAAAAAAACGAAAAAGGTGCATTCATCCCCTCCTTTTTTTATTTTTCAAGGGGTAGTTCCTTCGAACGAACGTCAGAGCGAACAGAAGATTCCTAACCAACGTTTCGTACGACTCTTCATATGAAAACAATGATTGTTTCTATCCCATTAAAAACAATTGCAGATTGAAAAATAACAAATAGAGATCTCATTTATTTTCTAATTTGTAGATTATTTTGAATTTCAAGGTATCGATTCCGTACGTTTTCTTCTAAAAGAAGATTTTGATGCAGAACAGAAATATTACTCAGTTGTTGTTTATTTATACATTTGAGGAATATCTAAAATGTGGGAGATTAATAATAAATTGAAAAAAAAGGTATAGTATCAAAAATATCTTAAAACTTCGAAGGTGAAATTGTAAAAGCACGGAGCAAATTAACTTTTGCTATGAAAAATTGCCCTAGCCCTAGCCAAATTGTCCTAGCCGAAACCATAGGGTATTTTCACACCATAATTTAACGGCAATTTAAGTCCTCTTTTTTAATGTGGTGTGTTTCCTGTAGTGATGTGAAGAGAAGAAATGGAAAAAGAAACTTTGTAGAGTTCTACAGTCAACCAAGAACGAAGTCTATATCACATCCTCTTAACGGGAAAGACTACATTATCTTGGTCCCGAAAAATTCACCAAGGTCTGTTTGTATTATTTTCCAAGATGGACTTATTTTATTACAATTTTCTATATTAATAGATTAAACATGTTTATTACTAAGAAATAGAACTAATTTCAACCGCTCAATACAAAAACATTATGGCGGAAATAAAATAAATACAAATACTGAATTACTAAACGGTTTTCAATATTTTGCATAGAAAAGCAATCGAAAATTAGTCAGTTACTTTAGGAAAGAAGTCTTGAGAACCAGATTTTACAGAAACAGAACCGGGTTTTCTATGAATAGCTCAGATTCAAAATGAAATAAATGCTCATAAGGTCTCTACGACATATTTTATTTTTATTATTTAAACTGAATTTTAAAGTAAAAAGTCATTTTTTATTTATAATTTGAGTTCCTGGACGCCTTCCTTTCTTGCAATTAGCTGTTCTAATCGAAACTGATTTGTATTTAATTTATATAAATATTAAGCTGTTCATAAGACTATTCTACCCTTTTTTGATAAAATTGCGAGAGCTATATGAGAAGGGTAGCAGCTTTTGGTGTAAGAAGTTATTGTTTTACTCCATACGGGTTGGGAAGGGGGGGGGGGGGGTGAGGTACAGGTACTTGTGTAAAAAAGAATTAAATCCTAGATTGCTTTATACAAATTTGTGAAATTGTATTTGGCCTCAGTATATGCAATATCTGGTAATATACCAAGCATCGGGAATTTAGCACTTAAAATCCAATGTGGAGATAATTGAAAATAAGTGTGTTTGATGTAAAGGAAAATCGTTATTGTCTTTTTTCTATTTATTTCATCTGTTACCTTAGTTTACTCCTTTGTTAATTAATTACTCTTGTATATTTTTATATCATGATTCATTTTGCCAGATTTTATGTAGGATCTGATGCACGGTCTGAAATTTTGTCATTTTAGTTGGATAATATTTAAGGGAATATATCAATTGAAAATTCAGCAAGTAATATAGTTCGACTTAAACTTTGGCTTCCATGATTTTTTTCTCTTTAATTTGTCACTTGTTTTTTTATTTTGTTCTGGAAACTTGTAGTGATTTTTCTTGAACTTTGATTAATAAAATATCATCACCTTCCCTTCCTAAGGATTCGAAGAGCAATGCTGCTGGTTTCATTGACCAAGTTACCTCAGAGGCGGCTGAACTAAACATGGTCGTGAATAAAGACAAATGCTCGGTCACGACATTTTCTTTTCTTCAGAATACTCAACCGTCTTTCGAACCTCCTATCACTTCCGAGCTAATAAGCCATAAAATAACTTTACTTGGTGTGGTGATTTCTTCTGACCTCTCATGGCGGGAGAATACAAAGACAATTGTAAAAAAAGATAACGGCGCAATCCAAATGCTAAAAACACTGAAAAAATTTCGAGTTCCTAAGGACAAGCTGAAACTAATATTTTACACTTTTATCCGCCCCTTAGTTGAATATGCTTGTCCGGTTTTGGCACTTTGCCCTTACCCAGGATGAAACTGATAAAATAGAACGAGTTCAGAAGAGATCCCTGCAAATCATTTATGGCGGTTCCCCTCTACCTTACTCCTTTTACCTCAAGGAATTTAAACTTGAATCCCTTTCTTCCCGCCTAGAAAAATTATGCCAAAAATTTGGCTCCTCCCCCTCCTTCAACATCCCATCTACCGAGCATTCCTTCCCCCACCTTTTGTCCCTATAAGATCTCGTCCCCCCAGGGAAGTGAATGAATGAGAAGGTTCCGAAACTAACCCCAGTCCACTGTAACACCATGCGCTACAGTAAAAGCTTTGTGCCAAGCTTTGTGAAATATTGCAATGATCTCTAGTGTTTTTATTGTTTAGTTTATTTTATCCTGACGAAGTTTTTTCAGACAATTTTATTCTCAATCTCAAGTGTTTTTATCCTTTAGTGTATTTATCCTGACGAAGTTTTATCAGACAACTTTATTTTGCTATTTATGACTAAGAGACATCATATTTGGGCTTTGCCCACGAGAGCTATGTCTTGTTTTTGAATTAAATGAATTGAATTTGAACTTTACTGAAAAAATTCGAATGAATGTTCATTGCCAGTTTAATATACATATTTTGATATTTATTCCTTTAAATCTTAATTAATTTTTGATTTCTTAAAGTTATAAAAGTGAAAACATTTAAAAGAATTTAACTATATTGAAATATTGAAAACGTAATATTGTAACTGTATTGAAAGAAATAGAAACGCACACTATGCCCATATAGGTTGTCAAGAGGACGTATCAGCAATGCTTCAGGACCGGTTGATGGTATTAAAAATTTCATCGTGTGTTGAAGGGGATGTTGAAAAAAAGTGCTATTTGCATACAACTACGCATAATTACAGAACCTTTCAACAATCCTGAAAAAATTCATGTCTCAAAACTTTGTTTAGATATTTGTTATGGGAAATGATAGGTGGGTGGGGGTCTCAAATCACTTTGACTCTTAAAAAAAGGGCACTATAGCTTCCAATTTAAAATCAAATGAGACCCATCTGAATTTAATACGACCACCTATTCCATAAAAACCTTATATACCCCCAGGGCATAATTTAAAGCCCTTGCCCCAAGGCTCTGGGGGGTTGTGCCAACCCTGGAAGCATTGTTATATGTACTTTGGACTATGTTAAACAAAATTGTCATCGCACAATTTCAATCACATGCACTTGGTGAAAAGAGGGTAGTTGGGTTGGGGGTGCTACTTGACCTCCATCACTATTGACTCTTAAAAGGGAAATAGAACTTCCAATTTCAACCAAATGAGCCACCTCTAAAGCTTATACAGCCATCCCTTCCTTAAGAACCTTAAATAACTTACAACCCTCGTCCTCGGGCTCTGGCGGTTTGTATCAACCTCAAAATCCTTTTTATATGATATTTGGACTATTTTGAATAAAAGGACTGTCTCAAAATATCAATTGGATACATCTCAGGAAAACACGACGTATTTGAGTGTGTGTGTGGGGGGGGGGGGGGGGGGGGGGAGGGGGGCTAGCTGCGCTCTGACCACTTAGACTCTTAAATAGGGCACTAGAACTTATGATTACAAATCCAATGAGTCCCCTCCAAAGCATATACGACCACCCTTTTTAAAATAACCTTATATGCCCCAAGGGCATAACTTACAACCCTTTCCCTGACAGCTGTAGGAGGGGGGTGTCTTTTCTCACTGACATAATTTCTGAAACCTTCAACTACGATGAATAAAATTGTTATCTCCAAGTTTTGATTGAAGGTGTTAAGGCAAATGCTGAGCGTGCAGGAAGGGGGGGGGGGGGGGCTGTTTGTTCTCATTTTACTTTGACTCCTAAAAAGGGCACTATAACTTTTAATTTCAAATCAAATAAGCCCCATCTGATGTTTATGCGACCGCCCATTCAATAAAAACTTATATGCCCTCATAAAATAACTTACAACACTATTCCTAGGGTGCTGGGGGGGGGGTGTCATCCCTAGAGACATTATTACATATATTTTGGACTATTTTGAAAAAAAATCGATATCTCATAATTTGACTCAGACGCGTTTGTGAAAGGAGGGGTTGTAGAAGAGGGGGGGGGACTAAATGCTGCCCATCACTTTTGACGCTTAAAAAGGAAATAGAACTTCAGCCAAATATTCAGCCAATTTTCAGCCAAATAAGCCTCTTCTAAAGTTAGACAACCATCCCTTCCATAAAAAAACCTTAAATATCCCTGGGCATAACTTACAACCCTTGCCCCTAATCTCTGGGGTTTGTTTCAACCCCAAAGCCTTGTTATATGATATTTAGACTATTTTTTGAATAGAATGGCTATCTCAAAATTTCTATTAGATGCATTTCGGGACAATACGGCGTAAGTGTGTGGGGGGGTAGCTGCCCCCCGATCACTTTGACTCTTGAAAAGAGCACAAGAGCACCTGATTACCAATCCAATGAGCCCCCTCTAAAGTTTATATGACCACCCTTTCTATAAAAACCTTATATGCCCCCAGGCGCATAGCTTACAACCGTTGCCCTGGGGGCTGGGGGGGGATTTGTTTATCGTCAAAGACATAATTTTCAGATATTTCAAATACGTTGAACAAAATTGCTATCTCAGAATTTTTATTGGAAGTGTTTTGGGAAATGATGGGCGTGAGGGGGGGCGGCATTTGCCCTCTGATCACTTCTGACTAATAAAAAGGCACTAGTCCTCTCAATTTCCAATCGAATGAGCCCTTTTTGAAGCTCCTACGACAAAACTTCCTATAAAAACCTTATATGCCCCAAGGGAATAACTTATGACCCTTGCCCTGAGGGCTATGGAGGGGGGTGTCATCCTCAAAGCCATAATTTCCAGACCTTTCAACTACGTTGAACAAAATGGCCAAATCAAAATGTTGATCGGAAATGTTTGGGGAAATGGTGGGCGTGGTGAGGGGGGGGGGATTCTCCCTTCAATTACTTTTGACTATTAAAAAGGGCAATATGCCTCTCAATTTTTAATCGAATGAGCCCTTTTTGAAGTTTTTTCCGACAATGCTTTCTATAAAAACCTTATATGCCCCCAGGGCATAACTTACAAACTTAGACATAGGCATACTCAAAGACATAATTTCTGGACCCTTCGACTACGATCAACAAAATGGCTATATCAAAATGTTGATCGGAAATGCTTGAGGAAATGATGGGGGTGGGAACGGGGTGCATTCGCCCTCCGATCGCTTTTGACTATTAATAAAGGCACTAGCCTCTCAATTCCCAATTGAATGAGCTCTTTTTGAAGTTTCTGCGACAACACTTTCTATAAAATCCTTATATGCCCCCAGGGCATAACTTACAATGTTGCCCTGGGGCTGTGGGGGGGGGGTGTTGTCATCCTCAAAGGCATAATTGCCGGACCTTTCAACTACGTGAACAAAATGGCTATCTCAAAATTTCGATTAGATGTGTTCGGGGAAATGGTGGGCGTGAGAAACGCTTAGTTGCCCTCCAATCACTTTCGACTATTAAAAAGGGCACTAGCCCTTTCGATTTCCAATCGAATGAGGCCTTTTTGAAATTTCTACGACAATGATTTCTATAAAAAACCTTATATGCCCCTTGGGCATAGCTTAAAACCCTTGCCCTGAGGGCTCTGGGGGGGGTTGTCATCCTCAAAGACCTAGTTTCCAGAAATGTCAATTACGTTGAACAAAATGGCTATCTCAAAATTTTGATTGGATGTGTTTGGGAAAATGGTGGGCGTGAGAGGGGGGCTAGTTGCCCTCCAGTCACTTTCGACTATTAAAAGGGCACTAGCCCTTTCAATTTCCAATCGAATGAGCCCTTTTTAAGTTTCTACGACAACGCTTTCTATAAAACCTTATGTGCCCTCAGGGTATAAATTACAACCCTTGTCCTGAGGGCTGTGAAGGGACTGTCATCCTCAAAGGACTAATTTGCAGAACTTTCAACTACGTTGAACAAAATGGCTGTTTCAAAATTGTGATTGGATGTATATGGGGAAATGGTGGGCGTGAGAGGGAGGTAGTTGCCCTCCAATCACTTTCATCTCTTTCGACTATTAAACAGGGCACTTCCGAAACCTTCCTACAACAATTCCAAACCCTTAAAAAAGAAAACCAAACTTTGAAGCTTAGTACATATCGTTGTTAGAAATCGGGTTGCTTTAATAATCAAATAACTCTGAAAAGACCTGCAGTATGAAAAGACAGCGATTTGTCTGCGACTAGAAGACAAGCGACAGTAAGAATCCATATATAGAAGCCTGCCGAGTGCCGGGGATCGGCGGCGAAGCCGCCAGGCTTCCGGTACTATATATATATATATATATATATATATATATATATATATATATATATATATATATATATATATATATATATATATATATATATATATATATATATATATATATATAAATATATATATATATATATATATATATATATATATATATATATATATATAATATATATATATATATATATATATATATATATATATATATATATATATATATATATATATATATATATATATATATATATATATATATATATATATATATATTAGAAGAAATTAAAATAATTGCTGAGCAATATTAGCTCAGCAATTAAAACCGGTGGTTTTAATTACTATTAAAAGTAGATTATTCATCCATTAAGAATTGATATTGTACACCGTCTGAAGAAAGATATTTTAGTTAAATAACTGTTTTTTTTTTTTTATTCTGGAATTCTTTGTTGGAATTCTGTCCAGTCATAATGTCAAAATTTCGCATTGAGCCATCTCTGGCACGCGTGTAACCCGTCGCGCATGTTATCAAGATCCTAAGTGTCTGTTACCATTCTTTTGAATCATTCAGATAATTATTTTTGCGGAAACACTGTCAGCAAGTTATTGCATAGAAGAAAATAATTTGTGGCTTTAGTTTAATCCCCCTCTCTATATTTCAGTCAAAATATAATTGGTACTTTTGGTTGTATAATAAAGTTTTTTTTTTTTGATTCTGGAATTCTTTGTTGGAATTCTGTCCAGTCATAATGTCAAAATTTCGCATTGAGCCATCTTGGCACGCGTGTAACCGTCGCGCATGTTATCAAGATCCTAAGTGTCTGTTACCATTCTTTTGAATCATTCAGATAATTATTTTGCGGAAACACTGTCAGGCAAGTTATTGCATAGAAGAAAATAATTTTGTGGCTTTAGTTTAATCCCCCTCTCTATATTTCAGTCAAAATATAATTGGTACTTTTGGTTGTATAATAAAGTTTTAAAATGTTGACAGTATCAGAAACCTAATGGTTAACGTTTAATAATGGTTAAAGCTAAGAGGAATCTTGGGGTATTTTACAGTGGCGTAATTTCGTCAAAATCTGGGGGGGGGGCAAATTGGGAACACTTTTTTCCAAATCCAGTTAAAATGACCGTGAAAAACTGAAAAAAATGAGCCATATTATACTATAAAGGCAAACATGTACTAAAGAAAACTGACCCGTTTCTGTGGATGCTTTAATTATGCAGGCTTATCTTAGTTTTGACAAGATTTTGAAGAAATTAAATTTCAGCTGGGGGGCACACTGGGGTCTGGGGGCAGTTGCCCCCTCCCCTGCCCCATAGTAAATTACCCCTCTGGTCTCTTAAATCTCTTTAGAGGTCCTCTTTAGGCCAGGAAACGGTTCTTGAGGATCTTATTCATGATCAGTATCAAGGACAATAGTCTGAACTAGTTCTGTTTGCCTTTTTATATATTTGTATAGATATAAATTTAGGAAAAATGTGGAATACGGTTTTGTGCTCTTTCGTTCATTGTACTTCTACTACATTCGTGATGAAGTTTTCTGCTGTTATATAGACAACTTTCCTCGGGAAAATGGAGGGCTCCACAGTGAATACATACAACGTTGAAAGGTCCCTATGACTTGTAATTAGCACTTGCATAGTTCACGGCATCTTTGTCTTCTGATACTCGCTTTCGCATGTCTTCCAACCGCTCAATGTTTTTTTTTCTTCTTTATCATTCTTGACACGTTCCAATTCTCGCAATCGCTTGTCTTCTAATCGCACAATTCTTTGTCTTCACTTTCATTTTTCAGACGTTCTGATCTAACCGCATATTTCATTGTTCTTCAGTTTCGTTTTTGATTCGTTCTGATCCATCTCTTGTCGCATGTCTTGTAACCTTATATTTCTTTATTCTTCACTTTCATGGCAGGCTGGTATGTATTTGATATTCTAATTATGCATTACCATAATCTTCACGTTATTCTTTAGTTTTAAGTCATAAGGTGTCACTTTTTTTTTTTTTATTCGTTGTGATTGTCTTTGCCGCATATCTTCTAACTGCATATTTTCTCTGTTGTGATTCGTTGTGATTCTCGCTGTCGCATATCTTTTAACCGCATATTTCTTTGTTCTTCACTTTCGTTTTTTACTTGTTGTAATTGTCGTTGTCATAAGTATTCTAATCGCATATTTCTTTGTTCTTCATTTTCGGTTATCATTACTTCAGACATTTTTACGGATGTAACATGAATGTAGCCTTTCATATTAGTATATGACATCATTACAATACTGATGTAGGCTATATAAATAAGAAGTCACTCATATGAATTTTTTTTCCAAATTAAGGCTCTTAGCAAGTTTTCTCAAACTTATGATCTGTCTAGATCGTTTTTTTTTTTTTTTTTGTTTCGTGCCAGAAACTCGCAGTACGCCAATTTTCCAAAAAAAAATGGATCCGTCTTCGAGGAAAAAATTTATGAATACATGCATGCATAAATAAATAGTACCGGGAGACCAGCGGCTTCGCCGCTGGGCCACGGCACGGCTACGTGTCAGGCTTTTCTGGATTCCCATTGTCGCTTGTCTTCTAACCGCAGACAATTTGAGCCTCTTCTTTGTGTCATGGCGTCACCATAGGTTTGATACAACCACCCAGGGAAAATGCGAATTCTTCCTTAAAGTTGTGACCTATTTAGATTGTTTTTATGGCGTGGAATGTCAATGTCCCAGTTTTAAGAAAAAAAATTATGTAGCCAATTTCAAGGCCACGCCTCAGTATGGCGACGCGGGAGGCTTATATATATTGGTTCTCACTGTCGCTTGTCTTCTAACCTCAGACAATGTGAGCCTCTTTTTGATGTCTTGGCGTCACCATAGATTCGATACAACCCCATGGGAGAAATAAAAATTCTTCCTTAAAGTTGTGACCTTTTTAGATCGCTTTAGTGGCCAGAAAGGTCAAAATGCTAATTAAGAAAAAAACTACGTAGTTAATTTCGAGGCCGGGCCCCAATACTCGGCATGTGACAGGCTTGTATCTATTGATTTTCGTTGTAAGAAGCAACCTCCAAATGAGTCACCTTATTTGCTACTCTTTCCTTTGGAAAATGGAGGGTTCCCCAGTGAATACATATAACGTTGAAGGGTCCCAATGACTTGAAATCAACAGTTGCGTAGTTTACGGCATCTTTGTAGGTTTGTACTGGGTTTTGCGCCACATTTTGTTGGCGTCAAAGATTGTGATGGTGTTGTTCTTCTAATGTAATATTTCTTTCTTCTTCACTTTCATTTTTGACTCGTTATGATTTTCTCTGTCGCTTGTCTTCTAACACCACATTTTTTTGTTCTTAACTCCATTTTTGACCCGTTCTTATACTCGCTTTCTCGCTATCGCTTGTAATTCTTGCTGCCGCTTATCTTGCTATCCGTATAGATAGATAGATAGATAGATAGATATTTAACGCTCTAAAGCCACAAGGGCCATGGCTACAAAAAATAACAAACTAGAAAACAACCTACACACATACAAGAATATTTTCAACACTCACCCCACCCCCTTTACAAAAATCTATCTCTATGTGACATACCTATTTTTATATATTTTGCTATCATTCTTATTGTCCCATAATTTTTTTATCCCATTACTGAAACCAACCATTCACATGTCCCCACATTACCAAAAAATAATTCTTTCCTTAAATCCTGTAATTCGGGACAAAGGGCCATGAAATGAAGCAGATCCTCACCATTTGCTCCACACATAGGGCATGAGTAAGGACCGTCCATTACCCTTATCCTCTCTAAATATTTCCTCCTTTCTCCAAGTGCTAGGAAATTACCCCTACCTGATATATACCACTTAATAATTTTTTGTTCTTCACTTTTATTTCACTTTCATTTTTTGTCCATTTGTCCTCTAGGCATTATGAAACTGGATGAACTAATTACACTTGGTATTTTATACTTATCTATGTTCCTTTTGTAATGTTGCATGTGTCATAGATATTCATCTGATTTTTTATCATCATCATCTGATGATCATCAATCACCTGATTTTTCTTGCCAATCATGTGTTTCTGGTGTAATCTTGCCTCCTTCATAGACACTAAAAACGATACAGATACAATCTCTACTAAGGCAAATATGACGTATTGTGCTTTTGAAATGCGCTCATAAATACGACGTCACTCACGGTTTTTCTTTTCAAAATTAAGGCTCTCAGTGAAACTTCTCAAGCTTATGACCTATATAGATTTTTTTTTTTTTTAAGGCCAGAAAATCCCAGGATGCCAATTTTTCCCAAAAAATATGGAGCAGTTTTCGAAAAAAAAAACGCATACACGCAATTAATAAAAATCAAAGTTCAAAGAGATTATATATATATATATATATATATATATATATATATATATATATATATATATATATATATATATATATATATATATATATATATATATATATATATATATATATATATTATATATATATATATATATATTTATATATATATATATATATATATATATATATATATATATATATATATATATATATATATATATATATATATATATATATATATATATATATTTATATATATATATATATATATATATATATATATATATATATATATATATATATATATATATATATATATAATATATATATATATATATATATATATATATATATATATATATATATATATGGCTCTAGGGGTTTCCCCCTCCCCCAGAAAATACCTCCCGTGGAAAATAAGGCTTTCCAAATTTGAGAATTTTATTTGAGTTTTATTTCCGTAGGGGGAAGGAATTTTGGTACTTGTGTATTATGCGCCACTCACTCAATTTTACGCTGTTTAAAATTCGAGAACACACCAGTATTTTCGTTAGTTTCTTCGTTACTTTAGAAATAAATTTGGGCTATAGATTTGCATATTTGGGGGGGAGGGGGTAGTATAGCGGGTCTGCATGCAAAATGTGTTTCATACAATTATTCTGCATATTAGATAGATAGATAGATAAGTGTATTTTAAAGCCAAATATACGGCCATGACCACAGTAAAATAGCATAAATGAAAGGCCCAATAACATAAACTTTGATGAGCGATCATCATAAAACTCTTAAATGAAATACTACATTAACCTAATAATATTGCTTAATACTTGGAGAAACGATCATTGAAAAAAAAACACTTATAACTTGAAAAAACACTTAAATGAATCATTGCATTTACTTTATATTGGGATTTTTTTTTTATACTTAACAAAATTTTCCAGATACCTCGCTATTCTTCTGTAATTCTTTAGTGGTCATACCTAGAAAGAATTGTTACTGACTTCAAACTGTCCAAATACTTTACCCCCCCCCCCCCTTATGCGCAAATATGTGGCACAAATTGTATATTTCCCAGATATTCTGTCACTTGTCTTGGTCTTGTCTCGCGCTAAGCTGAAAAAACTAACGAAGAAACCGGTTTGTTCTCGAGTTTTAGACAGCGTAAACTTGAGTGAGTTGCCCATAATACACACAAGTACCAAAACTCCTTTCCCTACGGAAATTAAAAAAATAAAACTCAAATAAAATTCTCAAATTTGGAAAGCCTTTTTTTCCACGGGGGGGGGGGGATATTTTCCGGGAAGCCGGGTATTTGCCGGGGGAGTAAAGTATTTGGACAGTTTGAAGTCAGATAATTCTTTCTAGGTATATAGCCACTAAAAAAAATACAGAAGAATAGCGAGGTATCTGGAAATTTTTTTAGCTAAGATAAAAAATCCCAGTATAAAGTAAATGTAATGTTTCGTTTAAGTGTCGAGTGTTTTTTTTACCCATTTATATTATTTTGCTATCATTCTTATTGTCCCATAATTTTTTTGATCCCATTACTGAAACCAACCATTCACTTGTCCCCGCATTACCAAAAATACAGGCCTCCCACTGGGTTCATAATTATGAAAAAAGTTCATATTTTTAACCTAGGTTCATAAATGGTTCATAACTTAGAAAAAAGGTTCATAAAGTTCATATTTTTCCTGTCATCATCTGGAAAGCACTTGTAGTTGCTGTCTTTTTCCTTATAAAGGACAAGCGAAGCCAATGTATCTGCAAGAGTTGTATTTAAAATGTTTCAAACTGTAACACTCAGCATGTTTTGTGAACATACATTTTTCTTCTGTTCAAAAAAGACATTGTTACATCTAACTTGGTTCCTATTTTGCCCCTATATCTTCTTGTACTAAGCTATCTTTTAGTCTTTTCCCCTTTTCTGGCTTGAGTCTTTGCTATCTTCATAGAGTTTTCTAGTAGTAATATTCCTAAATAGTTGATTTAAGCTTATGAGCTGTAACATAACTTCTTGGCAGAAGATCATAAGTTGATTGATTATTCTTTTTTTTTTCTTTTTCTTTTTTTTTTACATGGATTCATACTAATGCTTTTTGCAAGGACCTTCTACGCGACATTGGATCTTCTTACTTGGCGTTGCTTTACGCTGAGACTACAAATGCCAAAGGTGCAAAGGAGTTGAATATCATGATTAGATACTGGTCGGAGACCGAAAGAGTATCTGTACGCCACCTACAGTCCTTTTTCATAGGACACACAAAAGTGGAAGATTTACACCAGCACCTACTACAAGCTCTAAAGGATGCTAACCTTGATCTCCGTCAAGTCTTGATGCTGGGAAGTGACGGACCTAATGTCAACAAGAAAGTTTGGAGGTTATTTGATTCCGAAGTTAGAACTGTGCACAGCGACCAAGGCCTAGCTGACATTGGACATGCAACATGCATTTATGGAACTCGGTTTTTAGTCTGAAAAAACCATCAAGGACAGACAAAATATATCCCCTTGTTTTAAAGATAGTAAAAGTAGCTCTCTGCATGTCGCATGGGAAACGCTGACGTTGAACGTGATTTTCCCGGTCAGGACGAATCATGACCAAGGAAAAATCATCGATAAAAGTCAAAATGCTCAATGCTAGACTGATAGTCTCTGACACTCTCAAGAAGTTTGAGAACAGGTCCGAGATAGTCCCTATTACCAGAGAGCTGTTGAATTTGGTGCGAAATGCGTGCCAGAGCTATAAACTGTACCTGGAAGCTGAGTGATCTAGACAGGCTGGAGAGAAGTCCAAAAGGAAAGAAGAAGGCAAGAGAAGAAGAGGAAAAAAAGAGGATGTTATCTGAGAAGAAGACCATTGAACACCTGGAAAAAGATTTGATTGAGAAGAAGCAGTTGAAAAGGAGAAGAGACAAGTAGCAGAAAGGCTTCTTCAAGAAGCTAATGAGAAGCTGAAAAAAAGCCATAGATGCCAAAGACTTTGTAGAAATAAGCCTCGCACAAAGTATGATCGAGGCTTTGAGCCGGAAGATGCGCGAAGAAGATGAGGCAGCCAGAGAGGTTGAGCTGATACAGAGCAGGGTAAAAAAACGAAAGTCATCCTTAATTTCGTCATATTTTGCCAAATTTGTACTTTTGTACAAATTATACGCACTTAACTGAACTCATGAAAAAAAAAAAAAACAAGAAGAAGAATATGTGCACCAGTGATGAAAACACCAACTGCCACTTTTTGTGTCCATTGACAGTTTCTGAGGTGCACATATCGTAAATTTAGGTTCATAATAGGTTCATAAAAAGCGCAATCAAAAGTTCATAAAGTTCATATTTTTCGGTCAAAAGTTCATAAAGTTCATATTTTTCACAAAAAATCTAGCGGGAGGCCTGAAAATAGTTCTTTCCTTAAATCCTGTAATTCGGGACAAAGGGCATGAAGTGAAGCAGATCCTCACCATTTTCTCCACACATAGGGCATGAGCAAGGACCGTCTATTACCCTTACCCTCCCTAAATATTTTCTCCTTTCTCCAAGTGCTAGAAAATTACCCCACCTGATATATACCACTTAATAATTCTTTGTTCTTCACTTTCATTTCACTTTCATTTTTTTGTCCATTTGTCCTCTAGGCATTATGCAACTGGATGGACTAATTACACTTGGTATTTTATGCTTATCTATGTTCCTTTTGTAATGTTGCATGTGTCATAGATATAAAAACGATATGTTCACTCCTGGGAGGGGGGGGGGGAATGATGTAACTTATTCTCTTGAAATGTACTCATAAATATGGCGTCAATCATCTGATTTTTCTGCCAATCATGTGTTTCTTGTGTAATTTTGCCTCCTTCATAGACACTAAAAACGATACAGATACAACCTCTACTAAGGCAAATATGACGTATTTGTGCTCTTGAAATGTGCTCATAAATACGACGTCACTCACGGTTTTCTTTTCAAAATTAAGGCTCTCAGTGAAATTTCTCAAGCTTATGACCTATATAGATTTTTTTTTTTTTTTAAGGCCAGAAAATCCCAGGATGCCAATTTTTCCCCAAAAAATATGGAGCAGTTTTCGAAAAAAAAAAAATGCATACACACACAATTAATAAAAATCAAAGTTCAAAGAGATTATATATGTATATATATATATATATATATATATATATATATATATATATATATATATATATATATATATATATATATATATATATATATATTTATATATATAATATTTATATAATAGATATATATATATATATATATATATATATATATATATATATATATATATATATATATATATATATATATATATATATATATATATACATACATATAATATATATATATATATATATATATATATATATATATATATATATATATATATATATATATATATATACCATATATATATATATATATATATCTATATATATATATATATATAATATATATATATATATATATATATATATATCTCTATATATATATATATATATATATATATATATATATATATATATATATATACATACATATATATATATATATATATATATATATATATATATATATATATATATATATATATATATATATATATATATATATATATATATATATATATATATATATATATATATATATATATATATATATATATATCTATATATATATATATATATATATATATATATATATATATGGCTCTAGGGGTTCCCCCCCCCTGGAAAATTCCTACCGTGGAAAATAAGGCTTTCCAAATATGAGAATTTTATTTGAGTTTTATTTCCGTAGGGGGAAGGAATTTTGGTACTTGTGTATTATGCGCCACTCACTCAAGTTTACACTGTGTGAAATTCGAGAACACGCCAGTATTTTCGTTAGTTTCTTCGTTACTTTAGAAATAAATTTGGGCTATAGATTTGCATATTTGGGGGGGGGGGGGGTAGTATAGCGGGTCTGCATGCAAAATGTGTTTGATACTTATTATTCTGCATATTAGATAGATTGGTAGATAAGTGTATTTTAAAGCCAAATATACGGCCATGAACACAGTAAAACAGCATAAATGAAAGGCCCAAATAACATAAACTTTGATGAGCGATCATCATAAAACTCTTAAATGAAATACTACATTAACCAAATAATAGTGCTTAATACTTGGAGAAACGATCATTGAAAAAAAAAACACTTATAACTTGAAAAAACACTTTAATGAAACATTACATTTACTTTATATTGGGATTTTTTTATACTTAACAAAATTTCCAGATACCTCGCTATTCTTCTGTAATTCTTTAGTGGTCATACCTAGAAAGAATTGTTACTGACTTTAAACTGTCCAAATACTTTACCCCCCCCCCCCCCTATGTGCAAATATGTGGCACAAATTGTATATTTTCCAGATATTCTGTCACTTGTCTTTGTCTTGTCTCGCGCTAAGCTGAAAAAAAAACTAACGAAGAAACCGGTTTGTTCTCGAGTTTTACACAGCGTAAACTTGAGTGAGTTGCCCATAATACACAAGTACCAAAAAACTCCTTTCCCTTACGGAAATTAAAAAAATAAAACTCAAATAAAATTCTCAAATTTGGAAAGCCTTCTTTTCCACAGGGGGGGGGGATATTTTCTGGGGCGCCGGGTATTTGCCGGGGGAGTAAAGTATTTGGACAGTTTGAAGTCAGGTAATCATTTTTAGGTATATAGCCACTAAAAAATTACAAAAGAATAGCGATGTATCTGGAAATTTTGGTAGCAAAAAAAAAATCCCAGTATAAAGTAAATGTAATGTTTCATTTATGTGTCGAGTGTTTTTTTTTTTTAAATGACTGTTTTTTCGAGTATTTAGTACTATTATTAAGTTAATGTAGTGTTTCATTTGAGTGTTTTATGATGATCGTTGATCAAAGTTTATGTTATTTGTGCCTTTCATTTATTTTATTTTACTATGTTCATGGTCGTATATTTGGCTTTAGAATAGACTTCTCTATCTATCTATCTAATATGCAGACTACTTGTACCAAAACACATTTTGCATGCAGGCCCACTATACTTACTCCCCCCCCCCTAATATGCAAATCTGTAACCCAAATTTATTTCTAAAGTAACAAAGAAACTAACGAAAAAACGGGTGAGTTCTCGAATTTTACACAGCATAAACTTGAGTGAGTGGCACATAATAAACAAGTACCAAAATTCTTTCCCCTACGGAAATAAAAAAAATAAAAGCCATATATATATATATATATATATATATATATATATATATATATATATATATATAATATATATATATATATATATATATATATATATATATATATATATATATATATATATATATATATATATATATATATATATATATATATATAATATATATATATATATTTATTCTTAAAATTGGATGTGATCGTCTCTTACTAGGTTGCTAGCTACCGCTGCAACCCGGATACTGCTTCATCCCGTATAAGTTGCTAGCTACCGCTGCAACCCGGAAAATAGACTGATTACAAACAGGAAAAAGCCTACGGCTTTTTCTTCTTTGAAATAGTAAGAGACGAACCTCAAACAATCAAGTAGCTAACTAATTCCAATGTATGCAATTGTTTGTTATTCCAATGATCGTCTTTTAATGTAAAACCCCTGGATATATCAGTTGCTATGAGCAAGAGATCGGTCTTTACTGTAAAAATTAAACTAATTTTTAAATTTTCAGGTATTTCCTATTCTAAATTAAAAGATTAAAGCTATTGTTCAGACACCACAAATATTTTTGCAGTTTATAACTTAGCGATTCTGAACTAAAAACGAAAATAAAATAAAAATTAATTTTTTCAATTTTTACGTCATGTCGCTCATTAAGTCATATATGGTTATTAGTACACAATAGGTTTTAGATATTACGTCATGTCACTTATTACGTCATATATGGTTACTAGTAGATAGTCGGTAAAATATTCGTTCTTTATTATAAACTTTGTGGAAGAAACGTGGTTAAAGTCAATTTTCTTGATTTTCAAGCCAATATATTTTCTTTGTTATTCAAGCCAAAGGGCGGTAAGTTTCCCTTATAGGAATTTCGGACAAGGCGATTCTAATGGTGTACTTTTGTTTTGATCTGACTCTTTTTTTAGGAGTTATGGGTTTTATATTTCTTAACATTGGACGTGATCGTCTCTTACTAGGTTGCTAGCTACCACTGCAACCCGGATTCTAATGGTGTACTTTTTGTTTTGATCTGACTCCTTTGTTAGGAACTATGGGTTTTTATATTTCTTAACATTGGACGTGATCGTCTCTTACTAGGTTGCTAGCTACCGCTGCAACCCGGATAAATTGTCATAATATAATACTCAATTTTCGCGTATCTATAAACTACATCATTATAATAACGCTGTTTGTCACTATCAATTTCGCATCTCAATACGCCTGGTCGGTTGAATACCTTTGCTTTTCTCTTTCAAGATGCTATCTCTGTTTTTTTGGTAGTACTATTTTTTTAACTTGCGTGTAGCTTGCTTGATTGAAACCATTATGTAACCATTAGTTGAATGTTTATGTCATGTATCAGTATCAAGAACCTAACAAAAAATTAAACTAATTTTAAATTTTCAGGTATTTTTCTAGTCTAAATTAAAAGATTAAAACTATTGTTCAGACACCATAAAATATTTTTACAGTTTATAAACTTTAGCGATTCTGAACTAAAAACGAAAATAAATAAAAATTAATTTTTTCAATTTTTACGTCACGTCGCTCATTAAGTCATATATGGTTATTAGTACACAATAGGTTTTAGGTATTACGTCATGTCACTTATTACGTCATATATGGTTATTAGTAGATAATCGGTAAAATATTCGTTCTTTATTATAATTTTAATGTAATAATTGACAAACACTATTTATGATGAGCTATATCGGTGTGTGTATAACCCTGTGTATAACTATCCCTGGAACCACCATATATAAGTTACTATAGGCGAGAGATCGTTCTTTACTGTAAATTAAAATGAGCCATTGAACAACTCTCTACGATGTTCCAGTGCCAAGCTATCTGTGGAAAAGAAGAAAAAAGAAAAAAAAAATATCCCGTTTAGGCAGAATGTTTTAGTAGCTGCCACTTTTCTTGATTTTCAAGCCAATATATTTCCCTTGCTGTTCAAGCCAAGGGACTGAAAGTTTCCTATACAGGGGTTTCCGACAAGGCGGTTCTAATGGTGTACTTTTTGTTTTGATCTGACTCCTTTTTTAGGAACTATGGTTTTTTATATTTCTTAACATTGGACGTGATCGTCTCTTACTAGGTTGCTAGCTACCGCTGCAACCCGGATTATTTCAAAACGTCATGGCGCAATGGTATTATTTCATGATGACGTCTTCAGAAACAACAACATAATGTCGTGTTTTTTCTATTCACGTCATAGGTCTAATATAAACCTATGACGACATTCATTATTTATCTAGTAGGGTTTTTTCAGACAAGGTAGTTCTAATGATGTACTTTTTGCTTTGATCTGACTCTATGTTTAGGAGTTTTGGGTTTTTATATTTTTTAGCATTGGACTGATCTTCTCTTACTAGGTTGCTAGCTACTGCTGCAACCCAAATTATGAGAGGCAGCCTGGCCGAGTGGTCCAAGGCACTGGTGTTAGCCACCAGTCTCTTCGGAGGTATGGGTTCAAATGTTACCGCTGGTATACGATTATGTTTGAAAGACTGCAGTGTGAAAAGACATCAAAAATACAGTTTTTGGTGGAAAAATTTATTATCTTTTAAAAATAATTTATTTTAGTTACTATAGATTTTAAAACCAATTAATTTCCTTTAAAATGAGCCATTGAACAACTCCCTACGATGTTCCAGTGCAAAGCTATCTGTGGAAAAGAAAGAAAATAAAAAAAAAAAGAAAAATATCCCGTTTTAGGGCAGAATGTTGTAGTAGCTGCCACTTTTCTTGATTTTCAAGCCAATATATTTCCCTTGCTGTTCAAGCCAAGGGACAGAAAGTTTACTATACAGGGGTGTCGGACAAGGCGGTTCTAATGGTCTACTTTTTGTTTTGATCTGACTCCTTTGTTAGGAACTATGGGTTTTTATATTTCTTAACATTGGACGTGATCGTCTCTTACTAGGTTGCTAGCTACCGCTGCAACCCGGATTATTATAATTTTTATAATGAACTATTTCGATCCTC
Organism: Artemia sinica; assembly: GCA_027921565.1. Classification (NCBI taxonomy): domain Eukaryota; kingdom Metazoa; phylum Arthropoda; class Branchiopoda; order Anostraca; family Artemiidae; genus Artemia; species Artemia sinica. Next base: position 927,587 of record JAPEVW010000046.1, read on the forward strand.
TATTTATTAGTA
>JAPEVW010000046.1:935098-1347598 GCA_027921565.1 Artemia sinica
ATGATTCCGGTTTTATCAAGGTGAAGTATGGCAACCTTTTCTAATAAAACATATCTTCTTAGGATAGGCCGTTTGCATAATTTGGAGTCCCTGTTCTTCGGACTACGTGGGCTATACCAGTCCTAGAGGCAAGTTTCTTGGACCTAACGATCATTCTAAGAGAAATAAATACCTAGGCTATCTCTAAGTTTCGGTCCGATGGCATTGGCATTTACGAAGGTTCTGAGGACAAAGAAAAGGTATGAAAGGGAGATCGGATATTACAGTCACTTTTACACTCAGAAAGGGCACCCTGAATTTTTAGTTTCAATCAAATGAGCCTCTCAGTAATACATCCAGTCAATATGAAGTATCCGCTCTGTACGAAATGGCTGAAAACAAAATACATAGGAGACGGATCGTTTTTTGCTTAGTAAACACTACTGCGTTAACTCAGAACAGGGGTTGGAGGCCATGAGTAGGATCTCACAAGCGTAAAATTATTTTTTTAAGGATTGATGCGACTCATAGTGAAAAAAAAGAAGATCCCAGGTTTACATAGACTATACGAGCCTGCAATCACTGATGTCTTAAATTCTTATATGAATTATGTCCATCCAAGCACGTTCAGTACGGAAAACAATGTTGAGCAAAACGGGAATTTAAAACCTTATGAGCTATGCTATTAAGTTACAACGCTGTATCGTTTGAAGTTAGAACGTTTAGTGGAGAATAGTGATCAAATTATTTTAAATGGAATGAGAAAGACGCATCCAGTGATGTCTTTTAGATTTAACTAATCGATGCTAAAGAAACAGTAAGTTCCACCATCACTCAAAGATGTAAATTTTCATCATGCAGTTTTGAAAAAAATAATTCCAGGCTCCACGCAAGTAAGATATTACATGGTTCCTAGAACTTTACTCTTGGAACTAGGATAGTTTAATTTTACTTGTATTTTCTACTGGTGTACAGTAGAAAATGATAATTGTTTCTAGAAAATTTGTGAAATTTTCCACAACTTAGGTGAATTTATTATGTACCGTTTCATGATCTTCTTTTAGAAAAAATGCTTGCATTTTAGCTCTTTGGCTCGTATCTATTCCAAGATTGCCAGCTGCGGATCATGACCAAAAACAAAGGGAAAAAATCTCCACGAAAGTGATGATATTGGTTCTTCTTGGTAATTATTTCCTCGGAATTGAGAAAAAAAAATTTCGCTTCATTCTTTTTTTCTTGACAATTTTTAATTTCCAGTTGCGCACATTTGTCGCTTGCACAAAATAAATGAAACGTAAATGGGCTCTCAGCTCACAAAAAACAACGAATAGAAAAAATGGCCTTTTTTAAACACAAAGCTGTTTAAGAGGAATGTTTGTTTGTGTATTATAAAATAAATGAAACTAACTTTAAGAAAATTTTTAGAGGCATCAGCAATGCTCAATATTGTAGATAAGTCGTTTTTGAAAATTTATGGACCAAGTTAGGAATTTATTTTGTTTGGTTATTTTTAATTTTGGTTCTGTTACAATTTCAGATTAATTGATGGTTCCTGGGAGCGGGGGGATGTAAAATTGGAAGTAATGATTTTCACTTAGAACGCAAATTTAATTATATCCTTTACGAAGCAGTAATTAGAATCTTCCTTCATGTTCATTGATATGTAAATTGCCCAGAATTTCACCTTGGCTATGGAAGACAAATTAGGTAGATTTGTTCTTGAGATATTCCAGCGAGAAGGGACGCGATGATTATTTCAGCAGTAAGATAGGGGACGGGGGTAAACATATTCTCTTTTATAAGTATCGTTATTTAACAAGCTCACTCCTGTCTTAAAAAAAGCTGATCGTAATGATGATTTGTGCTTAACATTTTGTTTTGTAAGTTTTCTTTGGATGCCAAGGAATCTATCCAATCAAACCTCCAGAATTTATTGATGGATAAGTAAAAGTGCGATTAATTCTGAGCTCTTTATCTTGTGGGTCCGCATAAACTATTAAGCTAATATTTAGTGATAATGCATTAAACATACAATGAATCCATGGCTTCTTAGCCTATAAAGGGGGGAGGGAATACAGGAGTCAATTAAATAAAATAAACACTAACTCAGACAGAGAAAAGAAAAATAAAAGAAACCCATAAATTCTCAACCTTTTTTTTTTTTTTTTTTTTTTTTTTTTTTTTTTTTTTTTTTTTTTTTTTTTTTTTTTTTTTTTTTTTTTTTTTTTTTTTTTTTTTTTTTTTTTTTTTTTTTTTTTTTTTAAACGAGGTAGATGAAAGACAGCTTCAAGCTGATTTAGGTGTTGTGGTCCATACAGTATAATTCGTCGTTATAGAATTGAATTCTGGCCTTACTGGTTGAGTGAATGGAGTTTGAAAATGATTTGTGTTACGGAGATGATTATTAGTTTTGTCAGACGTTTAAGACGGTGGACTAAGGGACTGAAGGAGATCATCATGGGGCTGAGAAAAAGCAAAACAGGTACTTGAAAGGATATAAAGGGATTTAAGATCAAGTAACCGGATAGCTCCTGAATAATTAGCTTCCTGAATGAGTTTATGTAGTATTTCATCAAGAATTGGAGAAACAACTTGACATAACCACTTGGAGAAACGATAATTGTTACCTGTAATTACATCAATACCGTAAGATTTAAACTCATCACTCGTTCCCCAGTATAACAATTTTAAATTATTCTTTACAGAAATTAGCAGAGCCAAAATAAATAGAAATTCTCAAGTCTGTAATTATGTCTAGAGAATGAAGGTAATTCAATTCTCGACGCAACTTAAAGTATCTAAACGCAAATTTTGTTTTGAAAGACTATGGTGGGAATTGCTCAATAAAGAACGACTCTCCCGTGCTTAAGGTAGTACTTTACGCTGCTGAAAAGACATGAAAGCATGAAAAAAACATCCTGTTGATTCCACGCAAGGTGTTTTAAACTCGCTAGTTGTCTAGTTTCATATTGATAGGATTCCGCTAGTCTTCACGTGTGCCCCTTAGATCTTTGTAAAAAAAAATTTGATTTTTATAAATACTGATCTCATTCTACGCTTTATCAAAAATCTGAAGAAAATACAAAAATGAAATGATAAACAACAGTATCTGCCACATGCACGAGCACATTAAGTCTTCTGTCCCGGTAGTTTTATATTGTTAAAATATCTCATCAGATTTATTTAAAAATGTCTGTTTTCACGGATGAACAAGGAAATTATTTTTCCTTCCCTCTGATATTTTTCTAAAGGAGTCCTTCTCGGGAAGGTAGAAATTTCTAGCCTGTTATTGTTATATTGCTAAAACATCCAATCAGTTTTATTTCAAAATGTCTTTCCTCCCGCTGGATAACGGGAGTATTTTCCCCTCCCTCTGATTTTATTTCTAAAGGAGTCCGTCGGAAAGGTGGAAAAATTTGAGCCTAAAAACGTACTTTTTCTGTTTTTTTTGACCTCCTTACCTCTTTTTGAGCAGACCTGCATGCACCTACATAAATTAAAATTTGGTTAAATTGTTATAGTTGTCTTTTTTGTCTTAACTTCAAAGAATATGGCTTGTTATAGGTTTGCGGAGTTTGTTCAAGAAGGTTCTCACTTGACTAACCAAGAGATTCAAGATCATGAGGAAATGGAATGTTCAACCTCAGATGAAAGCTTTGAGGAATCTGATTGTAGTTTCTCAGAGGAAGATGTGTGACATGAATTACTAATATGTTACTTGTTTGTCTGTGTTAATTTAAATCAAAGAAGATTTTCAATCAAGTATTAACAGCTGCACATGGTAACTGATATGGATATGTTTGCCTGAATATCCAAATATGACATCAACTATAAAGAGTGTTCAGTGTGTATGCTTCTTTGTTGTAGTGTAAATCTATGCTTTCTCAGTTAACTAGGTTTTTTGTGTTTGTGATTTTAGCGTCGAAATACTTGTTTCACTCTTAACTGCATATCGTAAAGATAATTTCAAAGAAAAAGGAAAATACAAAGACCACGTGATTTTAGCCCTAAGACGCAAAGTTGCAGGCTGTATGTAAATATACATTTTTTGTTAAGTAAGTTTGACTAATGACAGGCTGAGACATACTTGCAAAAATGCCACTCAACTTTTAAAGTGGTTTCTTTTCATGAAAAAAAACATTTCTTTTCTCTTGTTTGTCCAAGTAGTAAATTATTCAAGCCGGCTTTTTTTCCTATTAGCCTTTTTTTATAAAAATACATAAAGAAACCAAAACTAAGTAGGTAATGCTGTAAACCATCTAAGAATGTTAGAACTAATTCTGCACTGTGAAATTTACTTGCGATTCTATGAAAAACCACATCCTAATCTCAAATATCCTGTCAGTATAGTTTGAATTGTACATCAATCTTCCATGGCCATTTACAGAGGAGAGAAAATGTTACCAGTTTTTCGACCAAGACCACACTGCCTTTCTATGATGAACAAATAAACGTTCAAATGGGAATAAGTCCATTTATTAGGCAGTGAAAACAGTTAGAAAAGTCTGTATTTCTGCTGATGGCGATCGCTGAACATGTGATCGAAATATCCAGACTTTTGTACTGTTTCACTAAATGGACTTATCCCCATTTGAATGTTTATTGGTTCATTACCAGTTTGTCTGGACTTACCATTAGTTTCATATCTGAATTTTCTTGATCACACTATATTTTCTGATCACCCAAAAGCTCACGTCAACAAAAGCCAAAAAATGCCAGATTTCTTTCCTTCGCACGATTGTTATATTAATATCAAAAAGCCCTATAGATATTCTGTTTGTTTTTTTTTTTTTTTTTTTCCTTCTTTTAAAGTGATTAATTTGTTTTCTAAACGAGATGACTGCTTGATTTGTCTGTAATGTAACGGTAAAAAATATAGTAATAATGAATATGACCGTAACAACGACGTGGTAACAATATCATTTCAAATATATCAGTAATCAAACTGATTAAAAATTGGTATTTCCAAGTCCCTTAATATCTATACGCTTACTATTAGTGTCAAAATTCTTTAATTTTCCTCATTTTTTGAAAGTGCCCTTGTAGATACTCAAACTTTGCTTTGATAGTTTGATAGATGCCAGTGTGTGTTCAATACTTGTTTTATTTGCTTTTATGGTATTTTTGTCTTTGTGTTAAAAAGTGAAGCTATTTTTACGGAATATCAAATAAAAAAAAAAAAAACTTTTACTTTCAACTCTGATTCAGGAAAACAAATGTTCTCTGTAAATAGTGGTTAAAATAATACGTTGGTGTAAAGATAACGAAGAAATATAACAGAAATGGAAAGAAATTAGAGAATGGTAACCGAAATTTTCTTTGGTCTGTGTTATTGGAAGTAGAAAATAAATCTAACCAGCAGAAGACAAAATGAGGAATTGCACGATTATGTACAAAGTGCAATACTTTGCTTCACAATAAATGTTTACATAATAATAAATGAAGAAAAAGTTATACATACATGCGTGTATTTAAAAACCAGTGGCCATATACACAAAAACAAATAAACAAAAAACAATAAGGAAAGAAAAATAACACTCAACAAATTCAAAACTACAGCTTCCTTCCGCGACATCAGACTATTCTATATAAACAACCTAACGCAATAATTAGGTCCCTCGAAGTAGTCCCCAAAACACCCGGTAGCAGCGGTACATTCCCATGAAAAAATTTATCCCAAAATTCGCCAAACTTTGGCATCTACTCAGAAAATGGTCAATCCCAACCCCAAACTCCCCACAGAGGGGGCAGGCACGCCTACTTCCCGAGCCATCCTCATCATAAGACTCCCAGTATCCTTTACGCAGTGGTATGCAATTTGCCCGCGCCTGCAACCAATACTTAAGGGTTCTCCACGGTAGGTTCAGCTTCAAATAAAAATCCTCCCCATACACATCTTTATCTGTCCTATAAAAATGCAGGCTACTAAACTTTTCCAGACCCGTTAGCCAAACCTGAATCTCTTGGTCCCGAAGGCGCGATGCAAACTTACTGAGGAAATCTTTAGGTTTACCTAGAGGTAAACTTATATACATAGAAGTTACTATGCAACCAACATATATCTGTACTTTTTATGTAAATTTTTGAGTCTTTGTCGAGGAAATGGAACAGTTGATGTTTTCCGAGAAGCACTGCAAAAAATAGCGTTCCTCTGCCTTGAATCTGAAAAAAAGAAAGAAATCCCTTGTTAAAAAAATTTTCAGCTACTTCCACCAGGGCTGAGGCTTATGTGTTCATTCGGACTTTGAAAGCATGGGTAGTAAACAAGGTATTGCAAAATTGTTGAGACAAATTCATGCTCTCATTGCAAAAAGACCTAAACTCTGTATTAAGAATCTGTTTAATGGCTTTTAAAAAATCATTGAAACACTTTAAGTAATTTGTTGAGTGGATAGCAGTACTTACAATATTCGTCGTTTCAGAAGTGGATCAGACGGGCCATTCACCTTAATGTACACTTATTTTTTTAAGTGTATTGAATCAAAATTATAAATGCAGCGTTCAACTGTTGTTCCGTGAAATGTTTTTTTTTTTTTTTTTTTTTTTTTTTTTTTTTTTTTTTTTTTTTTTTTTTTTTTTTTTTTTTTTTTTTTTTTTTTTTTTTTTGCACGTATAACACTGCCTTTTTGTCAAAAAGACAGCTTTCTGAAAATGCAAGGAAAAAAAACAATACGTATTTCCAGCCTTTCAAAATCTTGAAATCAGTCCCTTAAAGTCTAAGTTCATGGGCTTATGTAACTGTTCTTCCATGGATAATAATTAAGGTAAATTAAGGTAAATGTATCTATGTCTATTTGTAGAGTTTTATGGAACGAATTATCTTAAAACCGACATGAATCTTCGTGACTTTGAATTCCGTTTTCTTAATGTGGTGGTTTCTCATAGAAAATTCATTGAATGCTAATAGAATGTTCAAGAAAAGAAAAGAAAGAAATTTACTTTAATTACACTTCTAACGCCAATTCAGAGGTGTTATTTTGCTTAACAGCATCTACATTGTCTAAAAAATCAAACTTAACGAGAACGCTTACGACCTTTTTTCCAGTGAACATTTTACATAGAAGCAAGACGTGTCGAGAATGATTGTCATTTAAGTATTCAGAGAGTTTATCAAAATCATTTTCTACAAAATAATTTAATAAAAAGAATCTTATATAAGTGTACTTCCATGGGTAACAGGCTTATATAACTGTGATTTCATAGCTAACGAAATATGCACGAATTATGTAAATGTATTTATATCTGCTTTTGGAGTTTTATGAGATGAAATTTCTTAAAACCAATGCGAATCCTCGTGACTTTAAATTCCTTTTTCTTAATGTGGTGGTTGCTCACAGAAGAATTTATTGGATGCTATTTGAACGTTCAAGAGCATTGTATGTTGCAAATTTATGTCAATCTAATGCCATTTGAAAAGTGCTCTTTTACTTAAAGGCATTTATATTTTCCAAAATTAAGCTTCACGAGATACGCAAACGATCTTTTTTCAATGAACGTTTTTCACAGAAGTAAGATCTATTAGGAATAATTATACATTTTAATATTTAGATACTTTATCAAAATTCGTTTCTACAAATTAATTTAATAGAAAAAAACTTGAAGAATTGATTTTTATGCCTGAATGTCTTTTGCTTGAATTTTGCATTGATGAGCTATTCCTTTTGAGATACATCATAATCAATAACACCTACGAGATATTTTGCTTGACGACGTATGGACTTCAAAGTTCTAGGAGGGGTTGTTTCCTTTTTGTCTTTTTTCCTTGTAAGCAATTCCCATTGCGGATTCTCAACATCACTAGTGAAGAGTCACAAATAAAATATCTCTTTTTGAACATGTTTTTCTTTTTTTACTCCAACGAAATATGGGGAAAAAAGTGCATAGGCTTTTGCTTATAAAATTGTTTCAGAACGCTTAGAATTCCGATTCACCTCTTCCACTCCATATATATATAAATTTGCTTCTTTTGTTGTTGTTGTGTTTTTTTAAGACAACGAGTAAAAACAGCATAAGTCTCGTACAGTTTCTGTTGGAAAGCGAAACTACTTTCCCCCAGAATCAGACTAAATTTTTGTAGTATTTATTGCGCCTTATAAGTTTCAAATATAATTAGATATGTTATAACTTGTAAAAGATCGAAATATATCAATGAGAATTGTGTCACATTACTCAATTTTTGTGTTTATTCCTTATTTATTCTGCCAAATGAAAAGCCTCTGTCCGTAATTTATTAGAACATCCTAGTTTTTGAGATACTTCTGGATTTGATTTGACTGTTGAATCTAGTCACACTGAAGGTAATACTTTGATTCAAAAGAAGGATAAATCCTGTGTATTTTTCCAACTATAACCTCCTATGGATCCATTTTGTAATTAATTTTTTTTGCCTGAATTACACTCATATTTGTAAAGTTAGTTGATCATTTTCTGTGCGTTCATTAACTAATCTCCTATTTGTTCATTAGCTGAGATGTTTCATGAGTCACTGAAGTAATTCAAAAATATACCATTTATTTTGATTGTAACTGTAATTTGTTGTGTTTCTGATCCCTTCAGCTTCTACAAAAGAAAGTGTATTAATTGTCATTGCAATTTGGTCTTGCAATAGTCTCTCAATAGTCTGATCGTCAAAACTATAACAAATTTTAAGTTTGGATTTTAGTCGATCAACTTCGGCAATACGGATTTAACTGAGGTGATAGGATAGCTGGGGGTAGGTTTTTGGGGAAATATTCCCCGACAAGAGTCGTTCAGTGTTGAAGGGCAGGGCTAGACAAAGTCATTCCTCAAGCAGTCTCATTTTCTATTCAGGCTTCTTCTCTTCCATGTTTCCTTTTGAACAAAGTTTATAAACTTCTAATGTACTAATGCTTTCATTCAATAAGCCACCCAATATTCTGGCTATAAAATCTTGGTTGCCATGATTTCGTAACGTAGAATTTTAATTTGTATTTTCTATCGAAAAATTCTTAGAAATTAATCAAAACTGCTCCTAAGACCGGGGAGGGGTTGAGGGGCTAACTCCTTGGTGGTTGACAGATTACGTAAAGATTTTAAAAGTAAAATCTTAACAAAATTTAACTGCGTCGAAGTCTAGAAGAAGGGGGTCTTCTATTCCCACATTTTTATGTCACTGCATCTGATCCTCAAGTTTTTGCGTAGGTTACAGATTATTTTTACGTCTATTGCTTAATTAATAAATTTGGTTTATAGTGCGAGAAATAGAAGAGGACTTTGATTAACATTCGATTATATTCTCCGTCTTGTTGAACTGTGAGGAAATGGTGTATGCATTAATGTGTTACTAAATGTCATAGAAATCATAATAGGATATTATACATGTTGAAAGTTTGTTGTTACAATTGAGTTTGGTTTTGTACGGCCTGGCTACACCTAACCAGAATTCAGCTAAGAAAATCATACAATTCTTGTCGTGATTCAGTTTCAGAACACGTGCTCCCGGGAAAGCTTTTGAAAAAAGATTCAAAGTTTGAGCGAGATAATGTTTTAGAGGGAATAACGTGTTGATCCTTAACTTCTTAGGTAATTTTCGCGTGGAATCAGGAGTTAAGCAGGGTTGTCACTAATCCCCGTTTACATGGGTTATTTGGATGGAGCGTCTCTTAAGGAACACAGTCTTAAGGTGCATTTTTAATCCACACTTTCGGTCTGGATTAGGTGACAATATTAATGAAGTTAATTTAAACCTGAAATTAACAATGATAAGAAATTTTTAAGCCTTTGAGAGTATCAGATCTAGTAGATCCTTTATTATCAATGCAAAGTAAATCTATCTAATGCCAATTTCCAGTAGCAAGTAAAACTAATCATAGTGAAGAGAGTGAAAGTGAGCAGCAGTCGTTAATTATGAAAAAAAAAATTGTATTGTACTAGGTAACTTAAGGAACACAGTAAAGGCTATGGGTAGAACATGGAGTCAAATGAGAAGGTAAAACTATCCTAGGTCTAGATTATGAAGATAACAGGAGTGTCCTAGATAAAAACGTTACAAAATAAACGAATTTTTGGAGCGTTTGTGAGCTGGGAGTGAAAGAATAGATTTGAAAAGAAATGTTAAGAATTATAAGTTGCTCAGGCTAGGGATAAATGAAGGCGGAGAGGTGATGCTAGGTAACGAAAAAAAAAATCGATCAAATGGATAGCTTTAACTAGTAAAGATGTTGGATGCAGTGAGTATGTGAAAAGTAGAATAGCCAAAGCGCAGCATGTCTTTTCACAGGTAAGAAAAGTTTTGGAGAATAGGAAGACAAGTCTGCGACTAAGATTAGAACATTGGAAGCCGGGGTAATGATGAGCTAGAAAATTGCTCATACTCCGTAGAGAGATCTCCGTAATGGCTCATTTTAAAGATCTTGATCATATTTCGTTCTTTTGTAAATTCACCCTGATAACACCATCGTCAAGTGCCCTCTATCACCAATAATGGTCATTTTTTGGTATCATCTCTGGAGACGGAATTCTGGGAAGAATTATAAGGCCACCATAATAATATATATGGGCAACAACTCTTGGCTGGAGGTTTTGAGTCCCGCATCTTGAAAAACAATGCAAAATGTGTGGTTGACATGAATGGTGCAGAATTTCCGTGTTTATTAATAAATTGTCTGGTTAAATGGCTCAGTTCAAAGCTCGTGATCCTAACTACCTGATTTTTCTAAATTCGTCTTGATAACGCCTTTGTGTAGTGCAATCTGGTACCTAAAGTGACATTTTTGGTACTATTTCTGGATTTGAAAGGCTAGGAAGCATAAAAAGGGGTATCATTACACACTCCATGCTCCCTTAAATAGAGGCTTTTGGCTGCCCTTCTTGTGTACTCCCTCCCAGCCCCCTCAGTAAGTAAAAAACCAAAAATCATGTCCTGTAAAAAAAAAACTAAAACTTCGTAGAAAAGCTGTCTAAGTGCTGATTTGAAAGTCAATGCTTATATCTGTATTCTTAGCATAAATTTTTCCTGATAAAGCCATCGAAAGGTGGCAGATGCCACTAAAACTGGGATTTTTTGTGTTATGTACCATTGAGTGCTCTAAGGCAAAAAATCCATAACAGGATGCTTAAAATCTCTTGAATGCTCCCCCTCCCAGCGCCCTTAGTAAGTGAAAATTCTAAACGAGTTCTGGAAAAAAAAAACGTGTAGTGAAAAAGTGTTTTCACTCGAATCCGAAACTTATTCAAGAATAATGATAAATCCTATTTAGGCTTATTCTAACAGTATAAGTAAACTACAGAACCCCATTTTTGGGAGTAAAGAAAAAGAGCTTCAAACCCTAATGTGTATTTCTTTTTTTTCTCTCTCTAACGGGGCACCAGAACATCGTAGGAGCGTCGAAATGTTTAGCAAAGCAAAGTTTACCTAATTAAGGTTTTGCTTTCTCACCCCGACAGAGTGAGCATGATTTGGTCACTAGTTTTTACGTCACATACAGGCCGTCATTTTGGGGCAGGGGAAGGCACTCACCCCCCTGGAATTTTCTGCAAGCCACTTAAGGATACTTCTGCTCCCAATGATTTTTTGTTGTGTCGTTTGTGTGTTTTTAGTACAGCACTAGCTTTTCAGAGTTCTAAAAACATACAGAATTATCAGGAGTCTGTTTATTTGAAACAGTTTTGCAGATATATGCTGTATAAACAGCGAAGCAGTAATTTTTTTTTTTTGCTCGAAGTTTCAACTTCGTTCTTCGCTTCCGTCAGAAAACTTCGATGTTTTAAAATCAGTCAGATCAAGTGTCATTGTTTTTTGTTTTGTTTTTTCTGTCATTGTAAAAAAAAGTCCTCTTTTTTCTGTCATCTGGCAAAATGCCTTTGTTTGTTTTTTTCTGTCATTTGAAAAAGGTGTTATCATTTTTTCTGTCACCGGGCAAAGTGGCATTGTTCTCTTTTGTCATTGCAAAAAGTTGCATCATTTTTTCTGCCATCGCAAAAAGTGACATGGTTTTTACACTAAGCAATTTGTAATTACCAATATTTCTAATGCAAACATTGCTGCCAAGTATTATTGAATCCATCGGAGATTGTATCAAACACGCACTTTTTTAATAGTATAATTTATATACATTAACAACTACTATTTTTCAATGATCGACAAAAGGTTGCGCACAGGATGATTAAATTCACCCAACATTGCAATAAACATGTACGCAGGAATATATTTTCTAGGGGGCACACATTTAAAGATAAAAAATTATACTGGAAGGGAAAAGTCGTAAAAACTCTAATGTGTTGGAGAAGGGTTGGCCTGCAAGATTTTGACTCTCGAAAGTGTCTGTCCTGGCAATCTCTTACTCTTCAAGCTCTTTAGTGATAGTTACACACTCAAGGCCGTACCCAGGATTTTTTCGGAGGAGGTTTTTACTCAACAAAATTTGGGGGGGGGGGGGTTACACAAAAAACACTAAAAAAAAAACCATAGAAAATTTCTTTATATCTATTTTTGTTACATCTTTACGAGTCAGACAAACATTTTGAGGGGGTCTAACCCCCCCCCCTATCTCTGGGTAAGGCCTTGTACACACTAATGAAGCCACTCAATATCAAGCCCAGAAGAATCGCACTCAAAGAAGAAGACTCCAATTAAGTTCTCATCAAAACAGAGTTTTCGTAAAAAAAAAATAAATAAAAATAAACTTCCGTATGCCTCTATAGCTTTTTGCAAACCTGGCAAATTTTCCATCATTTTCGTGTAATTTATTTTCAGGCCATCGCAAAAATATTGTTTCAAAGAGTGTCACTGTTTGTTTTTTTGTTATCGGAGAAAGTGTCACTTTTTCCGTCATCTTTTTTTCTGCCTTTGGACAAAGTGCCATTTTTTGTCCTTTCTAAAATCGCCATCGTTTTTGTACTGTGTAATTTTCCAAGAATAGATATGGCTCCAGAGATGATTGAATCCATTGGAGATTGCAACAAAATGACGTATCCTCCTCTATACGTTCCTTAATTATAGTCACACACTTTTCAAACCACTGGAGATTGTGCCCAAAAGAATCACATCCGAGGAAGAAGGCTGCCTTCTTCAAAACTAAATTATCCTAATTGAAGAAAAAAACACAATTGGCCTCTGTGGCTTTTTCTACCAGACCTCTTTTCATCCTTTTTTGTGGAATTTATTTTCTGGCTGTAACAAAAAGTTTCATTACAAGAATTGTTATTTTTTTGTCATTGGGCCAAATGCCGTTGGTTTTTTGTTTTTTTTAACTTTTTTATTTTTATTCATTGCAAAAAGTGTTTAGGTTTTTTTTCTTTTTTTTTTTTTTTCGTCATTGTACAAAGTGCTATTGTTTTTTGTATTTTTGTGTTTTTTCTTCTTTCTTTTCCGCGTCATAAATTGATACAACCAAATATTCTTAATTTTTTTTTTCTCCTGTTCAATGAGTTTTTCTTTGCTGAGTCTACATCTCCTTCAAGTTTCAAGGAAATTGGAGTAAAAATCTATTTGACCGGTATTTGCGGGTATTTGGTGTCCCAACCGATTACGATGCCCAAAAATTTGTTTTCAGCATTTATTTGTCTTCATTGAAATCTTCTTGTTCCATTCTAATAAGTTTCAAGCCGATCAAAGACATAAAAAATCATACCAAAACCAAAATTCCTTGATCTAGGAATATGCAGATGTACGCAAGTTTCCTGCTGATTTAGAAAACGGTCCTTTTAGGGCTAGTCCGATTTTGTTCTAAGTTTTTTCTCTGTCTGTTGGGGTCCTTTTGCCCCTGGCACTTACAAATATAAGTTTCAAGTCGTTCGAAAAAACATAACCTCGTCATTTTTTTTGGCAAAGCAAAATCGCATTGGACAGTGACGGACGTAACAGGTTTAGGATGTCCGAGGCTTCCTTGACGAAAGTGTCTGAACTCAGGAATTTAGCTACATTTAATACGACTTTCTCCAACGAATTGTAGGCTGCTGACTCTTATTGTTCAAGGTCTAACAGTTTTTAAAGTTTTCAGAAGCCAGGGGAACAGGTCGGGTGTACCCCTTCCCCCCAAGAGAAGACAAAGATGACATAAAAAGGTAAAATTTTGAGACATACGGAAAAAAAACTTGAAATGCTCAAGTCTTTTGCTTTGGTGAACTCTCAAAATTTAATTTTTATTTATTCAGATTATAATTTTGATTTGAAATGAATTTAATAAGGTTAACTCTTATAAATTTAATTTTACGATCTTATTATATCAGATTTGGGATGTTTGGCTTTTTAGAGTTGAAATGTTGGAGAAATATTTTTGACTGCACCATTTCACCCTATGAAACTATCCGTAAGAACAGTCGTCATAAAAATATTTGCCAGATGGGCAACCACTAAGACTTTTTTAACAGGAAGAGAGTGTCCCAAAAAGAATTTTAACGAAAGGGGGGGGGATGGTACTTTATCCGATTACAGAAAAAAGGCACCGACCCTTTGTGCGATGACGAAGAAAAACAATGGCACTTTGCTCGATGACAGGAAAAAAGATAACGTTTTTTACGGCGACAGAAAGAAATGGTATTTTGTCCGATGGTAGATAAAAACGGTGACAAGTTTTGCAATGACAGAAAAAAAATGATAGTTTTCGCTGTGAAAGAAAAAAGCGGTGACACTTTTACAAGGACAAAAAAGAGCATAATGACACTTTTTGCGACGATCGAAAAACCGACGGCTAAATGGTTTTGTATCTAAATTCACCATTAATCTTTCTTTGCGCTGTATTGCATGTAGCTACGATAGCTTATCCTTTTTGAGTTTGCATCAAACAGTTCGTGGTAACGAACTGTAAGTAAGGAGCGACCCGGCTCAATAGTAACCGAGACTCTAAAAAAAACAAATTTTAACACCAAATGATATATCAAAAGAATTACATTTTTATGCTGATTTCTAATATATAAGTTTCATTATTTTAGTCTTACCCATCAAAGGTCACGAGCCTCAGAAAATTTGCCTTTATTTTCGAAAAAAGGAGGAAACACCCTTAAAAGTCATAGAATCTTAATGAAAATCATACCATCAGATTCGGCGTATCAGGGAACCCTACTAAAGAAGTTTCAAGCTCCTATATGCAAAAATATGGAGTTTTGTTTTTGCCAGAAGAAAGTTGACGGATGCGTGTTTTATTTATTTATTTTTTCCAGGGGTGATCGTATCGAGCCAGTGGTCCTAGAATATCGGGAGAGCGCTCATTCAAACGGAAATTAAAGGTTTTGATGAATTTTTTAAGTGACCAAAAATATTGGAGGGCAACTGGGCCCCCTCCCGCGCCCATTTCCCCCAAAAACTATCTGATCAAAATTTGAGATAGCCATTTTGTTTCAGTATAGCTGAAAGATCAAATAATTATGTCTGTAGGTGTAAAATGACCCCCCTCCATAATCCGTGAGAAGAAGCCTTTAAGCTATGAAATTCGCCCATTGTTTACGTATAGTATTTGTTATTGGGAAGTATGCAAACATTTTTTTTTTTTTTTGGGGGGGGTTGTGTGCTTGGGGTGGATTTCTATGGGAGAAATATTCCAGAGGATATGTTACACTGGGGGGTTTGACAGAATTACTATGCGAAATTCTTTTTAATTGTCGTACATTCTCTTTGCCAAATTTTTTCATGTGGAGCTGTTCCGGGGGAATTATCCAAGGGCTTTTTTTCCGCGTGTCATGTTTTTCTGGGAAATAATTTCCTCGATAGGGGGCATTTGTGGAGTGACCGAGAAACCGATTAGAGATTAAAGTCTCATTCAAATAAAAGAATGCTAAGGAGAATTTTTCAGGCTGAATCGTCCACAAGCAATTTTACAGGGGATTCTCAGCGAGGATGGAACTTTCTGGAGGGGATTTCACGGGAGGGGTGCACTTTAAGTTGGATTAAGTTTCCACGGATGAGTTTTCATGAGGGGGAGGGGTATATTTAATAGAGGGTGAGCCAGATTTTACCAGTATTATTTGAAAAACGAACAGAAATTATTCCATATATAAAGGGTTTCCCCCTCCTCAATACCTTACTCTTTTACTCTAAAGTTTGACTGTTTACTAAAACTGAAATACGGGGGTCGTTTATTTAGAATAGGAAGCTTTTTTAATAGTGCTAACAGCTTTAGCGTAAAGAGCAAGGTATTGAGGAGGGGGACAATCGTTTATATACGGAATAAATCTGCCAAAATTAATATGCATTTTTTTTTTTTTTTTCGTTTACGGTAAGCCAAATTCGAATCTGCATTAGTTGAAAAACGTTCAGAAATAAAAAAAAAAAAGTTTTTTTAACTGAAAGTAAAGAGCGACATTAAAACTTAAAACGAACAGACATTATACCGTATATGAAAGGGGCTGTCCCCTCTTCAATACCTCGATCTGTACGATAAAGTTTTTTTTTTAAGTAGAGTTGTGACAAAGAGTCAAATTTTAGCGTAAAGAACGAGGCATTGAGGAGGGGACAGCCCCTTTCATATGCGGAATAATTTCTGTTCGTTTTAAATTTTAAGTTCGCTCCTTACTTTCAGTTAAAAAAAATAATTGTTTTTTTTTATATTTAATAGTACATCAGAGATGTAATAAGGATTCAGTTAATAGAGTTTCAAAAATCATATTAGCAAAATTTGTTTTCATTGGCCACTGTTCGTTCGATAAACATATATTTACCAGTTACCTTCCGTATTTTGAGGAGAGGAAATGTGAACCCGAGGTTATCCCATGTCAACCATCATCAGGGGCGGACACAGGAGTAATGTCAGGGGAGGAAGGGGCACCGATAAAATTTTGCTCCCCCATCGATAATTTTTCCCCCATAACCCTGTAATTAGTGCAGTTTTTGACCTTAGGGGGGGGCACATACCCCTAAAATACCCTCTGGACTCGCCCTGACTATCATGAAATTTTGATTTAAAGCAAAGGTCAAAATTTTGAACAGCAATTCTTCTTACACAAGATTTTTACAAAAGCAACATAGAAATCAGAAAATAATCTTCTCGTTCCTGGGAAATTGGAGAAATGTTCTTTAAAGAGTATTTTGTTGGCTAATTATCTCAAATGGTGGATAAATCTGTACTGCGTCTTCCAATCATTTGTGGTAGGATGAACTGAATAACTACTTAGTTTCCTTTTCTGTACCATTACACAAATCCAGAAGGATTTGTGTAATGGAATGTTTAGAGGAGAGAATCCGGATTAAATGTTTCTCATCCTTTTCCTTAGAATCGAGAGCTCCTCGTCTAGATTTCTAAATTTGGAAAGGAATATACGAGGCAAGGATTTAGAATTATGGGTTAGCATCAGTAGTAGTAATTGAATCGATATTCCCCTTTGTATTCTGACTATTCCCGTTTGTATAATATAGTAAATGTAGAAATGAAGATGGAAAAAAGAAGAGGATATATTTCGTTACCTGACTGCATAATTGAGACATCCAAATGCCATATACCCCAAATTGTAAAGCAGAATCTATAGTAAATTGTGTACGTACAATAGATACAATACTTTATTATTATTTCCTAACACATTGTCAATTTTTACTTGGCCAAGGGATCTCTGTGAATATAAGATGGACAAGTACGATAAAAAACATGTTATTTCAACTTAAAGTAAGGGGCAACATTAAGATTTAAAACAACAGAAGCTACTCTGTATATGAGCGGGCTTCCTCATCCTCAATCCCTCACTCTTTATTTTAAAATTATTTAGTACTTCAAAAAAGCTTCTTATTTCAATTAAACGGCCCTTAGGTTTCAGCAGTCATTCTTAAGAAATGGGACAAAAAAAACCGATCTTTAGCATAAAGAGTGATAGACCGAGTAGGGAGTAACCCACCCTTTATAATGCAAAATAATTTCTGTTCCTTTGAAGTTAATGTTACTCCTTACTCTCAGTCGAAGAAAACTTGTTTTTATTATTATTTAATACCCGATGGTTTTTCAAATAATGCGAGGAAATACCCCCACCCCCCCCCCGTGCAAATTCCCGCACCACGAAAACGTCCGCCATAAAAAAACTTTTAATGCGTAAAATCCCTCCCAGAAAACTCCTCTCGGACAATTCTAGCCTCTCTCAAAATTTCCCCAAAAAATTTACTGCGGAACTTTCTCCCTGAAAAATTCTCCTTACTTTAATTAGAAAAGAAAACTTGTTTCTATTTAATTTCTGAATGTTTTTTCAAATCATGTCGGAAATCCACCCCCCCCCCCCCCTCCCCCCCTTCATGAAAAATTTTCCCGGAAATTTTCCCTCCCAATGGAAATTTTAATCCGCAGAATACCCCACAGGAATATCTCCTGTGGAAAATCCTAAGTGAACCCCCCTCCCCCCCCAAAAAAAAAAAAAGTCAAATTCTTTGCAGAAAATTCCCCCCTGAATATCTCCACATGCGAAATCGAGTCGCCAAACAGAAAGTAAGACAAATAAAAATTTCTATTAGTGAATTCTGACCAATTTTCCCTGTGTAAAGTTTCCCCTGGAAAATCGCCCCGGAAACATTCCTCCCCAAAGGAATTTTTCCCCATGGAAAATCCTCCCAAGAAGAAATTCCTCCTTCCCGAAAAATGTCTGTATATATCCCAGTAACAAATACTGTATGTAAACAATGAAAAAATTTCATAGCTTATAGCCCTTTCCCCAGGAGCTGTCGTTGGTTATGTCGAAACTCAGAGGCATAGTTATTGGACCTTTGAACTATGCTGAACGAAATGGCTATATCAAAATTTTGATCGGATGTTCTTGGAGGAAAGGGACGTGGAAGGTAAGCTTGTTGCCTTCCAATATTTTCGGTCACTCGAAAAGGGGCTAGAATTTTTAATGTTGCTTGAGTGAAACCTCACTCGATCTTCTAGGACTATTGGTTAAATACAATTAAGATTACCCCTGGGGGAAAAATAAAGTAAGTAAAAATGCATTCGTGATCTTTCTTCTGCCAAAATATAAAAAATTCCACATTGTTGTAGATAGGAGCTTGAAGTCTTTACAGTAGGGTTCTCAGATATGGTAAATCTGATAACGTAACTTTCATTAAAATTCCTTGAATTTTGTTTTTTTCTTTTTTTTTTGGGGGGTGGGGGGGGGTCCCCCTATTTAAGAAAATCATGCGTACTGTTACGAAACTTTTACGAAAACTAGGCATATCCATATGGCTAATATTGATTAAGTTTATATATTTTGAATCAGCAGAAAAAGCCGATTCTTTTGATGTATTAATTATTATCAAATTCCTTTTTCCAGGGGTTCGATTACTATTGGTAGGAGTCACTCCTTTACTGACAGTTCATGACCACGAACTGTTTGATGAGTCTATAAGTAAAACACTAATTAACGAAGATTGATGAAGTTACAAAATATAAAAAATAAAATATTTTCTAGCGGATCTATTAAAAATATATCTTAAAAGCAAACTAGCTCTGAGATATTTTCTCAGCATAAATATAGATCCAGTGGCCTTAATGTCATATTAAAAACTTATAAACGGAAAAAGATATACTGCCAATGACACAATTTATAATTTATATAGTGAAGGGGTGAAAAGCATTCAATAGTTTATCATTAATTACAATAATTTGAAATGATAGAATTCCTTATGAATTTTTTTTATATTTGTGCTAAGAAAATCTGCTTAAGTGGGCTACGAAGTGTGCTTGAGTGTTTGTGCTTGAATTACTCTTAAAAGTTTACTGAAGGCTAATTGATAAAATCCTTGATCTTTTTAATGCGTCTACGTCCTGTTTGTCACGGTTTGTTGCTTATAAACGCTTTTTAAAGTTTATGTCAGATAGGTAACCACAATACATAGACCATTTATTCCCCTATAAATTTTGAGCCGTTGGTGGTAACCGCCATTAATAAAAAAAGGATTTGGGAAAAAGCTGGCTTAAAGGATTTAGGGCTTAAAGATCTAAGAAATTTAAAGATCTAAGAATAGACACTGAACAAAAAGCACCTGCATTATTGATATTTGGGTCATTCAATGGCCTAACTTATAACTAAAAAAAAAAAAAAATTAGTTTTGTATGCCGGTCACTAGATTTGTGCTCTTTTTCAAGAACCGCAAAAATGTTGAATTTTCAGCTTAAAAGATGAGAATAATTGTTGTTAATCAAGCACATAAAAGAGTCATAAAAAAAACTGAACCTCAAAAGTCGGGGTCTGAACTCATAGTGAAATATCCTAATGAGCAAAAACTTTTTGCCTTAGCAAAAAATTATAGCTTTTTTTATTTTTTATATGTTCTTTTCTTTCAAAACTGATATCCCAAAATATGCGTCCCAAAACTCAGCTGCTCTGTTAGCACATTTCAGCAACTTCATAATAAAACATAATAACCTTCTATAAGATACGACGACAGCTGACGAAAAAGAATAGTGGTTGCCACAAAGGGTCATAAAATATTTTCATAGAACATTTGGTTTTCCTTGATTCTTGTGTGGTTAGAGCATTCTTGCTGAGCTCCAAAAGATCGAAACTTTTTCTTTTGCAGTATACTAAGCAAAATACATATAATTTTTGCTAAGCAAAACTATCAAACAGTTCGTGGTAACGAACTGTAAGTAAGGAGGCGACCCGGCTCAATTGTAGCCGAAACTCTAAAAATGAAATTATGATACCAATAGGTACACCAAAAGAATCGGATTTTTATGCTGATTTCAAATATATAAGTTTCATCAACAAATCTTACCCGTCACAACTTACGACCCTGAGAAATTTTGCCTTATTTTCCAAAAAGGGGGGAAAAAACCTAAAAGTCATAGAATATTAATGAAAAATTCGCAACGTCATATTCAGCGTATCAGAGAACCCTACTGTAGAAGTTTTCAAGCTCCTATCGGGAAAAATGTGGAATTTTGTATTTTTTTGCCACAAGAAAGATCACGGATGTGTGTTTATTTATATTTTCGTTTGTTTGTTTTTTTTCTCAGGAGCAATCGTATCGACCCAGTGGTCCTTGAATATCACGAGAAGGCTCATTCGAACGGAAATTAAAAATTCTAGCTCCCTTTTATTGACCAAAAAAATTGGAGGGCAACTCTCACGGTCATTTTTTCCCGAAGTCACTCGATCAAAATTTTGATACATCCATTTTGTTCAGCATAGACGAAAAACCTAGTAGCTATGTCTTTTAGGATGACTTAATCCCCCACAGTCCCCGAAGGGCTGCAAGTCATGAACTTTGTCCATTGTTTACATATAGCATTGGTTATTGGGAAGTATACAGACGTTTTCAGGGATGATTTTTCTGGTGGTGGGGGGGGGGGAGAGCCGGAGGTTATATGGGAGGATCTTTCCACGGAGGAAGTTTTTCATGGGGCAAGGGACATTGCTATGAAGGGGCCATCAGATTTCCCAGCATTATCTAAAAAAAACGATCAGAAATTAAATGAAATAACAAGTTTTTTCAACTGAAAATAAGGAGCAATATTAAAACTTAAAACGAACAGAAACTATTACGTATATTAGGGGTTCACCTCCTAGTCAATACCTTGCTCTTTCCGCTAAAGTTGTTTTAGTACTTTCAAAAGAGCTATTTATTCTAATTAAACGGCCTTTGTGGTTCAGGGGTCATTCTTAAAGAATTGGAACAAAATTTCAACTTTTGCGTAAAGAGCGAGGTATTGACTAAGGGGCAAACCGCCTAATATATGTAATACTTTCTGTTTGTCTTAAGTTTTATGTTGCTCCTTACTTTCAGTTGAAGAAACCCTTTCTTAAATTTAATATCCAATATAACACAGAATTCGCATTATACAATTGCAAAGTTGTACGATAAATAACTGCCGTTGCTTCGAGCTCGGTATTGATTGTCCAGGTAAACGTCGGTTTAACATATAAGCTATTTATATCCCTCCTCTTAAATACCCCAATTTTTAGTCTTAAAATACCCCTATTTTTTATTCTTATCTTTTTGTTAAAGTATTTTCTTGTCCTACTCAATTTATAGAAAGTTCCGAATAATTGTTACTAGATGCAAGCCAAATATGCTACAATAATATGGCATGGTCCAATTAACCAACCATTCTAATATAAGGGAGTCGGCTTAGTGTTAATTTAACCATAAAACGGATGAGCGTTATTTAAAAAGGCCATTTGATACCTAAAAAATCATTTCTTGAGCCTCAGCATTCGGTTTAACCGTCTGAAAGACATAAGGTTTAATGTTAATTTCACCATAAACTTTATTTAAGGCCATTTGATACCTTGAAAATTATTTTCGAGCCTTAGAATTCGGCTGACCGTCCGAAGACAAAGGGCCCGTTAGGGAATTTTCCCAGCACCACACAGGGACTCCCGAAGCTACAAAATTTCTCGAAGCATATCACCTTAATGTTTTGGTAAAAATTGAGAGGGATCTTGAGTGTGACATAGTGCGAGAAACTAACGGGAGGCTAGTTTAAAATAAAGAAACATATGATCTTTTTACTAATTGTTAAACAAATGCAGTCTCTTCAATGTGCCTACAGCATAAACAATAATTCCCCTTTGCAAGCATGGATTTTATTAAAAGCAGGTAAAACCACACGGAACTCCCAAAGCTGTCATATTGCTTCGATCAAATTTTCTTTGAGCTGATTTATAACGTTTCCCTAGGAAGTATGGGTACTTGTGTATTAAACGTACTCTTTTATATACTGCTAAAGAAGTCAAGTTTGGTTAATGCTAATTAATTAAAATAAAATAGGATGAATATATAATAGTTTAGAATCAAACTTGGGCTATATATTTGCACATTAGGGGTGGGGGTGGGGGTAAAAGCATAGCATATATTAAACACGTAACCTAACCAAGGTACCTTTCACCCCCCCCCCCCTAAACCTAAAAAAAACAACAGTTTAAATATCGTTAACACAATGAAAACCACGCCTTGCATTGCATTACGCTATAGCGGTCTCTTGAATGGGCGGGTTTTTCGTGATTGGTTTCCAAAAGAGTATGTTTAATACATAAGTACCGAAGTATGCTAGAAAATTTTTAGAGATTGGCCTTAAAGAAAATTCTGCTCAGTTCAATAAAAAAAAAACAAATTCACGCTTTCTAATGATGCGAGTTTCATTAAATCAGAATATTTCTATCTTCGGCACAAAACAAGAGAAGTTTTTTGTTTTTTCTAAGATTTCCGGGAAAGTAGGTGTCATCTTATAGTTTTCTCTTATTTTGATCTCTTATCCAAGCTCTATAAGCTATGGCAAGACTGCCTTATCAATTCTAAATAATTTGATCACACAAGCTAAAAAAGCTTAGAATAGGGCGATCCTTTAAGGTACCAAATTGCCTTAACGCCTGTTGAAGTACCACCTTCTAATTATAGATTAGCAAGAATAACATATTAACAAGTTAAGAATGATATCACCATTGTTGTTAGCTATCAGCCTCTAGGTTTCGTATCTTGTCTTCGTGATTACTTTCAATTGCAACCTCAATAATAAGTAACGATAATCTTAGAAAGGAAAAGTACAGATTTCAAAATTGACGCAACCAAAAAGGTCGATAGTGCATCGGAACAAATTTTAATTATGATAACGCTTTCTTTGACAACGCCCCAAATACATGGATGACCGTCAAAACCGCCGTTTTTTTTTAAACGTGTTAATTCGCTACCTTGTCCCCAATACTAGTGATTTTGATTATTTTAGCCTGGCTCGACGATCGGCTTCAGTCTATTTTTTCTTGTTACTTGATAAACATCCTTTTAGGTGAGTGCTGATTATACGTGTATGGTGAGAATTAAATATGTTATTTCTGAAATGAAAAAATCTCTCTCAAATGGTCTTGCTTATTATCCACTCAATTGTAGTAATACTGTAAAATTAGTAGTTTTCTGAATATCTCCTCAGCTACGAGTAATAAGACATAACAAAGTCACCACCGCCGTTAAATTTGTAAAATTACATTTAAAAGCCCAATAATGTTTCAGATTATAATTTCAGTTCCCATGACTATGTACAGCCAGAATAATGTAGGCTTATTTTAGTTATAGTGCCGAACTTTCTCATATAATAATAATTAGCTAAATTTTTAATAAAAATTCAGTTTTATCCACTATACGAAATTATAAGAAATGGTAGCAAAAAACAAAACAAGTCCTGTTATAAAAATAGGGTGAAAAAGAAACACTATTGAAAAAAGTAAAATCGAAACAAATGAACACCGCGACTGTCCGATGAGCCTGATAAAGCTGCGATAAAACCCTAAGTAAAACAACACGTCTTTGAGAGATTAACAAACATCAAACAATTGGTTAATAGCAGAGGAAAATGGTCGCATAAAGAGGAATATAATTTAGCTAATAACGAATATTACTTATAAGACCTTTATCAAATGTATGAGTTTTTAACAAGTCCACGAAACTTCTCGGCAGCTTCTCAAATGGCATAGTAATATTGTTAGGCCCGTATTAGCAATGAGGTTCCTGTTAGCATAACGTTGAGGTAAATAAAGAAAACACAATAACAAAAATAAGAACAGCCGATTAACTCCAAATCATAGGCTAATCGCAGAGGGGATCGGTCGCAAAAAGAAGAACATAATTTAGCTAATGATAAATATAGTTTGTATGACCTCTGTCTACTGTCTGAAGTTTTTTATGCAGATTCAAGAAGCTTGTTGGCAGGTTTTCTCTAGTGCCATAATAATAATATTAAGTAATAAGGCTCCTGCTAGCATAACGTCGAGGTAAGTAAAGACAAAAGTCACAATAATGAAAATAAGAACGACAGACCAACAACAAATCAACAGCAACAATCAACCAAGAATGGCTAATAGCAGAGGGAAATGGTCACAAAAAGGTTAATAGCATTTTGCTAATTATAAATATAATCTATAAGCTATCTATTATGAGATTTCCAATTCCAAGAAAAGCCCAATGTAGCCTGAGGTATAAAACAATTTGTATTGTTTTTTAGAAAAATAAATTGTGGATGAAATTGTTTGAGCCTCAGAAAATCGACATGAAAGCGTGTCCCTTGTTTTTTAAATTAAGTACACCGGCCTAACAATATTTGATTTCCCTTTTTATAATCAAGACGAAATCATTAGGCTACACCTGAGACAGAAACAATAGATATGGAAAGCGACAAAAGGTTAAACTAATAAGGAAGAATTTCTGAAAAAAAGAAGAAAAGGTGCTCCTGGCCTGAATTATGATTTTGAGTGGTTGGTGAATGTGTGTGCGGATGAGTGTTTTATGGGTATCAGAAGCTTGGCGCGATTCCTTCGTCTCGTGATGAATCATAGAAGTAGATTTCTGTAGGATTACGTTAGGTTATGCGCAATTTCTTTGTAAGGTTCTTTGTTTATATTTTTTGCCATGGCCTATGGGCTTTTAGCGCAAATAAATTCTATTCTATACTCTTATCGGGTAATAACTTTTTTTGTGTCAATTCTCTTAATTTTAGCACCAAGGAAAAAAAGTATTACAAGTAAAATGTTTCAAAAAGTTATCTAGGAACCTTCAGTTTATGTCGTTTGCTAGAAGAAAAGTAATATAGAAGATTGAAATTAGTCAATCAGGTGAACATAGCGCATGAGCCGTGAATGGAATTGAATTTCAGTCTTGATGACAGTGACCGTTAATGAGATATTTCTATCCTTCTGTCTCCCATACATTTATTTGCTAAAAAATTGTAACAATATTTTCATGACATTTATCTCTTATTGTGTTTATATATTTCATATTGGAATACTATATACAAGAGAGGGGGGGGGGCTTGTCCCTACACATAATTCTTGTTTTCTTCATGATTTTCTTCGCAATATTTAATGTTAAACTAAACTTTTGGTACCCAAAAGCAATCCTGGGAAACACGAATCCAAAGTCCCTCCCAAAGCAAAACCTCGATCGGCAGCGCCTCACATTCATTGAGACAGGACACCCATTTATACGCCCCCAAAGTATTTTTTAGCCCCCCCCCCCCCCTTGAAATTGCAAACACGTCTCAAATAGTGAAACATTTGACATGCCTGCCTATTACATACAATTTAGCGGTATATTGCTTCCAGAGTCTGACTTGTGTTTTCTCTTCTAGGTGTTGAAAATGGACGGAAAGAAAATTGCAATAGTTTCCTATGTTTTAACTTCAACTTTTGCTTTTCCAAATGGTGGTCCGATTGATGCCTGTGTCAAATCAAATCCTAATGTACCTAACCACAGCGGCATTAGGCCCCAGCCAATTGAAACACTACCTTTCGCAGTAGAACAATCTAGTGAAGCTTATGGACCAAGAGACGTGATTAAAGGTAAACTTGCTTGTGACAGTCATTTGTGCCAGTCGATTTGTTAATCTGCAAATTCATACTCATATGCTGCAGAATCTGGTCTGGCAGCCATGTAACGCCAGAAAATATTGTAGCCAGGTTTTTATAACCTATTTCGGCTGTTCAATTTTTGAAGGTGTTCAAGTCTTTTTACAATCCTTAAAATTAAGATTGTCCGTTTTAAGCAAATTTGACAAAACAGAATCTGTATTAATAGTCGGAATCATAATTGACAACTATTCTTTGTGGCTATAAATATTTCGAACAGGGGTTGACAGTCTTACTTTACTGTAGGTTAGAGCCGGAGTTATGTTTTTTCTCAGGGGGAGGGCAATGTAGGCTTTGCCACCCCCTACCCCATTATCAATATCATAAATATTACAATTTTTGCTCAAAAATATTTCAATTTAATCTTGTTCTGCCGCCCCCGGGCGTGTCGCCCGAGTGCTTGTCCTCTCTAGCCTCTCTAGATCCGGCCCTGCTGTGGGTCAAATCAATCAAAACGTGAATGTTAGAGGGACGTTCGGGTCACTGATATTTTCAGGTTTAAAATAGTCATTTTAGGGAATGTACTCTCGTTAACTGTAGTTCCAATTACGTCACTAGGTGACAAACCATTGTTTACTCACTCGTCAGTAGTTGTTGGTATATCTTCAACGCAACGCTGCACTGTTCAAGCTGACAATGGCGTTTGTTTGATTCTTTCAATTATTTGCTTTCTTTTTGTCATTAATATTTTGTTCTGAAGAATCTATGAATGCGTTTTTTCTAAAACACGTCGTCTGAAATGGTTTTCCGTTGGTATTAATACTAAGAGCTACAATAAAGCTGGCAGATGTAGTGTGATTACAGCTGGTAAAATAAGTCTTTAACATGTTATTCTTCTTTTCCTAAACTTAACATACGTTTAAGAGTATAATTAGATTTATCTCCTTTGTCATAAAAAAAAAAATTATCGTCCAATATTGTAAGTCCTGGAGGTAATTACATCTGTGCATACAGTGCATATCAATTTGTCACACTTACCCGATACACAAATGCTTTTCTGTCCAGGACATCTTGGAATAATCTCTGTTTTTGCTTTTTTGTCCATTTTAATATTTTCCTTTAAATAATAATAATTGTTTCATTTAGGTAACTGCGTGATAAATATTTAGCCGCGTGATGGCGGCACTATTCTTGTGCTACAGAACACGATCGACAAATGACAGAAACCTCATTTTTAATAGTGGCAAAGTGTGTTCAGAGTTTGTCTCTATGTTAAAACTATTACCGCTGCTGCTGCAACTTTATAATCAATCTAAAATGTTGTTCTCAGTATCTATTTTCAATTTCTCTTTTATTCGCAAAATATTCGTTTCATGTTTGCGTTCTAAAATTTCTTTTTATATATTAATCTTTTTCGGGAGCTACAAGTAGGTTGTAAACTAGTAACTAGTTTATAACCTACTTTGTCAACTAGCCTTTACTATTAGTTTATCACCTAGTTACTAATATTAGTTTACTAACTAGTTTACTATTACTTTGTAAACTAGCCCGAGGGTTAAACTAGTGCACCAAGGCTTTGCTGCATGCCCGTGTGGTTCTTGCTGATTGTTTCAAAAACGCACAAGCACTGACACTAGCATTGAATGTTGAATTTTGAGTGTTGGTGAACTGTGATTAAAAAGTTGAGAGCCATCGCTAATTGGAAAAAAAAAAAGCCAAGACAGATAATCTGAGTAAGAAGCAAAGCTGGCATAAGCCTTTTTCATAATTGTATAAAAATGATGTCATTTCACTTGTTGATAGATAGTTTATCATCCATCCATCCTTGGGCAGAACTAAGATAAATAGGCATGGAATAAGGGCAATTCAAATAGTCCCTATGCCATTTGCCATTTGAATAGCCATTTGAAGGCAATTGGAGACCCCAAATTAAAGGTTTTCAAAGATTATGACTGACCGTATAGTTACTTCAAGGTTCAATTACTGGTGGGGCCAATCCTTCGGCTTGGGGGTGGAAGCCAGTGGCTTGACTCTGCAAGCTCAGCAGCCATGAGTCTGGTGAGCTTACAGTTAAAGAATTTCCCATCTGAATTGAAGAGTCCAGATGAGGCAGGAAAACGCCTGGTCCTGCTGCAAATTAGGCTAACTTTATTTACATGGTTGTTAAAGTGCGTTTGATTTTGCGATTTATGTTTTACTGAGTGTTTATCTTCTCATCCCTAAGTATTAAGAAGCTATTTCCAATAATCTAGTAATGTGAGCTATGTGCCACTCAGGCTACAACGTGCTGGATTTCTGGCCTAGAACGAAACGCTTTCGAACGAAAAGACTATTGGTGATTAAATTTTATTTTAGTAAAAATATCGGGCGCACCATTCAAAGGATTCTTCATTCAAGCGAGGGATGCAGAAACGGGAGATTGGATAGGATCCTTTGATGAATCGTATGCGTCTAAATCCTATGATGAATGTTCTGCAGCTACACATACGTATAATGATCCCAAAAATCAAATAGAGCTCATCTGGAGGGCTCCTCATAATCGCAAAGGCGCTGTTTACTTCACGTAAGCTTCAAATTTATATTTTATTGATGGTTTAAGCGGGACTATATTGCGCTAAGTTTTGTAAATATGTAAACTTGCTTCTGATTAGGAGATTTTTTTTTCGTTTCATTTTGCATACTGAAGCTCCGTAGCGTAAATCCTACGTACCAGTATGAAAACGAGTATGAGATTTAACGAGCTAATTTGCTCATTAAAGCTTTAAACTGCCTTACCTGCCAGAAGCAACAGTTCGGGTTAAGACCCTTCTCAGTTTAAAGGTTCCCAAGTCATTTTGAAGTACTAATCAAACAGTTCGTGGTAACAAACTGTAAGTAAGGAGCGACCCGGCTCAACAGTAACCGAAACCCTAAAAAACGAAAATTTGATACCAATAGATACATTAGAAGAATCAAATTTTTATGCTGATTTCAAATATATAAGTTTCATCAAGTTTAGTCTTACCCATCAAATGTTATGTGCCTGAGGAAATTTGTCTTATTTTCGAAAAAAGGGGGAAAAAACCCCTAAAAGTCATAGAACTTTAATGAAAATCACACCATCAGATTCAGCGTATCAGAGAACCCAACTATAGAGGTTCAAGCTCCTATATACAATATTGCCAGATTTGCCAGAAGTATTTTTCGCCAGACGAAAGATCACGGATGCGTGTTTATTTGTTTGTTAGTTTTTTCGTTTTTTTTTTTTCCCAGGGGTGATCGTATGGATCCAGTAGTCCTAGAATATCGTGAGAGGGCTCATTCAAACTGAAATTAAAAGTTCTAGTGCCCTTTTTAAGTGACCAAAAAGTTGGAGGGTAACTTGGCCCCCTCCCTCCCTCGCTCATTTTTTCCCCGAAGTCACCCAATCAAAATTTTGAGATAGCCATTTTGTTCAGCATAGTCGAAAATCTAGTTAATATGTCTTTGAGGATGACTTAATCCCCCACTGCTCCCATGGGAAGGGCTGCAAGTTATAACCTTTGCCCATTGTTTACATATATTATTGATTATTGGGAAGCATACAGGCGTTTTCAGGAGGAATTGTTTTCTAGTGGGGGTCGGGGTCAGAGTAGGGGTTACGAGGGAGGATATTTCCATAAAGGATATTTCCTTGGGGAAGGAACATTTCTATGAAGATTTCCCAGCATTATTTAAAAAATTATTTTTCTAAACAATAAAAAACTTTAGCGTAAAGAGAGAGGCGTTGAGGAGGGACAGCCCCTTTCATATATAGAATAATTTCTGTTCATTTTAAGTTTTAATGTCGCTCCTTACTTTCAGTTAAAAAAAAACTTGTTTTTTTTTAGTTAATAACACTAAAAATGAAATGTCATTCTTTAAATTGATTCAATGGAATGTTATGCAGTCATATACGTCTTAGAAAACTGAAAAACCTGGGAGGTCAATTTTTAACACAAAAGATACTCAATTATGGTATACACTTTTTACACTTAATAGGTGCCAAGTTTAAAATTTGGGAACGTGTGTGAAAACTCGGCAGAAAAAGAGCGGGAAGATTTTCGTTGCGTATTCATTATGTATATAATGAATACGCAACGTTGCGTATGTGTTGTGTTGCGTATTCATTACATATATATATATATATATATATATATATATATATATATATATATATATATATATATATATATATATATATATATATATATATATATATATATATATATATATATATATATATATATATATATATATATATATATATATATATATATATATATATATATATATACACATATATATAGCATTGTATTATGCAATATGCTTCGTGGTTGCTGTAGTAAAAGACAAACACTGCCGTTAATTGGCATAAGAAAAAAAAAAACATGAATGGTATTTGAATGGCAACAAATCTATGCATTAATGTTTATTATTAAAGTTTTTCAAATTTAAACACTTCAAATTACTAGCTGGGTTAATTGACTTAGCTGCAGGAAAATATTTTGACCAGTTAGGCTCTCCTATTTTGCTGTATTTATCCTTTCAGTTCACAATTGAAATACCCAATAATACCTTTGTTTTCATATTATTCAAAAAATATCACTTTTCTTAATTCATTTTGGCATATTCTCCTACCCTATAACAAGCCTATATTTGTACAAAAGCAAACGGATGCTGTAACTTTTTTATATATTGGACGATACAACCGTTGGGTTCCACTTTTTGTGTATACCCAAAAGTTTCCGCTTGTTCTGACCGGGATTTTGGCAAAATCATAGTTTACCTCCTATAACAGATGGTAAAACTGCAGTAAAAACTGTACATGTTATCTACAAACCTTAAATCATATGGCGATAAAACTGTTGAAGTAGCGGCAGTTTCACACGCTTAATTTCTTCTGATCGGCACATTTTGGATAGAAGCATCCCAACCCATACTTGATGGCTTTTTTTAAAAAGATTTTTCTTTCTATTCTTCATTGTCTCATGGGAGCAATACCTCCTCCTCCCTACCGTTATGTATGTGCTTGTTTCAAATGTATAGAAATACTGTCAGTGCCGTCTATTGTATATAAATAATTTACAGTAGAATCACAACTCAGTAATATTTGGCTACTAAGGTTTTGGCGCGTATAAAAGCTCCGCCCATATACTCGTACGCCCTCGTCCATTGGACCGCTGATGGAGATTAAATAAGAACCCTGGAACGTGTATAGTCGCAGAAACTTTCTCAAAATGCCTCTGAAACCAACTCGAGGCTTCGAAACCTACTTGTAATTCCTAAAAACATCTAATAATAACATTGCACTACTAATTACCGATTTTCATATATGTATTGGAATAAATTAATTTAAAATTAGATTCTTTAAAATTTAGTTCTACAACGTTGAAGCCAAGTTTCGCATTCAAGGGAAATCTGACTTGTCTACCAGTGGAAAAAAAATATAATGTTGCTTTTTATACGTTCTCCGGAGCACTTGCATCTAGGTCCGGCTTTGTATAATGGTTGAGATAGGGAATGATTCTACTGTATATATTTATATATAGTGGTGCTGTCAATGTAATAGACCAACTCATCCAGGTAACAATCTATTTTCACAGTTTCCAGTGAATGGAATAGTGAATATTAATTCTTTTTTCTCTTTCAGTGGAACTGTCGTTGAAAACTACAAGACCTTCTGGTCAGGAATTGTGTCTTATCCACGACAATACTAAATATTTGAAAAAAACATGAAAAATGTATATTTCTGTAAATATATCAAATATATTATATATTTCTGTAGGACTTGCCGCTATTTATTGTCTCGTGTTTCCATTTTTTGTTTAATGTTTAGGTAGGACAAGATATAAAAAAAGAAAGGCAAACATAGCAGGATCAAAAATCTCAACGAACTTTTGAAGAAATTTACCGAAAAAGAATTTTTCGGTAAATACTTTTTATTAGGTATAAAACACCAGAAAAGATGCCTACTTTATAGCAGCTAACTTTTTAGATGTTTACATATTTTCGTCGAGAAGCTCCTCAATAGAAAAAAAATATACAAGAATAAAAGTACCAACAAGGTTTTCAACTTTTCTGAACTGCCTTGAAATGCTGCTTGTTTTTTAAATCCTTTTAAATTTAAAAAAATTGAATCACTAATAAGACGTAGATATGGAAATTGGGAGGCTTTTTATCGTTGAAATTTTTCTCCAATCACTAATTTAAATTATTATATAAAATCTTCAAGCAAAATTTTTAACTTCATCCGAGGAGCGTTTGGTTCACCACAATTAGCAATAAGAAAAGAGTTAAAGTGAGATGGGCAGAAGCATTTTTGAGAATTTGCTTAAACCGTGATACGAGTTTCAGAAAAACATATAGAAAAGAAAAAAAGTGTGAGACACTTTTGCTGTAAAGGAAGATTTATTTGTGAGGAAGAATTACTGACAGTACTAAAATGATTAAAAAATAATAAGGCCCCAGGTGCTGATAATGGGGTAAATGAGTTTCTTAAATAAGGTAGTTTTATGAAATTAAAAATAAGCTACTGAAGGTCATGAATATGATTTTTGAAAAAAGAGGAAGTACTTAGCAATTTTAGGCAAACTCTAATTAAACCCCTTTATAAGAAAGGTGATAAGAGTGAGTTTGGTAATTATAGAGGCATTAGCCTGGTTCCTGTAGGTGAAAAAGTTTTTTTTGTATGAGGAAACTTATAGATGACGTAGCTAAAGTTTTAAGAGAAGATAAGAGTAGTAACCGTCCAATGCATTGAAACCTAAATTCAAACTTACGCCTGAAGGCATAGATATGTGTTTAGGTTTTCAACGAATTGGGGTTACCAGGGTCATTTGCAAAGAGGTATCATTTCAACGAGTATAACTTGATTGGTGATTAGGATTTGAATATTTTTTAGGTTAAAATCCGTGGTCATTCATCTGTAAGTTGATTAGTAGGTTTTTTTTTTTTAA
Organism: Artemia sinica; assembly: GCA_027921565.1. NCBI lineage: Eukaryota > Metazoa > Arthropoda > Branchiopoda > Anostraca > Artemiidae > Artemia > Artemia sinica. Next base: position 968,218 of record JAPEVW010000046.1, read on the forward strand.
ACTTGGCTAATAGGTTTTTAAACCTATTACTACGAAATTATAGGCATGCAAATAGCATGTAGTTTCAAAACGTGTTTAATCACTTTTCTTGAATGAGTATCTGTACTATATATTCAAGAGGTGAAATCAATAAAGAGCTTGGAATTGAGTTTTATGGATGATATGGAAAAATGGCACATGTTAAATATTCGGGTAAACATACGAATATAAATAAGGCTATTGTGTCTTTCTGAACTTTCTGTGCGAGGCAGGGGTTACTATTTAGTTTAAATAATTCTAGGAGGAATTGAGTTTTGTGGTTGGTGTTGAAAAATGGTACTTGTTAAATATTCAGGTAAACATACGACTAAGAAACGCTTCACTATAAATAAGGCTATCGTGTCTTTCTGAACTTTCTGTGCGAGGCAGGGGTTACTATTTATTTTAAATAATTCTAGGAGGAATTGAATTGAGTTTTGTGGATGGTGTTGAAAAAAGTGGTACTTGTTAAATATTCGGGTAAACATACGACTAAGAAACGCTTCACTATAAATAAGGCTATCGTGTTTTTCCGAACTTTCTAGGGCGGTGGTAACTATTTAGTTTAAATAATTCTAGGAGGAATTGAGTTTTATGGATGGTATGGAAAAATGGTACTTGTTAAATATTCGGGTAAACATACGACTAAGAAACGCTTCACTATAAATAAGGCTATCGTGTTTTTCCGAACTTTCTAGGGCTGTGGTAACTATTTAGTTTAAATAATTCTAGGAGGAATTGAGTTTTATGGCTGGTGTGGAAAAATGTACTTGTTAAATATTCGGGTAAACATACGACTAAGAAACGCTTCACTATAAATAAGGCTATCGTGTTTTTTCCGAACTTTCTAGGGCGGTGGTAACTATTTAGTTTAAATAATTCTAGGAGGAATTGAGTTTTATGGATGGTATGGAAAAATGGTACTTGTTAAATATTCGGGTAAACATACGACTAAGAAACGCTTCACTATAAATAAGGCTATCGTGTTTTTCCGAACTTTCTAGGGCGGTGGTAACTATTTAGTTTAAATAATTCTAGGAGGAATTGAGTTTTATGGATGGTATGGAAAAATGGTACTTGTTAAATATTCGGGTAAACATACGACTAAGAAACGCTTCACTATAAATAAGGCTATCGTGTTTTTCCGAACTTTCTAGGGTGGTGGTAACTATTTAGTTTAAATAATTCTAGGAGGAATTGAGTTTTTGTGGCTGTGTGGAAAAATGGTACTTGTTAAATATTCGGGTAAACATACGACTAAGAAACGCTTCACTATAAATAAGGCTATCATGTTTTTCCGAACTTTCTAGGGCGGTGGTAACTATTTAGTTTAAATAATTCTAGGAGGAATTGAGTTTTATGGATGGTATGGAAAAATGGTACTTGTTAAATATTCGGGTAAACATACGACTAAGAAACGCTTCACTATATAATAAGGCTATCGTGTCTTTCCGAACTTTCTAGGGCGGTGGTAACTATTTAGTTTAAATAATTCTAGGAGGAATTGAGTTTTATGGATGGTATGGAAAAATGGTACTTGTTAAATATTCGGGTAAACATACGACTAAGAAACGCTTCACTATAAATAAGGCTATCGTGTTTTTCCGATTTTTCTAGCGGGTGTAACTATTTAGTTTAGTTTAAATAATTCTAGGAGGAATTGAGTTTTATGGATGGTATGGAAAAATGGTACTTGTTAAATATTCGGGTAAACATACGACTAAGAAACGCTTCACTATAAATAGGCTATCGTGTTTTTCCGAACTTTCTAGGGCGGGGGTAACTATTTAGTTTAAATAATTCTAGGAGGAATTGAGTTTTATGGATGGTGTTGAAAAATGGTATGTGTTGAATATTTGGGTAAACATACGACTAAGAACGCTTCACTATAAATAAGGCTATTGTGTTTTTCTGAACTTTCTAGGGCGGTGGTAAGTATTTAGTTTAAATAATTCTAGGAGGAATTGATTTTTGTGGCTGGCGTGGAAAAATGGTACTTGTTAAATATTCGGGTAAACATACGACTAAAAAACGCTTCACTATAAATAAGGCTATTGTGTTTTTCTGAACTTTCTAGGGCGGAGGTAACTATTTAGTTTAAATAATTCTAGGAGGAATTGAGTTTTATGGATGGTATGGAAAAAATGGTACTTGTTAAATATTCGGGTAAACATACGACTAAGAAACGCTTCACTATAAATAAGGCAATCGTGTTTTTTCCGAACTTTCTAGGGCGGGGGATAACTATTTAGTTTAAATAATTCTAGGAGGAATTGAGTTTTATGGATGGTATAGAAAAATGGTACTTGTTAAATATTCGGGTAAACATACGACTAAGAAACGCTTCACTATAAATAAGGCTATCGTGTTTTTCCAATTTTTCTAGGCGGGTGTAACTATTTAGTTTAAATAATTCTAGGAGGAATTGAGTTTTGTGGATGGTGTTGAAAAATGGTACTTGTTAAATATTCGGGTAAACATACGACTAAGAAACGCTTTTCCGATTTTTTCTAGGCGGGTGTAACTATTTAGTTTTAAATAATTCTAGGAGGAATTGAGTTTTGTGGATGGTGTTGAAAAATGGTACTTGTTAAATATTCGGGTAAACATACGACTAAGAAACGCTTCACTATAAATAAGGCTATTGTGTTTTTCTGAACTTTCTAGGGCGGGGGGCAAGTATTTAGTTTAAATAATTCTAGGAGGAATGATTTTTGTGGGCTGGTGTGGAAAAATGGTACTTGTTAAATATTCGGATAAACATACGACTAAGAAACGCTTCACTATAAATAAGGCTATTGTGTTTTTCTGAACTTTCTAGGGCGAGGGTAACTATTTAGTGTAAATAATTCTAGGAGGAATTGAGTTTTATGGATGGTATGGAAAAATGATACTTGTTAAATATTCGGGTAAACATACGACTAAGAAACGCTTCATTATAAATAAGGCAATCGTGGTTTTTCCGAACTTTCTAGGGCGGGGGTAACTATTTAGTTTAAATAATTCTAGGAGGAATTGAGTTTTATGGATGGTATAGAAAAATTGGAGGAATTCATTTTTGTGGTGGTACGGAAAAATGTACGTATGTGGCGGGGGTAAGTATTTAGTTGAAATAATTCTAGGAGGAATTGAGTTTTGTGGCAGGTGTGGAAAAATGGTACGTGTTGAATATTTGAGTAAACATACGACTAAGAAACGCTTCACTATAAATAAGGCTATTGTGTTTTTCTTGACGTGCCTACTTAGGTAATAATGGAACATTTAGTATTTTTTTCTAATGTATATGTGTTTTTCTTAAGAAATTCCCACTGGAGGTTTTATGACTCCTCCCCACAATGAATTCAGATGGTTTTAGGACTCATCTCACTAGCCATAACTCCATTCAACCTTGAGCGAAGGTATAAAAGTTTGATGAAGTATTTCTCTACTTAACAAGTACATTAATAGCCTCCAAGATGATAGGACTGTATGACACCGAATTTATCGGATTAAAAAAATCATCTTGTGGTGTTATATTTGAATGTGCTTTTTTATTATTGTCTATGGATCTCGAAGAAATTGACTGTTATCATTGGATAGTGAACTATAATCTGTTTGAGTATGATAAAAGCTTGTGAGTACTACATTACGTTATATAAACAGACTAGGATTCTATGATAGAGTGATTACACCACTTAATAATGCTGGTCAGGAACTGAGAAATGTTCAGGAGGAAGTCAGTGAAATTTGCAGCTTTTTCGGGGTTGAAGCACTCTACGTAAAGGGCAATGTACCTACAGATAAAGTTTTAATTCAAAATGTGATCCTAGGATTCCACTTTTCAATCTAGAAGAGTTTAAGTGTCCTAAATTTGAAGGGGGTTATCACCGTCCTGAAGACGAGGTTAGGTTCTTCGCACAGTGGATACCTAGGAACATACCTGATCGTGATAAAATCCATAAGACATGGCTAAAAAAAAAACTATTCTATATCATGGGATCATCGTTTCTGGATGTTTAAGTGTGAACTCTAAGTACTATTTTTATGTAAATATATGGTGTTGTATTTTTTTCTCTCTAAAAAAAAATATGTTAATACGTTTAGGCAATAAATATCTTTAAGCTTAACCCGTCTTTATTCTTTAGAATAGTTTTATTCATTTCATTAAATTATGAAGAAATTGTAAGTAAGTAACAATAGCTTTCTTGAATTCACTTCCTGGACACAATACAGATATTTAATTCAAGAGATCATAATAAAATCGCAAGTAAGTAATAAAGTCTTTATTGTTTTCACCTATTGGATACACAATACTGAAATTTCATTCAAGAAATTATGAAGGAATTGTAAATAGGTAATACAGATATTTAATTCAAGAGATCATAATAAAATCGCAAGTAAGTAATAAAGTCTTTATTGTTTTCACCTATTGGATACACAATACTGAAATTTCATTCAAGAAATTATGAAGGAATTGTAAATAGGTAACACACTCATTCTTGAAGTCACCTCTTGTATACACAATGCAGAAATTTCATTTAAGAAATTATCAAAAATTGTAAGTAAGTAGCAAATTCTTTCTTGAATTCGCCTCCTGGATAAATAAAAAAAGACATTTCATTCAAGAAATTATGACGAAATTCTAAGTAAGCAACAAACTCTTTCTTGAAGTTACCTCATGGATACACAATGCAGAAATTTCATTTAAGAAATTATCAAAAATTGTAAGTAAGTAGCAAATTCTTTCAAAAATATGTTAATACGTTTAAGCAATAATAACTCTTTATTGTTTTGATATTTAATTCGAGAAATCCCATGAGTTGAATTCAAGAAAGAGTTTGCTACTTACGATACTTTGATTTTGTCAATGCTATCCCAAGTATCTGTCAATAGATGTCGATAGAGAATTTATTCATTCTTATACCTAGATTTTCTCTATGTTAACCTATCTATCCAATATATGATGTATGTAAATCCTTTTCTTACATCTCCGATGTTTTAATAGACATTCTAAACGTTCGATATGCTAGCTTACTCTAAAAATAATGACACATAACAATGTAAGGTATAATATATTTTTAATGAAATAATGTCATATAGAATTGAACAACTTTGGACATTTTGAATCTGTTCCATAAAATGCTTCACCATGAACTCTCTTGATAGAATAGCTATTGTCTTCTCTTAGTTCGTAATCAGTAGAATAATCATTATTCCATTTTGACTCATACACAATTTTTATAGGTGTGTCATCGACAGGGTCAATATGCTTTTCGTCTTTGGTATTATTTGATTCATTGACTGTTTGATCAATGCAGTAACGTTTGCTGGTACTTTGTTTTTCATCGATTCATCTTTATATTCCTTGGTGATATTTTCTGCCAATGCCCTTTTTATTTTCTAGCAATTTCAATGTCTATTATCACACTATTTTTACACAGGTAACAGTTTCCGGCACGTAGACAGGATATGGTTTATGATATTAGTAGAAGAGTAGGCCTTTCTTTTCGTCTTTGCTTTCGTTTGAATGCTAATACCCGAAAGCTGACGATATGGTTTAACACTGGGTAACATGTTACCACAAGCACTAGCAAGAAGATGCCCCTCTTTATCAACTATTATTTTTATGTTGGCATTCTCTTTGAGTGTAATCATCTCCGGAGATCTCAATCTCGCATATCCACCATCATAAGAGTTGAATTTTTTGGTACTCCAAAGAAATTCAATTCCTTACTGTCATGACAACGCACGCATACGTTTCCGATAGTACTACCACTTGTACTTATTTCATAGTTTAAATACTTCTCCTTGTCAGCATTCAATGCTACAATAACACTATCATGTGAACACACTTTCTTAAAATGCTTCATCTTCACTTTTTTAGAGATATTAGTTATGTGTTTATCGTTCCACTGTGTAAAAAATACTGATTTAATACATGCAATAAACTAGGTAGTGTTGATAACCGGCCATAGAGCAGTCTTTGCGGGGAGGAGTCATTGAACTCCTCTTGAATATACAGTACAGATACTTCATTCAAGAAACGTGATTAAACACGTTTTGAAAACTACATGCTATTTGCTTGCCTTTCCTTGGCACCTATCCAAACGAGCGGGGATTCCCCACTGGTTCCTACACATTGCAAAAAGTGAGCAGTACGAAAACTCCACGTTTTCAACCAGACTGGTTTTTTTTAGGGACCAATCAGGAGAGACATGCAAAGTCGACATAGCTTTATTTCATTTTTTAAGGTTAATTTAGACTAGGTTACGTGCGCGCACGTAACCTCGTCTAAATTAACCTTAAAAAATGAAATAAAGCTATGTCGACTTTGCATGTCTCTCCTGATTGGTCCCTAAAAAACCAGTCTGGTTGAAAACGTGGAGTTTTCGTACTGCTCACTTTTTGCAATGTATAGGAACCAGTGGGGAATCCCCGCTCGTTTGGATAGGTGCCAAGGAAAGGCAAGCAAATAGCATGTAGTTTCAAAACGTGTTTAATCACGTTTCTTGAATGAAGTATCTGTACTGTATATTCAAGAGGAGTTCAATGACTCCTCCCCGCAAAGACTGCTCTATGGCCGGTTATCAACACTACCTAGTTTATTGCATGTATTAAATCAGTATTTTTTACACAGTGGAACGATAAACACATAACTAATATCTCTAAAAAAGTGAAGATGAAGCATTTTAAGAAAGTGTGTTCACATGATAGTGTTATTGTAGCATTGAATGCTGACAAGGAGAAGTATTTAAACTATGAAATAAGTACAAGTGGTAGTACTATCGGAAACGTATGCGTGCGTTGTCATGACAGTAAGGAATTGAATTTCTTTGGAGTACCAAAAAAATTCAACTCTTATGATGGTGGATATGCGAGATTGAGATCTCCGGAGATGATTACACTCAAAGAGAATGCCAACATAAAAATAATAGTTGATAAAGAGGGGCATCTTCTTGCTAGTGCTTGTGGTAACATGTTACCCAGTGTTAAACCATATCGTCAGCTTTCGGGTATTAGCATTCAAACGAAAGCAAAGACGAAAAGAAAGGCCTACTCTTCTACTAATATCATAAACCATATCCTGTCTACGTGCCGGAACTGTTACCTGTGTAAAAATAGTGTGATAATAGACATTGAAATTGCTAGAAAAATAAAAAGGGCATTGGCAGAAAATATCACCAAGGAATATAAAGATGAATCGATGAAAAACAAAGTACCAGCAAACGTTACTGCCATTGATCAAACAGTCAATGAATCAAATAATACCAAAGACGAAAAGCATATTGACCCTGTCGATGACACACCTATAAAAATTGTGTATGAGTCAAAATGGAATAATGATTATTCTACTGATTACGAACTAAGAGAAGACAATAGCTATACTATCAAGAGAGTTCATGGTGAAGCATTTTATGGAACAGATTCAAAATGTCCAAAGTTGTTCAATTCTATATGACATTATTTCATTAAAAATATATTATACCTTACATTGTTATGTGTTCATTATTTTTAGAGTAAGCTAGCATATCGAACGTTTAGAATGTCTATTAAAACATCGGAGATGTAAGAAAAGGATTTACATACATCATATATTGGATAAATAGGTTAACATAGAGAAAATCTAGGTATAAGAATGAATAAATTCTCTATCGACATCTATTGACAGATACTTGGGATAGCATTGACAAAATCAAAGTATCGTAAGTAGCAAACTCTTTCTTGAATTCAACTCATGGGATTTCTCGAATTAAATATCAAAACAATAAAGAGTTATTATTGCTTAAAACGTATTAACATATTTTTGAAAGAATTTGCTACTTACTTACAATTTTTGATAATTTCTTAAATGAAATTTCTGCATTGTGTATCCATGAGGTAACTTCAAGAAAGAGTTTGTTGCTTACTTAGAATTTCGTCATAATTTCTTGAATGAAATGTCTTTTTTTATTTATCCAGGAGGCGAATTCAAGAAAGAATTTGCTACTTACTTACAATTTTTGATAATTTCTTAATGAAATTTCTGCATTGTGTATACAAGAGGTGTGACTTCAAGAATGAGTGTGTTACCTATTTACAATTCCTTCATAATTTCTTGAATGAAATTTCAGTATTGTGTATCCAATAGGTGAAAACAATAAAGACTTTATTACTTACTTGCGATTTTATTATGATCTCTTGAATTAAATATCTGTATTACCTATTTACAATTCCTTCATAATTTCTTGAATGAAATTTCAGTATTGTGTATCCAATAGGTGAAAACAATAAAGACTTTATTACTTACTTGCGATTTTATTATGATCTCTTGAATTAAATATCTGTATTGTGTCCAGGAAGTGAATTCAAGAAAGCTATTGTTACTTACTTACAATTTCTTCATAATTTAATGAAATGAATAAAACTATTCTAAAGAATAAAGACGGGTTAAGCTTAAAGATATTTATTGCCTAAACGTATTAACATATTTTTTTTTTTTGAGAGAAAAAAAAATACAACACACACATATTTACATAAAAATAGTACTTAGAGTTCACACTTAAACATCCAGAAACGATGATCACATGATATAGAATAGTTTTTTTTTTAACCATGTCTTATGGATTTATCACGATCAGGTATGTTCCTAGGTATCCACTGGCGAAGAACCTAACCTCGTCTTCAGGACTGTGATAACCCCCTTCAAATTTAGGACACTTAAACTCTTCTAGATTGAAAAGTGGAATCCTAGGATCACACTTTTGAATTAAACTTTATCTGTAGGTACATTGCCCTTTACGTAGAGTGCTTCAACCCCGAAAAAGCTGCAAATTTCACTGACTTCCTCCTGAACATTTCTCAGTTCCTGACCAGCATTATTAAGTGGTGTAATCACTCTATCATAGAATCCTAGTCTGTTTATATAACGTAATGTAGTACTCCACAAGCTTTTATCATACTCAAACAGATTATATAGTTCACTATCCAATGATAACAGTCAATTTCTTCGAGATCCATAGACAATAATAAAAAAGCACATTCAAATATAACACCACAAGATGATTTTTTTAATCCGATAAATTCGGTGTCATACAGTCCTATCATCTTGGAGGCTATTAATGTACTTGTTAAGTAGAGAAATACTTCATCAAACTTTTATACCTTCGCTCAAGGTTGAATGGAGTTATGGCTAGTGAGATGAGTCCTAAAACCATCTGAATTCATTGTGGGGAGGAGTCATGAAACCTCCAGTGGGAATTTCTTAAGAAAAACATATACATTAGAAAAAATACTAAATGTTCCATTATTACCTAAGTAGGCACGTCAAGAAAAACACAAATAGCCTTATTTATAGTGAAGCGTTTCTTAGTCGTATGTTTACTCAAATATTCAACACGTACCCCACACCTGCCACAAAACTCAATTCCTCCTAGAATTATTTCAACTAAATACTTACCCCCGCCTCATACGTACCATTTTTCCGTACCGCCCACAAAAATGAATTCCTCCAATTTTTCTATACCATCCATAAAACTCAATTCCTCCTAGAATTATTTAAACTAAATAGTTACCCCCGCCCTAGAAAGTTCGGAAAAACACGATTGCCTTATTTATAATGAAGCGTTTCTTAGTCGTATGTTTACCCGAATATTTAACAAGTATCATTTTTCCATACCATCCATAAAACTCAATTCCTCCTAGAATTATTTACACTAAATAGTTACCCTCGCCCTAGAAAGTTCAGAAAAACACAATAGCCTTATTTATAGTGAAGCGTTTCTTAGTCGTATGTTTATCCGAATATTTAACAAGTACCATTTTTCCACACCAGCCACAAAAATCAATTCCTCCTAGAATTATTTAAACTAAATACTTGCCCCCGCCCTAGAAAGTTCAGAAAAACACAATAGCCTTATTTATAGTGAAGCGTTTCTTAGTCGTATGTTTACCCGAATATTTAACAAGTACCATTTTTCAACACCATCCACAAAACTCAATTCCTCCTAGAATTATTTAAACTAAATAGTTACACCCGCCTAGAAAAATCGGAAAAGCGTTTCTTAGTCGTATGTTTACACGAATGTTTAACAAGTACCATTTTTCAACACCATCCACAAAACTCAATTCCTCCTAGAATTATTTAAACTAAATAGTTACACCCGCCTAGAAAAATCGGAAAAACACGATAGCCTTATTTATAGTGAAGCGTTTCTTAGTCGTATGTTTACCCGAATATTTAACAAGTACCATTTTTCTATACCATCCATAAAACTCAATTCCTCCTAGAATTATTTAAACTAAATAGTTATCCCCCGCCCTAGAAAGTTCGGAAAAAAAAGAAAAAAAAAAAAACACGATTGCCTTATTTATAGTGAAGCGTTTCTTAGTCGTATGTTTACCCGAATATTTAACAAGTACCATTTTTCCATACCATCCATAAAACTCAATTCCTCCTAGAATTATTTAAACTAAATAGTTACCTCCGCCCTAGAAAGTTCAGAAAAACACAATAGCCTTATTTATAGTGAAGCGTTTTTTAGTCGTATGTTTACCCGAATATTTAACAAGTACCATTTTTCCACGCCAGCCACAAAAATCAATTCCTCCTAGAATTATTTAAACTAAATACTTACCACCGCCCTAGAAAGTTCAGAAAAACACAATAGCCTTATTTATAGTGAAGCGTTTCTTAGTCGTATGTTTACCCAAATATTCAACACATACCATTTTTCAACCATCCATAAAACTCAATTCCTCCTAGAATTATTTAAACTAAATAGTTACCCCCGCCCTAGAAAGTTCGGAAAACACGATAGCCTATTCATAGTGAAGCGCTTCTTAGTCGTATGTTTACCCGAATATTTAACAAGTACCATTTTTCCATACCATCCATAAAACTCAATTCCTCCTAGAATTATTTAAACTAAATAGTTACACCCGCCTAGAAAAATCGGAAAAAACACGATAGCCTTATTTATAGTGAAGCGTTTCTTAGTCGTATGTTTACCCGAATATTTAACAGTACCATTTTTCCATACCATCCATAAAACTCAATTCCTCCTAGAATTATTTAAACTAAATAGTTACCACCGCCCTAGAAAGTTCGGAAAGACACGATAGCCTTATTTATAGTGAAGCGTTTCTTAGTCGTATGTTTACCCGAATATTTAACAAGTACCATTTTTTCCATACCATCCATAAAACTCAATTCCTCCTAGAATTATTTAAACTAAATACTTACCACCGCCCTAGAAAGTTCGGAAAAACATGATAGCCTTATTTATAGTGAAGCGTTTCTTAGTCGTATGTTTACCCGAATATTTAACAAGTACCATTTTTCTCCACACCAGCCACAAAACTCAATTCCTCCTAGAATTATTTAAACTAAATAGTTACCACCACCCTAGAAAGTTCGGAAAAACACGATAGCCTTATTTATAGTGAAGCGTTTCTTAGTCGTATGTTTACCCGAATATTTAACAAGTACCATTTTACCATACCATCCATAAAACTCAATTCCTCCTAGAATTATTTAAACTAAATAGTTACCACCGCCCTAGAAAGTTCGGAAAAACACGATAGCCTTATTTATAGTGAAGCGTTTCTTAGTCGTATGTTTACCCGAATATTTAACAAGTACCATTTTTCATACCATCCAAAAACTCAATTCCTCCTAGAATTATTTAAACTAAATAGTTACCACCGCCCTAGAAACTTCGGAAAAACACGATAGCCTTATTTATAGTGAAGCGTTTCTTAGTCGTATGTTTACCCGAATATTTAACAAGTACCATTTTTCCACACCAGCCACAAAACTCAATTCCTCCTAGAATTATTTAAACTAAATAGTTACCACAGCCCTAGAAAGTTCGGAAAAACACGATAGCCTTATTTATAGTGAAGCGTTTCTTAGTCGTATGTTTACCCGAATATTTAACAAGTACCATTTTTCCATACCATCCATAAAACTCAATTCCTCCTAGAATTATTTAAACTAAATAGTTACCACCACCCTAGAAAGTTCGGAAAAACACGATAGCCTTATTTATAGTGAACCGCTTCTTAGTCGTATGTTTACCCGAATATTTAACAAGTACCATTTTTCCATACCATCCATAAAACTCAATTCCTCCTAGAATTATTTAAACTAAATAGTTACCACCGCCCTAGAAAGTTCGGAAAAACACGATAGCCTTATTTATAGTGAAGCGTTTCTTAGTCGTATGTTTACCCGAATATTTAACAAGTACCATTTTTCAACACCATCCACAAAACTCAATTCCTCCTAGAATTATTTAAACTAAATAGTAACCCCTGCCTCGCACAGAAAGTTCAGAAAGACACGATAGCCTTATTTATAGTGAAGCGTTTCTTAGTCGTATGTTTACCCGAATATTTAACAAGTACCATTTTTCAACACCAACCACAAAACTCAATTCCTCCTAGAATTATTTAAACTAAATAGTAACCCCTGCCTCGCACAGAAAGTTCAGAAAGACACAATAGCCTTATTTATATTCGTATGTTTACCCGAATATTTAACATGTGCCATTTTTCCATATCATCCATAAAACTCAATTCCAAGCTCTTTATTGATTTCACCTCTTGAATATATAGTACAGATACTTCATTCAAGAAAAGTGATTAAACACGTTTTGAAACTACATGCTATTTGCATGCCTATAATTTCGTAGTAATAGGTTTAAAAACCTATTAGCCAAGTTTAAAAAAAAAAAAAAAACCTACTAATCAACTTACAGATGAATGACCACGGATTTAACCTAAAAAATATTCAAATCCTAATCACCAATCAAGTTATACTCGTTGAAATGATACCTCTTTGCAAATGACCCTGGTAACCCCAATTCGTTGAAAACCTAAACACATATCTATGCCTTCAGGCGTAAGTTTGAATTTAGGTTTTCAATGCATTGGACGGTTACTACTGATAAGTGTGATTTTAGGAAGGGTAGAGGATGTGTCAACCAAATTTTTACTCTTAGATTAACAATTGAGAAATGCCTGAGGCATCAAACCCATTTTTCCCTCGGTTTTACAGATTATGAGCAAGTGTTTGATTCAGGTGATAAAGAGCTTTAGCGAAGATTTTATCCTTAAATGGTATACCAGACAAATAATAAAAGTGATTAATGCTATGTACGAGAATAACATAGTTGTGGTGAAGGTAGGAAATGAGGTTAGCAGCTTTTTTCATATTAAATTTAGGAGTTAAGTAGGGCTGCGTTCCATCATCATTTACGTGAATCGTTTTGATGGACTTTGTCTTAAGGAGCACAGCAAAGGCAATGGAATAATACGGAATCGAAGGAGCAAGTAACACCATTCTATGCTTAGATTATGCTGATGATTTAAGAATCCTAGATGAAAGGGTTAGCAAAATGAATGAATTTGTACAAGGTTTCGAGTTCAGGGTGCTAGAATAAGTTTAAAAATTAATCTTAGGAAGAATAAGTCGCTAAGACTAAGAATAAGTGAATATGAAAAGGTGATAATGGGTAATCGACAAATGGGCAGCTTTACTTTCCTAGGTAGTATTATTAGTAAAACGGTGGGTACGGTAAAGATGTTAAAAGTAGAATTGCCAAGGCCCAGGGCCTTTTTTGACAGTTAGAAAGGATTTGGAGGAATAATAGAAAGACAAGTCTGCAAACCAAGATTCGAATATTGAAAACCACGGTCATGACAATGATCAGGTATGGTTCTGAAGCGTGGGTGTTCCGAAAAACGGAGAAAGATTTTCTAGATGTTTCCTAGAGAAATCACTTACGGAGTGTTTTGCTGTCCGACTGACAGATCCTATTTTAAAGATATGGTTATGCGGAAGTCATTATTCAATCCCCCTTCTAGGGCTATAATGACTGAAAAGTTGAGATGGTTAGGTCAAGTTCTGCGGATGAAGGATGACAGATTGCACAAAAATTATCATTGTCGACCTACTGTCTAGGGCTGAACAAAAACAGGTTGTCCTCGGTTGGAGTGTGAACCTTTCTACCTTATGTTAAATTTAAAGAAAATCAAGATTTTTTCCAATTGAAATTAAAGAGAAAAATTAAAACAAATAGAAATTATTCATGATTTTAGGGGCTTTCCCTTCCTTAACCCTAACTCTTTACGCTAAAGTCTTAAAGTTCCTTAAAGATTCTTCTCCTTCCGATTCGACACTTGTGTTTCAGCAGTCTTTCTTAAAGAGTTGTGGCATAAGTCAAACCTTTGCACAAAGAGCAATGGTTGAGGAAGGGGCAACCCCCTTATTTATGGAATAATTTCTGTTCTTTTTAAGTTTTAATATTGCTCCTTACTTTTAGTTGGAAAACTTATTTTTTATTCTATAATTTATGTTTTTTTTCCAAATCATGCCAGGAAATCCACCTCCCCCCCCGTAAAATTTCTCCTGGAAAAGTCCTGACGAAAATTCCCTCTCCTGGAAAAGTCCTGACGAAAATTCCCTCCCCTCAGAAAAGTTTCCGTATATTTTCCAACAAAAAAGCCTACATGTAAACAAAGGAAAAATGGCATAGCTTACAGTCCTTTCCTCAGTTGCTCTGGATGGTCATGTCATCCCCAGAAGCATGGTTACTTGAATCAAACTTGAACTATGCTGAATCAAACGGTCATCTGAAAATTTCTCTTCCTTTTTTTGGTTGCTTAATTATGGCACTAACATTTTTGATCTCCTTTCGAAAGAGCCCTCTCCCAATATTTTTTTTAAATTGGTTTGATACGATAACCCCCCTCCCCCAAAAAAAGAAATAAAAAAAACAAATAAACATGCATCCGTGATCTTTCTTTTAGCAAAAAAAGAATTCCACATTTTTGTAGATAGGTGCTTGACACTTTTACAGTAAGGTTTTTTTTTACATTTTTAACCTGATGGTCTGAGTTTCATTGCAATCGCTTGACCCCTTTAGAGTGTCCCCCCTTCCTTTTTTCAGAAATCAGGCAGATTTTCTCAGGCTCATAGATTTTGATGAGTAACGTCAAATTTAATAAATCTATATATTTGGAATCACCATAAAAGCCAATTCTTTTGATGTATTAACTGTTATCAAAATTCCTTTTTCTAGAGTTTCGGCTACTATTTGGCGAGTCGCTCCTTACTTACAGTGCATTACCAAGAACTGATTTATTGGTATGTTAGTGAGCTTTGCTTTCCTTAAACTTGAGACTATAGTTATTTAAAATCAAGTTTTAAAAGCCAAGTATGTATTAAATTGCACAGAATCTGGATTGAAAGCAAGGAGTAATATTAATAATAATAAAAACTGATGAAATTCTAGTATAATAGAAATCAGATAGCAAAAAAAAAACAGTTATGCCATTCGACACCAATTCGATTTTTCATCTGGTTACATCTAGCTAAAAAAAATATATACTATCTAGTACAACTTTTTGCCTGAAATTGAAATACACATAAATTTGATGATTAAAGGATGTAAACTTAATCATTGTTTGTCTTGAGTTGAACCTACTTCAAGAGTTAAGCTGTTAAACACTGCTAATTATGGATTTTTTTTTTTTTACTATACTGTTCATAATGATGAGGTAAGCTGTTATTTGCTGCCATTTTATGGATATTTTTATACTACATTGTTCAGAGTGACGATACGGGGATTTAGGAGGGCTTGAATACAAAGAAGCCCTAGGTAATACTTCCCCTGAATATATCAGTGACATTCTAAGGAGGATTTAGAGATAAGCTTTGTTTATAGATAAATTTAAAAACCCAATTTGCTGCCACACATACGAAACGAAGAAATATTACCAACCAGATTATGAAACTAATATTATGAAATTATAAAACAAGAAATTCAAAAATAATGTCATTTCTGATTATCAATATTTATGACAATGGTCAAATTGAATAATTTTTTTCACAAGAATAATTTTTTCACTTAAATAATTTATTCAAATAATTGAATAATTTTTTTCACTTTTTCAGCTTAGTGGTAACAATTTATCTCCTGTATGAATAGTTATTATTTTACAAATCGCTGAAGTGTAACTAATCGTGTAACTAAAGATACTATTACAACTTTACAATTTAGACAAGGTGAGCTAGACTATTCAGTACTGTCTTGAAAAGTATTTTAGATGCATTTGATGTTAACAACCATTGCTGTTGAAATACATATAACGAGAGGTCTTTTCCTTTTCATGCTGCCAACAGAGGTGTCAACATGGAGGGCATTTCCCCCTTACATTTTGAAAAACACCTTTTTGGGGGCTATTTTCATTAAAAAAAACCTTTTCTGGCGTTAAAAAACGACAAATTTGCTTCCCTCACTCCTAGATTTTGAAAAACATGTTTGCCTAGACCCCAACCCCCATAAATTTTCGTGAATTGACGGAACCGGATGCCCAAGAAACCCAAAAGGCTTGATTATCCTAGTTTAAATCTTTTCATAGATTCTCATTACCCCAGACATTTGCGGAGGCCACTAATGCTAATAATATCTATAGCGCAGGTGATGGCAAAAATTAAGACCTCTGTAATTTTGAAAATAACGATTCTTTTCTAAGAAAACACTCCGAGCAAATTTTCCTATTATAGCTCTTTTCTGATTACACAGGCGCGGGTTTTAGCCATTCACAAAAATTTAAATAAGGACCTATTAATAATTCTCAGAAATAGTTCTTGTTGTGTCAGGAATAATAGAAGCGTCACAACCACATACAAATTGAGAATATTCTATGATCCACCGCTAGAAATAGCTTCCTGAGGAGTCCCAAACTTTTAACTTAATAGAGGAAACGTCATAAATATTTTTAATAAACAAATTTAGTCACATCACAGTGGAAATAGAAACGTGAACCACTTGTTAATTTTAAGAAAATATTCCTAAGCCTTATTGCAGTTAGAATATTGAACACACATTTATACGGCTTAACAGATCTCTTGTGAAAGCATATCTAAAGTGCCTTGGTCTTGAAGGTCTGTGAAAATATACTAATGTTAAATTGTAAAGGTAAGATTGTCAACAAAATGTTGAGTTTAGCAACAAGAGATAAATAACTTATCTTGAATCTTTCTCAAAAGCTTTAAATGGCCTAATTCAAGGATCGATTAGGACTCAATCAGCCACCTCAAATGGCCCGCTAATGAATACAAAGCACTCTGGAGTGACTAGATCAGACCAATCAGGCCTAATCATCAGCCTTCTACTAATTTAGCCTCGATAATAGCATTTAGAAAAAAAACAGCTATTTCAAAGGCTAGCTGACCTAATTCATGCTTTTCATTGACTCTATGATTTATCGAGATCTGTCATAAAAAATACAAAAAGCACAGGATATGTGCAAAAGAAAGACACATTGGAAGATCAAAATTCAAAAATTTTGGCACATTGCCCTGTACAAGTGCATAGTAGAAGCCCTAAGATAAGGCTATTCCATGCGATATAAATTATAGATTGTCGTATGCAATCCTCACAATAGTGACAGGTATGTCACAGGAAATGTGCTGCACTTTTCACAGATGACAACAATCTGCATGCAGCAGCTGCATAGTCAGGAAGAGGGTCCAAGTGGTGCACATTATCTCAAGATTTAGAGAAACTAGCAACTATCAGTGAAACCAATGGTAGTTTATTTAATGCTTTGTAAATGGTACACTTCAAAGAGTGTGGGTAACTTTTAAGTGTGGAAACTGGTGCTAATACCGACAAAAAAAACACCAGCACCATTTAGCGTTTGCCGTTTTGGCATTTTTTTTCTAGTGCACTAGTAAAGCAAAGTTAGTATAATTGGCAAATTTTCTGTAGCAATAAGTGTATGATTTCCATTTCTGAGGAAAAAAAAACAACAACTATAAAGCTTGAAAAAATTCCGAAAAACGCCAAACTCAAAATGGCGTTGGTGACTTTTTTTATCGGTAGTAGGGTCAGTTTCCACTCTTAGAAGTTGCCTATATTCTTTGGTACATCTAGTAAGGAAATTTAGACCTCTTCCAAAATATGAACTTGGTTAGGCTACTAACATGAAAAAATTAAATAAACTCAGGGTCAGTCAAAGCCTGTAGATAAGGTTAACTATTACTATGCTCATTTTTGCATTTTTCCGTTAATAGCTATTCTCAGATATACAGGGTCTCCCGTTTATCCAAAGACGACGAAATATTTTAAAAAATTGAGTGGCAGTCTCTTTCTTTTGGTTTAAGATGCTCCTTGGTCTCAATGGAAAGCTCAGCAACACCCTTCAATAAAAATTACAATCATTTAAGATTTACGGTAGAGCCAAGCTTTGATAAACATGTTTTATAATTCAAATGGTTGCAACTTTTGCTTGTAACTTTTTCAAGTTCTTGGAATCCGAATCAAATGTAGATTTTGGGGGATTATCGTTTTAAATTTTGAAGATGCTCTGTGATGGGTTCCAGCATCCATCGTTTAATTTTCTAATCTTTTTAAGCTAATTTAAATTCCTTAAAAAAAACATTTCGGTTTATTTTCCTGCCTCTTCAGATATTTAGCACAGACCTGTGTAGCTAAGCCTCGGTCTTATTTAATCTATGCTTGTTTTCACCGAGCTCAAACTACACGCTTAAAGTTTTTGAAGGAAAAATTGAGCAATCTTTCACTTAAGTTTAAATACGTAATAATTTCTAGGGGTAAGCGTTTGAAATTTTTAAGTTTTCCTTTGCACAACAATAAGGATCCATTTTTTGCCACTTGTATACATTTAAAAAAGGCAACTGAGCCATTCAGACACCAATTCAACCAATTCTGTTGGACAAATATTGAAAAGACTCTAAAAACGCCTCAGCCATGGTCTTGAATTTAATACAAGGATCAATTTTAAGATTTTTTGTTTTTAATATATTTAAGTATGGAGATTGTTCTTAATAGATATTATGACAAAAAAGTCTAAATTGACTCCAAACAAATTATTTAGTGCTAGCCAAATACCCTGTCGGACGAAAGACATAGAAAACGTATATTATCCTGTAAGCTTTGAAAACCAATTTAACATGACTGTACAATGGAGATATACCTGCTTCAGGTAAGGTACCTGGTGTATATTGTCAGATAAATGTTCTCAGAGACTGACTGGCTGGGAGTTACTGAGGCTTTTCAATTGTATAAAGTAAAATCTAATGGTAAAAATAACATTGTATCAGTTTTTTGGAATAAACCTTTATTGCTAGATGATATGCTCATGACTCTGTAATGTTAAGAGTCAGTCAAGCATCGTTCTAACCTGGTAAAGTAAAACCCAGAATTGGTCAGATTTTTTCCGTGAAAGCTCGGACGAGAAAGTTGCCTAAAAGTTAGTAAAGTACGAAGTTTTTTACGGATAATCGTTTTTTACGTTTTTTTACGGATTTTTAAGGATAAGCTATGACTACATTTCGCTTAGCACAAGTCGTTATTTTGGCTAAAATTCACAAGGAGGAAGTTTTACCTCTGAATATTTTCCCTTTCTGCAAAGTTGTCAATATCAACTCAGGAAGCTGGTTAACTAAAGTTATAAGCCTTGAAATAACACAGACTTATCTATAGAAAAAATCCCCTATCTTGTTTTATTAAAATTGATAAGTGTCAGTTACTCCATGCCAATCACTAGCTTGAAAAAACCACATTACTTTATACAACGAATACCTAAAACAAATATCTCTCCAGTATGCAATCAAAGCCTATGTAGGTATGTAATCCCTATAAGAGAGTCAGGGACGAAGTTAATGGGGGAGGAGACTCGACCCCAAAAGTTCCAAGGTGTCAACACGCAGTACCGACACCTTGGAATCTAGGTTGTGTTTTTAGTTTAACTTAGCTTATTAGCTTATGTGTGGCACACTGGGTGATTTTGTCCGCATATCCCTCCTCCAAACTCAAAACTCAAGCTGCGCCCAAAAAGAAAGTATAGGTTTTTTTTCTTTTATAAATGTCCGACAGGGTGTGCTGCTATTTACTTTATAAGCAAGATCTGTTAAATATATTGATTAATTTCCTCTTTTATTTGTTAGTGCTTCTTAATTGGAAAACTGGATATTATTTCATTATGTAAATGCCATTCTGGATTGTTTGAGATTCCCCTCTGAGCTCAGCCTTATTAATTTAGTGTATACTTAGTTATTGATACTTTAACTGACCTTAAGAATTCCAAAACTATACAAAATTTAGTAAAACAAATAATTATTGAAGGTAGTGAAATGAAAAAAAAGCAAAGATTCATTATTGGAATAAAGCCAAAAATTTTAGAAATGCAATTTTTTTAGTAGTGAAATAAAACATATTTTCAAAGTCCAGTGCTTATCTCATTGAAATTGAAAAGGTAGCTTGTACCTGAATACGCGGTAGTAAATAGCTTGTACCCTTGTAGTAAATACGCGGTAAATATCTTTTTTTTCATTATTCTTGAAAACATTTCACCTCGAATGAAATCGTAAAAAATTTCCTTAAATAAAAAAACCAAATGTGTACTTAATTTTTAAATTTAGTCTTGGTGAATAAAAAGCAGCTTTTGAATCATTAGGTTTTTTCTCCTTTTTCATACACAAAATAAAAGATGTTATTCTTCTTGGCGTAAGACAAAACATTCATACAAGTGTGAACAAAGCAACAGGGTCTAGGTAAAAAAAAAATATAAAGAAGATTCTGAATACTAAAAATGAGAATTTAAAACCATCCCTAAAACTAGACAAAAATTAATATTACTCACGTTTTCCAAATATATAAAGAAGAAAATAATATCAAAATCACACGATAACTTATAAAAAGATGAATACATCATAAAAAGCCAAAATCTAAAGCCAAACGTAATAACACCCCAAACAATTACTAAATACCTAATATTTAAAACAATCCTACTTCATTGAGCAACTAGGATAACTCCAACTACATACAAGTTCATTCATACTTCTTTGGCCATAATTAACATATCACAACATATCTAAAATCATTAAACTCGAGGCGAAACTCAGAAAAGCCCGAGTATGTACCGAAATAAGTTCATCATAATCTTTCTTTTGGATAGGCAATCGTAAACTCTCAATTTAATTTCCTCCGACAACCGATAGAAAACTTATTATATTAGATAGCCTAACAAAAGTTAGAGACTGGCTATAATAAAATGATTAGACCTTGAATATATGTGTTTATAGAATCTGACATATCTAGGTAAGCTATTATTTCAGATGATGACGACTTTCCGAAAGATATAACAACTTTCCATAACTAATTATAAACTTAAATCACGGAGCTTAAGCATGTAAACTAGTTTCCTATTGTTTAATTGGCCAATAAAAGACAACGTTACACAGTTAAACTCCGCAATGAAGAGTAAGGCTAACTTACAAAAGTGGAAACTGGGGTGGGTAACAACAAAAATTCCCAGTGCCATCTAGCTTTTGGCGTTCCAAGGCATTTTTGGAAGCTTCGTAATTGTGTTTTTCTCAGAAACTGAGATAAGACATTTATTACTACACTGATTTTGCCAATTACACTTGGTCTGTAATTACGCTATAAAATGCTATGTGACTCCAAACGCTAGATGGTGTTTATGCTTTTTCTGTCGATACTAGCGCCAATTTCCTCTCTTATAGGTTGGCCATACTTTTTGGTCCGTAACATGTGCTTTGTGGGCACCAATTTAGGTCTAAAATAGTTTTCATTCGATAACACACAAATATTAACAAAATCCTTTGAATTCTAAATAAAATAAAGAAACATAACTACCTTAAACTAAAAAAAAAAAAAAATGGTTGTTGTTTCACTTGTGTCTCAAACAACAACAAATTCTCGTACATTGGAAGAAACAACTTTACTAATTGAAAAAAAAAACACTAAAAGGCCATAGTCATTCAAACCTAAACCACAAAAATTGAACACTAAATCTAGACTAAACAAAGTCCCACAGCAAATCTTATTAAATGATTGACTAGCATATAATGGCAAAGAAGTTGCCATAAAAAATCATCACGATATGACATTATGAGCTAATACAAGACCTAAATACGTTCCACTTTATGAGGGTATGAATTCAAATATAAATTGAAGAAAACATTAAATAAAATGTATTATCATTATATATCAAGAATAAAATATCAAGCCGTAAATGAGTACATACATGAACTTACAGTTACATGAACATAACGGGTACATACAGCCCATACATGAACCACTCCTTGCCCCTAGTTATCCCATCTTAAATTCCTCTCCTTTTTACTTAAGTGTAAGGTAGGGTTTGCACCGTGAGTAAATACTTCGTAATTTTGTGAATTTGTTGTATGATTAAACAAAAGACACCCAAATATAGCTGCAACTGAATAGTTTTGACTTCATTCGTCAATTAACTTTCAGCTTTGCTATGGTTGCAATTCAGCAGTTACTAAAAGGGTTTTCAATAGTACTTAACTTCTTTTTGTTGCAACAGTGAACCAATCGACCAAACTTGGTTTAATTTCATGTCTTTTATTGAGAATTTATCATACTTGTATCAAATTGGGCTGCCGAAGTAAAATGAATAAATTTTTCTCACTGAGCCTTCATAGGCTGCATTATTGACTTTTATTAAATTGCATTATTTACTTTGTTTTATTCTTATTTAATATCAAGTTTTTCTTTAATTTATCAAAAATAGTTATATCTACTTCAGCCATTTATCGTTTCCATTGGCAACTGGACCAGAAACTGTTTGCATGCTGTATTTATTTAAATGCTAGTCTAGATAGTGCGATGAGGTCAATAAAGTTAGAGAGTGGAAATGTGCTGTATATGTATTTTAACTTACGGCACCACACTAGTTTCATTTTTCATTTTTGAAGAATCATAAAAATCACACCTTCAAGCTAGAAGAAATTAACAAAAATATATATTTTTCAGTTTTGAGCGTTTTTTTTTCATAAAAATAATACCTTCAAGTTAGAAGCAATTTACAAAAATATACATTTTCCAGTTTCAAGCTTTTTTTAAAATAAGAATAGTTTTATACTGTGTTTTAATCGTGCCATCGTAGTTTTGTCTGGTATAGGTTAATATCCTTATCGCCCAAAAACACTGCACCCTTTAACCTTAGCCGTCATACTATTTTTAAAGTTTTACATTAAATAAAATTGAACTACAAAGAACTACAAACTTATAATACTAGCGTTTTAAGACAGTCCTCATGATTCGCAATTACCTCAATATCACCTTTGGTGTTATTTTGGCAAATGATGTTTCTAAATCTGCGAGTCAAAAAGACATCAAACAATGTCTTTGTTTGATTTTTTATTATTTTTAACATTACCAGCAGATTTGAATTTTGTCTGGCGCAAGGCCAGGAACAGTGGCGTAATTTCGTCAAAATCCTGGAGGGGGGGTGGGGCAAAGTTGGAGCCGATTTTCCAAAACCAAGTGAAAATGACAGTAAAACTAAAAAAGTGCATTTGATACCGTAAAGGTACTATATAGTACTATAAAAGTACTATAAAGGTACTTTATAGTACTACGAAGGTAAATATGTACTAAAAAAACTGATATGTTCCTGTTGATGCTCGAATTATATAGGTTTATCTTAGCTTTGACAATATTTTGGAAGAAACTAAATTTCAGCTGAAGGGGGGGGGGCAAACTGAGGTCTCGGGGGCAAACCAAGGTCTGGGAGGGACAGTTGCCCCTTCAGCCCCATAGAATATTTCGCCCCTGGCCATGAAATCAACATAATTCTGGCATTGATCACAGATCAAACATGTTAAAGCTAAAAGGAAAAAGTATTCTAGCAGTCCACTTTCAACACTTGCCGCGGGGAAACATTATTATTACGTTGGGGGCATCATGCTTATGAATTAAAAAATGAAAAAAATGGCTGATAACCACGTTTATTTAAGGTAAACTTCAGAAAAAAAGATGTTTGGTCCATTAAAACACCCCCAAAAGTGAATGTAAGTATGCATTAAAAACTGAAATTCAAATTGAATATACGTAGTAAGCTATTTACTCCAGGGCAGTAGGACATTAATTAAAAAGCAAAACAGCCTTCGGAAAAGTCTCCGAGGTGTTTAAATTACAATCACTTTTAATTGAATGCAGTGACTAGACAATCTCGAGCTTAAATGCTTTGGCCGTCCTTCACAAACTAATGACGCTTCCTCAGATAGAGGAAAAAAAAAAAAAATCACAACCCAGCATGCTTATTGTCAACTATAAAATAAAACCCTTTAGAATAATTTTAAAGACCTTTCATTTCCCTAAAGAGTGACTAGAAAAAACCGTACAAAATGATCAGTGGCTACTTTCAAAACTTGTAAAAAGAGAAAAAATATGAATATGAAGAATCCAGTGTTTCGCAGGCTAGTGCCACTTTCAAATAAAAAATAAATTCTTAAAATAAAAAAGAGTACTTCCGAAAAATACAATTTTACCCTAATAGGATTCATACCCTCTTTTCCTAATCTCACTTGCTAAGAAAATGTTCTAAGTAGCATCCAATGAGATCTCTCAGCCTGGTTAGTTTTTGGAACCTTCTGTTCACTGGGTCTTCATAACAGCTGCGGGAGCAAAAAATTGATACCCAGCCATGCCCATTGCTGCAGTTTCTAACGCCAATCTAAAATGGAAATTTAGAAATAGAGCGAGTAATTTTTGTTTAGTATCTACTGTATACGAGTTTCTCATCTTAATTATTCATTTGTTTCACATAGAAACCCAAAAAGTTTCATCAAGTTGAAACATAAACTTGAACAGTAGATGTAGGTTCAGTATGGTTGAGACTCCTCAACCTACCTATCATAGTAGCATATATCACAAAAAAGACTAAGGTTAGGAGATAAGAAAATTGAACTACGTAGAATTTATGTATTAAGGTGGAAAGGTTGGGGTATATAAGCAGAAGTAGGGTTCGTGATGAATACGGTAGCTTGTAAGATTTGTTTAGCCTGACAACATGTTAGCAATAGAATCCTAGCTGCAGGATTCATGACTAAATGGTGGAAAGTATCAGTTATATTAGTATATGCTCCTACAGAATCAATTGACGGAGAGATAAAAGTGACTTAGATGAATTAACACACAAGTGTTACAGGACAAAGACTAAGACGGCTAACCTTGTTGAATAAATTACTGTTAATCAAAAACTGGCAGAATCGATGGAAGACGCCAGAGTATATAGGAGAGCCGTTATTGACGTTAAAAATAGAGATCACTATCTAATAGTATACAGAGTGTACTAAAAGCCTAAAGTTATGGAGAATGCACTGCCCTGGAGGAAATTACAGAGGATCTGAAAGATGCAGCACGTTGTCAAAAGTTAGATATTAAAGCACTAAATGGTAAGTTGGAGAGGCAATTGGAAAAGAAAAAGTAGTCATTCTGGACTAGTTTCAATTTCAGAATGTTTTGAGAATGGGTTAAACCATGAAAAAATTGTAAGAACTAATATACGAAATATTCAGAAACTTGTTGATAATTTAGTAGTGAAACAAATTCATTAAGGAGGTGATAAAGATTGTACCAAAAGGACTGAAAATAATCGGGCTTTGGGTACTAATAGTGTGGTAATTAAGGGGAATTACCAATCGATTTTAGGATTGCTAGTTAGTTCCCTGTATAAGAAAGGTAATCAAAGTTACTAAATTTAGTAACTAGAAAGGTGCTGTAGTTGCTCTATAGTAGTAAAGTCTGTAAATTCTGTAGCAGCAATTCTGTTCCAACAAGACGAATTAAAGGACCTGGTGTAACGATTCAATGAAAAAATTAGTCAGAAATGATTCCCTGAGGGTGGTAGTTTTCAAATATAGTTACCACGCCATTCCTCTCTGTACCTCGTAAGCTATGCTAGTAAAAAATGAAAAAAAAAATTTTAAAGGACTTTGAATCCCTTGGAAAAAATAAACAAGATAACTGTACTTTACGTCCCTGAAGTTAACACTAAATAATCTCGTTTACCAAGATCCGGGAATATTCACTGAACATAATGTGCAATTTCAATTGTTTAGGGCACATGCTTAGTTTTTGTAGACACGACAATATTCCATTTAATTCGTTTAACTGATTGAAGCAAGCTATCTGTAAGATTTCAAAGGCACTAGTTTAGATCTTTAGGGAAGACCAAATTTGTTTCTAGGGGAAGCAGAACTACTGGAAAGCTCTTGTCTAGTCCAAAGAAGCCCCTCTCCTTTTAGAACGTATTTTATGAGATTTTAAATCTTAGGAGAAGGGGCTACGAGTTTTCCTCCAAATGACGTCACTATCTTAAGTAATGATGATTGAGAAGAGCTGATTCCGAACCTTGATTCTTCTTCTAAATCGATTTGATCATTTAGCGAAATTACATTAGGAATGATCTATGGAAACGAGTAAATACTTCGTTACTTTAGCCGAAGAAATACTTCCTTGATATATCGTCATCGATTTCGTCTTTCGGATAGGATATCGTAGCCAAATATCAATTCTACCGGAATTTGCTACACTACCACCAAACATAACCATATTGTTGCAAAGAATACCGACTTCTCAGTCTATTGGAAAAAAACATTCAATGGAGAAAATGGGCAATTTGCCAAAGATAGTCACAAAGTCAAAGTTAAACTAGAATTACCACGCAAGATGCAAATGCATCATTCTCGGCGCTTTTTGTTCGCTACCAAACGTTTTTTTTTCCCATATTGATTGTTTTTACTGATTTTTTTTTGGTTTTGTATTGAGTAATTATTTCTGGCTCTTTACAATCGATTTGACACTTAAATATCCTAACATTGGGCATGGATAATTATTCCATACTAAACAAGGTGATTTTGAGGGCGGTCCTTGATCAACTGGAAAAACAGACAAAACTGATCAACTCTGATCAACCGAAGCACCCACAAGTGGGTGCTTCAGTACCTGGGTCGGGCCTCTACGGATCCAAAGTCGAGGCAGTAGCTTGCTAATTTGGGTATCCAAGAAAATTGAGGATACCTAAAATCAAAAGCGATGGCAAGCGCTGCCAACTGCTGGTGTTCCGAAGGAGTGAAAATTGAGACTCAAAATGGGCAATTTTTGCTTAAAAGGAGTGAAGTTAAAAATTTACGCAGCCTCTACCACTATTCTGATCACTCCAACATCATGTAGAAAATACTATAAGTAATTCTGTGGCCATTAAATTATTATCCTTAATTTTTTTTAATACACGTAAAATGGCTCTCTCCTAAAATGGACTTCTAAATAATGAGTTAGTCAATAAATCTCAATCACTTTATAGCTGAAAGGTTAATAGTTTAATTTATAGTTAACTTAACTAGCCACAACTATTTTCGACTTCATTATAGTCAAGTCAACTACCGTACTTAAGGATCTAAGCGCACTTCCAGGTCCTCGTCGCAGGTATTTTTGGAAGACCTGCAACAAAAAAGCTGACTAACTTTAAGCTATTTTTGGCTGATTTGGAGCGAAGCCCTAGCCTTGCAAGAGAATTTTTCTCTGTCTTTCCTTTTCTTCGAAACTTCTTTCTTTATACGTCAGATATAGCTTGCTGGGCACATTCCAGGAAAGTGGATGACTGCTTGAATGGCGAACGCACTCCTTGGAGCACTTATGTATTGTACTGTTTGGGTCAGCAGTATTTTTCTGACTTAGATTTTCAGGTTCTAGAGTCTGGGGTATTTCCGTTCGGCACTTCCGCTTCAGTGCGGCAAAGTACAAACATTAAGCTGAACACCTTAATAAGTTGAACAGCTC
Source organism: Artemia sinica (assembly GCA_027921565.1). Classification (NCBI taxonomy): domain Eukaryota; kingdom Metazoa; phylum Arthropoda; class Branchiopoda; order Anostraca; family Artemiidae; genus Artemia; species Artemia sinica. Next base: position 995,847 of record JAPEVW010000046.1, read on the forward strand.
TTTAAACATTTCTTTTAAAGGATTTTTTTACAGACGACTACAAACATATCTCCTAAACGTTCGTCACTTACCATCATCATAATATCTTATTTCTATTTTGGAATCATGCCACCGATTTTCAATTGAATGGTGCATTCGTCATGTTCCTCCTCAGCTGCAATCAAATTCAGAAACCGTTAAAGCAGAGACATAAGGGTTTCCACATCTCTGCATTACGCAACTATTGGGCTCAAGTATTTATGCTTTTCCAATGTTGGTTATTGTGGTCTATCAGCTAGCTCATTTATGGGCAAAACCACAAAAAGATGAAAACAGTTTTATTAGATGCGAGGAGCCTGCTGAGCACCTAATGGGCCAGTATTTTGCAGGCTCCCCATTTGACAATGTACATTTGACCCCAACTTTATATGATAAAGCGCAAGTGAATGAGCTTCGGCTAATGGATCTAGTGTGTGACTTATTTCTTTTTGTTTAGTAAAATACTTATTTTGTCTGCCACGAACTGTCCAAAATGATGTAGGTCCACGTTTCAACTGCCTGAAAATATTTGTTCAGTATATGAGCCTTGTGTAGAATAAACAAAAGAAAGTACAAAGTAACTCTCAAAGTAACTAAAACTACAAAGTAACTAAAGGGTCATGCATAAAACCAAGAATTTTTGGAGCCTTTTCCTTTGCTCTTCGTTTCCAGCTGAGTCACCTCTTCCATGGTTCGAATAGAATAGGAGTAGCAGGTTCCACTGCCCCAGGATTTGTCCAAGAGATGCTACTAGGGAAAACCATCACGTGTTTACGGTCTGTAGCAACTTATGGTTTTGCACCTGGCAAAATTCTAGAACATTTAACCTTATCCTGCCTTTTTAGAATGTTTGTCCCATATGCTATTACACCCGGTATAAAAATCTCATTTCCTTCTTGCAACTTTGCAGGTACATATATAGAACATCCTTTAAGAGAATGGAATAAAAGAATGGCTAGTGCATCCTAGCACAGACAAATCTTACCCATGATCTTTCAACTGCACATCGAGACATTTTAACTATCGGGCATTAACACTTTTTCTTTCATGCCTTCTTGGAGGTAGCTGCAATTCATAGACCTACATATTGCACACATTATTTATGCTGTCTATAAACTATAGCTACCTGAACAGTTCATATAGCTGTTTGAACATGTACAAAAATCGCAAAAGTTAGGTTTCGGTGTTAGCTTTATCATTACCCCTCTGTAACAGACATCCAGAAGGAAATGTTCGGCAATAGTCCGGCACCAAAAACTTACCCAGAGCAGGGCCTTGGGTCCCTAATGAAATCCGTAAAAAAATATTTGATTTATTTGCATTGACCTAATAAAAATCCATGTGGACAATAAACTGTCAGCATGTTGCCTGTCAGATGCCAACGAAGCTGAAATCGTATTTTTTTAATGAAGCTTTTTCTATAATTTTGATAGTATGGGCCACACCTATCAAAAACAAAATCTTTGGTAACTGCCTTGCTGGTGCATAAATTTTTTGCAGAATTTTATAAGTTTCAGCGCAACAAGACAGGCATTAAAAAGTTGTGTTTTGGTGTTTGCTTTAGCACCCCCTTCCTGGGGTAATGGGGCGTACTCACTTTTGCACTTCCCAGAAGAATGGTTGGTTGTATATGTATGTAGCGTCTACAAACTTTTTGCCATGACACTGCTAGACAGATGCTCTGCCTTCCTCCGTAGAAATAGAAGAGCTCAACAAGCGGGATTCATGCTCGGCAGGTTGACAACGGAGCAAATCTTCACTAAATGACAGTTGATGGAGAATACGCAAGAGTGTCAAAGATAAGCATACATTACATTTGTAGACTTCAAAGCAGCTTTTGATTCTCTAGATCGTCATTTACTCTGGCTGATACTGAGAACCGCAGGCCCACCCCATAAATATTGCTCACTTTTCGAATAGATATATGATGGTACGGTGAACTGCGTGAAAGTCAATGAAAGAAGCACCCCCACATTCTCAGTGAAGACATGCGTCCAGCAAGGTTGCACCACTGCTTTAAAGCTCTTCGACTACGTGATAGACTACATCATAACTTGCACGACAAATCAACTTCAATACAGTCTCAAGTTTCAAGACCGTGTACTTACTTATGCTGACTTCGCTTAATCGCGGACATCATCGAAAAAGTCACCAAGACTCTCCATGTGCATTCAGAAGAAGCCCCAAAAGCTGGTCTGCTGATCAATTGGTAGAAAACCAAAGTTATACCCGTCTAGCACCCCCCCCCCCTCAGGTCCCTATCTACTGTAAAGGAAGTCAACATCAGGAGCAAATACCCTGGGACCCATACTGTTGAGGGATGGTTTGAAAACAAAAGCCATTACATCCCGAATAGCCAAAGTGTCAGCAGTTGTTGGGAGGTTGAATAGCTTCTGGTGAAAACCAAATATAAGCCACCAAACTAAAATGCGTATTTACAACACTTCGGTCAGCACCATGCCACTACATGGATCAGAGACGTGGCCAGTCACAAAATCTGTCCTTTACACTGTCGATGTCGCGTAGTGACATTTTCAAAGAATCGAGGGGCTTCAAAGGACTGACTTTGTTACCAGCCAGAGCCTCCTACCACGTATTTCGCAAACTCCTTTCTCGACGCAGCTGGCCCAGTGCACTGTTTGCTGGTATGGCCACCTCCTTCACCTGCCCTATGACGACCCAGCAAGGGCTGTGTTTGACTTCGACCTTGCCCTAAACAGATGGAAACGTCCCAGAGGACGCCTCCCCCTCCACTAGGTGGAAAGAAAAATTCAACGATATCCTAGACTAGACCCCGGCGCCGCGCCGGCGGATCGACCGAACATCACCGACGAGAGGCACGGTCGAACGCCGCCGACGTGTTGTAACGCCGCCGGCACGCCGTAGGTGTGCCACCGCCGGCAGAGGCCGCGGCGTTCGGTCGACTTTAAATTAATTTTGCAGCAATTCTTTATTGCGTCAACCGCAAAGTCGGAGCTTTTCCTTCTCGTGTGGTTTAGTATTTCGATTTTCCTGATTAGAAATCAAGCAGGACTTGCACTATCCCCGAATTTTTGGGCATTTTGCCGAAAATCTATGCGTCAACCCGAAAAAAAATTTGGTTCCCCGAATCCCCGAAAATCCCGCAATCACGGTGCCACCCCTAGCGATTTATCACCAGTGACTTTCCCTGCCAAATATTACTTTGCATACCATAATTCTTCATTACTCTCTTATTCATTAATTTTCGTCTCTTTTGTTACTTTGAATAAAAACCAGACAGATGCAATATGCAATTGCAGATATTGCAATATACACAGTTCTTCATGTGTTGACAAAAAAAAGTATCGTCTTTATGAAATGAGTTTAACTCATTTCGAATTCAGTTTCCCAATCGCTATTTCTTACATCATTCGTAGTCAAGAATTTTAGTTTCAAGTTGAATAGAATTATAGAACGTATTCACTACTATACAGCTTCAGCCTTCAGTTGGATTTTGAAATTGACAGCCGACAGATTGTTTTTACAGCTGAATTGTAAGTTTGCAGATTTTTGTCTTTTTTGTTTTGCTGTTTTCAGATAAGATTTTCTTAATGTTTAATACTCAATTGTTGAACGCCTGATAGAAAATACAATCTTCTTTCTGAAATATTTTTACCCCCCCCCCACCCCCCCACCCAAAAAAAACCTTCTATTGAGACAAAATTTAGCTATAGACTAAGCTATGTACAAGGATGGGGAATTAAAGATTGAACCGGAAGTTACCCCAAAAATATGATTCATAAATAAATTGTAAATTATTGCCTATAGGGGGGGGGGGGTAGGGGGCTATCATTTTTAAATGATAATACCTCTCTTTTTTTATTGAAAGCAGGGATGTCAAAAACATAATTATTTTTTCATTTAAAGTGGAGACAGGAGAAAAGGACATTAAATTCCCTGGGAAACCATTGAAATATTTTGATAAACCCAGGGCCCCCCATTAGGACTTGTTCATTGTCTTGGGAATTTTGCAATTTCTCATAGGCTACTGGCCTAATTTGCCTTTTGTGTGTGCTCCCTCCTAATTAGATTCTTTGGATCCTATTGAATGCCACGGCGAATCTATGAGTTTTCCAATAATTTGAGGTATATGTGAATAATTTCGACATTTATGTTGTTGTCTTTGTACCCCTTTACTCATACCCCCAATTTTTTTTTCAAGGAACACTAAGCTGTGTAACGTTATTTTGTGTGTTTGTTTGAACCATATAGCGACCTAGTTAATTATTAAGTAAATTATTTTTCTAATGAAAGCTGAGACGGTATCCTATCAAGGTGGCATCCAGAGGGGGGGGGGGGAGGGAGGAGGTATTACATTTAAATGATAATGTCTCGAATTTTTTTTTTATTGAAAACAGAGATCCCAAAAAGTTATTTTTTCTTTAATTTAAAGCAGAGACGGCATCCTATCAAGGTGGTATCCAGAGAGAGGAGGGGGTAGTGAGCTAACATATTTAAATAATAATACCTCGATTTTTTTAAGCAGGGGTGCCAATAAGTTAATTATTTTTTTTATTTAAAGCAGAGATGGTATCCTATCAAGATGGTATCCAGAGGGGGGGGGAGGGGCATAGGGAGTTATTATATTTAAGTGATAGTACCTTGATTTTTTTTTATTGAAAGCAGGGATGCCAAAAAGTTGAAAAGTTGACAAAAATTAACAAGATTTTCGTGAGTTATACTTGATACAGCACTTGCATGGTTTTATCGTCCAAAGGGAAAGGACCATATGCGTCCAACCCGTTTTTTTTCTTATTGATGAAACGGGTTTACTTTGAAAATATTCATTCATAAGTACCAGGTAGATTCATACTAAAACGAATTGGTGTGACGAAAGCGATATCGACATCCCCACCTAATGCAGCGCTCGAGTGACAATAGCGCCCTTGTTCCAGTGCCCAAGTTACATTAAAATGCCAAGTCATAATTAAAGCTTTCAATTTGGGAGGTTCACGGAGGAGTCTTTGACAGTCTTATGACCTCTCGGTACAAGATGTTGCAACGTTCTTGCGTATCTACAGTGGTTTAAAAAATTCGATCACCTCACAAATGATTACCAAAAATATGCACAAATAAACAAATGTAACATTTGGAATATTATAACATTTTTTTCAAAGATTTGAAGAAAAGCAAAAAAGGCTAAATACCCCTAACTACGCTTGAAAGCTATTTTAAAAAGAAACTCTTTGGAGATTTCCATGGAAATGACCATAGCAGAAGCTTTGAGCCTGGGTGGGGATCAAAGAGGAGTCTTTGAGTATTTTGACCACAGGTGACTTATTGTTGCGACTTTCTTAAATTTGATAATTTTTGTGAGCATTTGGAAATCAAAGCTTAAACTCAATAACTGATGCTAAGTGTCTAACATTTTGCTTGGATTAAAAGTGACGAACTAGGATGAAAATCTCAACATCTTCCTGGAGCTACTTCAGTCTGCATATTATTTCATTTAATTACATTTAAAACGGATGAGCTTTTCATTTTTTACCTAAGAAAATAGCTGGCACTTCATTTTTCTTCATACCGAATAAACCATGAAGTGTTTTTTGTTTCATTGTAATTGAAGTGTTCTCATGTGAAGTGTTCATCAAGTATTTTTCAATTTGATAAATTTACTCCTTTTAGATGCAGTTCATAATTTGACTGATATTAGGTATTTATCAGTTTATAATCTGGAATGAATCCCCAAAAAGAGCAGCCAAAAGCAATAAAAAAGCAGCAATTCAGCCTTAGTATACATGACATATATTCTATAAAGAAGCCAAAAAAACTTTAAAATGCATTTGTTTAAAACTGTTATTAAAAACCAGTTTTTAATGCAAGAAGGCTTTTTAGGAATCCAAAAGAGCAAAAAAAAACAATCAAAGTCGCCCATTTCAACTGTTTTAAAGGTGACAAAACAGATATAGGCAAAGGGCATTACGAAAAAATTAAGCTTCTAAGTTCAAAGTTATATTCAAAGTTTTTACCCAGATAACTGACGAATTTTGTGATACGGTATTTGAAGTTTTATATGCAGTAATGCTCGATGAAAAAAACTACTAATTTTGATAATTATTTATGTTAAGAATACATAGCTAATAGATACTTCAACTACTCGTATTATGCAAGGGTTCTGAAACGCCACAGTCATCTCGTTCCTATCAGATTTCTACTTCTCTTGGTGAATAACGAAGAAGACCAGTTTCCAGCGAGCGACTTGTGAAGTTTTGAACTCATGAATAGGCTCGAATCTGTTGTAAATTTAAGCTGTGTTTGAGAAAGACTGATGAAAACATTAATGTTTGCGGTCAACATTGATCGCGCCGGCGGCGCGCCACCGACATGTTACCGACGGCGCGCCGCCAATTTCTTACCGGCGGCGCGGCGCGCTGTTTTTGGCCCCGCCGCCGTCGGTCTTCCCTCATCGGCGCGGCGCCGGGGTCTATCCTAGACCAAGCCACATACCAGTAGAAGAAGTCGCGAGCCTAGCAAGGGACAGGTCAACCTGGAGCCGCCTGGCCTCACTGTTTTCCACGCTGTCCTGGCAAGAGCCGTAAATCAAGTCAAGTATGTGTGTGTCGTATCTGTGCGTGTCAAGTAGGCGCCTAAGACGGCAATGCAAAACTACTTCTGACTTCTTTTATGGAATTTGATTCTTCATTTGACATTCTCCTTCTTAAATAAAAAACGTTAGAAAGGCTGGGGTAAGGCACAAAAATATTTGTTAGTAGTAGAGGCACCCTAGCCATGTCTATGGCACTTTGGAATTACAATCATATGCTCTTCGGGACGGGGGTTTGAATCCTGGTGTTACCAGTCCTTTGGCTTAAGATGGGGGTTAATGACGTAAATCTGCAAGCTCAGTCACCGTGAGTTTGTGGAGCTGTTAAAAAAAATTGCGACGAAACATCCGAATCTCAGACACCCGGTGAGGTGGCAAAAACACCTGTTCTTGCTTCAAGTATAAGTAAGTATCAGTGAACAGTTGCATACATGGACACGATTAATTTAACTTGAAGCTTTTATTTTGTGAGAAATTTTTCTATCATCGTTTTATGAAGAGTTAAAAAAGTTACTTTAACTGAAATTTGACAAAAAGAGTGATTTTTCCTGTAACTCGAATGAAAGTGTGAAATGAGGTAAGAAGTGCAAAAAAAACCAACCGAAAGAGTAGGAGTTGAAAACCTCAATTCTGGTTACTAGTTTTGACCCTCATGAAACTCCATGAAGTAATGTAGATAACAATATAAGTACATTCGACGGGTACCGATGGGATCGTTACTTGCAAAAACTATTTGGCTAGGAAAACATAACCAATAATGTAGATGGAAGAAAACAGGGAACAAATATCCCTCATTGTGCTACCTACCCCCGGAAGAGCCAAAAATTTAAGAATTAAACATTTTCGTCGTCTACAAACTATCCGTGGTTGCCCTTTTTGGGAACGATTGCAGAAAAAACTTCTCAGAGGCCCCACCCCTAGAAACAATCACACTAGTCGGGAGGGAAAAGAGACTCACAAATGTCCTCTAGACTTTAAAAATGTATCTCTTTTCTTTCTTCATTTTTGAAGCAAAAAAAGAAAAAGTTTCCTTTCCATATTTGGGGAAAAAATATGTTTTTGTGTCTTTATTAAAAAAATCAAAAGAAAAGTCTCGCCATACCCCTCCGCATTCTCGTGAATTGGTGCCTCTGCTCACAACCAAATTAAGAAAAAAAAATGTCAGAGCCAAAATCCTATGGTAATGAAAGTTAAAATTGCTATCCCGACTTTAGGTACCTTTGAGTCCCGAAATTAGCAAACTACTGTCCTGATTTCAGATCCCAAAGAGCAAAAGCTCGGGAAACGAAGATCGGATTTCAGTGCGAACCCTCAACCATCTCAGGTTTTCTGTAAATATTATATCGGTATGGTTCAATGTTTAAATTTTGGATAGCATCAGTCTTATTCCCAATGTAAATATTTAAGCTGATTGTTTCTTGAAATGTCATCGAAAATACAGTCCAGCTTACCCTCTCCATTTCCACAAGCAACTATTAAGAATGCTATTCGGCAGCTGGGGAGATTATACATTAAGACTTTCTCCCTAAATACTTTTTAAGAGAATTATTACCAGATTTAGCATAACTTGCTTCCAAATTGATAATTTACTAGCCCCCCCCCCTTTCCCCATCTTCCCTTAGAAAATACATACCCACCATTCAAAATAATTGTTCATAATTTCTAGCTGAGACAAAGAAGAAACTGCGCATCTAACAGTTTTGCATTTCAGTAGAACTGTGCAGATTTATAATGTTTTTTTTTCAGGAATTGACGGGATCAGTAGACAGGATCCCAGGCTGGTAGAAATAGGGATAGATGGTATCCTAATCTAGGCAAATTCGGCGTAGGAAAAGAAAACAGTAATGGTTACAGACTGCTCCAATTTTGTAGGTATAACAGACTAGTTATAAGGAATATGGTATTTGGTTATAAAATGGTCCATAAGTTAACATGGTATTAACATGATAGTAATCTTATCTTACAGCTAACAGCTGATCTTATTGATTACGTTATTGTAAACCGAAGACTGCCATGATCGATACAAGATACAAGAGTATATAAGAGTGCTGTTATTGACGTGAAAAGTAAAGATCACCATCTAGTCAGGAAGGTTGACTACTTTTCGGGAGTCTATGACGTTGGTTGACTCAATGATGAGAATCTGAGAGAAATTTTTCCAGGAGCAATTGAATATTAAACTCAAGAGTTTTTGAATTACAAATCAAACTTAAAACCAAGTTGCCATCAAGCCATAGACAATTGGAGAAAAAGCCAAGACAGATATTCTGAGTGAGAGGCAAATCCGTCATAAGCCTTTTTTAAGGATTATATATAGATAGTCATAGAAGATGAGTGGAATAATTTTAGGAAAATAGTTTGTAAAGTCGTTGATGGCGTGTTATGGAAGAAATTTAGAAACGTAGCTAGGAATATTAGTGAAAATGCTTTATGTTTAATTGAGAGGAGGAGGGGCTTGTACAAGAATTATTTGAGTGATAGATCATATGAAAATAAAAGAAATGTAAAGAAAGTGAAGAGACCATTAAAATGTGAATTAAGAAGGTTTGAAGTGGAGGCCATGGATAAAATTGCTGAAGATCTGGAAGATGGAGCTAAACGGCATACTGGTAAAATTGTGCTGGTAAAATGTCCTGTCATCTTAAAAAATTGAGAGGGAATAGTCATTCTGGACTTGTCCCAGTTAAAGATGGGAACGGGGCTATAAAGGAACAGAAACATCTAGTGATAAGGAAAGAGTTAATGGGAGGTGGGCAGAACATTTTGAGAATGTGCTAAACCGTTATAGAGTTACAAGAAAAGATACAGAAGGGATTGAAAAACTTTGTGACACTTCAGATGTAAAGAAAGATTTATTTTGTGATGAAGAATTAGTGACAGTACTATAAGGATTAAAGAATAACGAAGTCTCAGGGGCTGATAGTGTGGTAAATGAGTTTCTTGAATATGGTGGTTATGAAGTTAGAGTTATAAGCTAATGAAGATTATGAATATGATTTTTGAAAAGGAGGAAGTACCTAGAGATTCTAGAAAACTCTAATTAATCCCTCTATAAGAAAGGTGATAAGAGTGAATGTGGTAAATATAAAGGAGTTAGCTTGGTTTTTGTAGGAAGTGAATTACTTAGTATGCTGATACTTTTTAGAGATGTTGTATATAAAGTTCTAAAGAGGAGAACACTGTGATTTTAGGAAGGGGAGAGGATGCGTCGACCAAATTTTCACTTTTAGATTAATAAGTAATTGAGAAGTGCCTGGAGCCGTCAAACCCCTTTAGTCCTCGGTTTTATAGATTATGAGCAAGCGTTTGATTCAGCTGATAGAAGAGCTTTAGAGAAGATTTTATCCTTGAATGGTAGCCTATACCAGACAAATACATTAAAGTGAATAATGTTACGTACGGGAATAAAATTGCTGCGGTTAAGGTAGAAAACGAGGTTAGAAGCTAGGTTTCGTATTAAATCAGGAATTAAGCCGGATTTCGTCCTATCCCTATTGCTATGAACATTTTTGATGAACTTTATCCTGAGGAGCAAAGCAAAGGCAATGGGAGAACACGGAATCAATTTTGGGAGTAAAACCCTTACAGCCTTAGATTTTGCTGATGATATAAGCATCCTAGATGAAAATGTTTGCAAAATGAATGAATTTTTAGAGGTTATGCGAGTTCAGGGCGCAAGAATATATTTAAAAATTAATGTTAAGAAGACTAAGTCACTACGACTAGTGAATAAGTGAAGGTGAAGAGATGATGTTGGGAAAGTGAAGATCGATCAATTGGATAGCTTCACTTACCTAGGTAGTATTATTAGTAAAGATAGTGGAAGCAGTGAAGAGGTTAAAAGTAGAATAGCCAAGGCCCAGGGTATTTTTCACAGTTGAAAAAAGTTTGGAAGAAGAGGAGGACAAGTATGCAGTTTCTGCACACTAAGATTAGAATATTAGAAGCTACAGTGATGACAGTGGCCAAGGATGGTTCTGAAGCATAGACACTCCGAAAAATGGAGGAGGATCTACTGAATTTTGTCTAGCAATTTAGCCTGTGGATTGTTTTGGGTACCCCACTGACTGACTGCATCTCAACAGTAAGTTGTACGAAAAATATGGGTTAATCCCGCTTTCAAGGACTTTAATGAGAGTAAGGTTGAGGTGGGTAAGGCACTTTTTGCAGATGAAGGATGATAGACTGGCCAAGGTCGTCCTTGTCGGGCAGCCGTCTAGGACCAAAATAAAAGAAGGTCGCCCCGAATGGGGTGGAACCATGTCGTAAGGAAAGATTTAAGGGAAATGAGAACTACTTGGGAGGGTGTAAAGAGGGAGGCTTAGAATAGACTGGGATGGATAAGGAGCGTGTGTAGCTTTGTGGGCCTCAGGTTGCTTTGTGCTGCAGGGAGTTGTTAGTAATTGTAGCAGTGGTGTCGTAAAAAGGTTTTGCACGACATTAAGATCAACATTTGAGTGATCTTTTTTATTACTCAACAAAAATTAAATCTTTTAAAAAGGCACAAATCAGAAGAATAACGAATACATATTCATTTACTTCATGCATTTGATGCATCAAAACTGTTCGTCAAGGGGGAACAGTGGGTAAGGAGCGAAACGGCCAAATAGTAACCGAAAATCTAAAAAGAATTTTGCAACAACTGTCACATGAAAAAAACTTGCTTTTTATGCTGATTCCAAAAATGTGATATTCTTTCAGTTCCATGTTATTCATCAAAAGCCACCCCAAAAAAATCAAGTGATCTTAATTAAAATCACACCATCAGATTCGAAATATTAGAGAACTCTATTGTAGAGGTTTCAAGCTCCTATCTACAAAAATATGGAATTTTGTATTTTTGCCAGAAGAAAGATTACGAATACGTGTTTAGATGTTGTTTGTTTTATCCAGGGATGATTGTATCGAACTAATAGTCCTATAAGATCGAGAATCCGCTCATTCGAACGGAAATTAACAATTCTAGTACATTTTTTTTAGCTGACCAAAAAGAATGGAGGGCAACTAGCCCCCTCCCACGCCCCTTTTTCCCCAATGATATCCAATTGAAATTTTATGATATTCACTTGATTCAGCATAGTTGAAAAGTCCAACAACTATACCTTTGGGGATGACATGACCCCACACGGTCTCTGGGGAAACGGTTGTAAGCTATCCAATTTGCCCATTACTTACCATACATGTAGTATTTGGAAAATATACGGACATTTTTCGAGGGAGGGGGGGGGTTACTGCGGGAGAGATGTTTCACGGTGTGAATTTTCTCTGGGGAGGAAAGTTCCCGGGTAAATTTTCTCAGAAAAATTTTACACAAAGGGTGGGGGGGGGGGGGGTTCCTGGCACAGTTTGAAAAACAGTCAAAAATTAAATAAGAAAAAAGTTTTTCAACTGAAAGTAATGAGCAACATTAAAAATTAAAATGACCAGAAATTATTCCGTATATATGGGGGGCTGCCCCTTCCTAATCCTCACTCTTTACACTAAATTTTGACTTTTTGTCCTCTTTCTTTAAGAAAGACTCCTGAAACACAAGGGATGTTGAATTTGAATGAGGAGTAATTTAAACAACTTTAAGACTTTAGCGTACGGAGCGAGCGTTGATGAAGGGACAGCTCTCCTCATATACTGAATAATTTCTGTTTGTTTTAAGTTCTAATGTTGCTGTTTACTTCCAGTGGGAAAACTTGTTTTTTTCGTAATTAATAAAATAAATGAGCTGATCAAGAATAGATATAATATAAGCGCGAAAAAAAATTTGTAAGAAAAAGATAAAAAGTTAGTTTATAGTCCTCTGCAATGCAATCAAAATACAGTTTTAAAAGGCTTTTCTTTGCACAGCACCAGCTCCTTATGAGTTTGGGTGTTTCTTACATACCATTATTTGAACCGGAATTTAGAGAACAAAAATAGAGAATACTCTTTGACAAAATTTGGAATGGGAATACTACAATTTGGACAGGTTGATAGATTAGATTTTTGGAATAAACATTATACATTTTTGGACTCTTAGTCACCATCCCAAAAGTACAATTGACAAGTGTTTTTAAAGAACCGGTGTGTTAAAGTATCCTCAAAGAATTCATTGTTTTCTACTTTAATTGGGAATGCAAATTAGTAAAGTGCGTAACAGAAGCTACAAATAATAGATTGTTCTCAAAGGAAGGATTATCTGGGCCATGTGTGCTCAATCATACTTCTTTCTTCTGTTGATACGCATTGCCTTGCATATTCTTTCTTTGAGAACTGTTTTTGCCATTACCTCTGAAGGGTGAAACTGTCAGATGCGACCTTTAAGCGTGACAGCAATGAAACGGTAGATGTTGAACGGTCCAGTGGTGTTGAAATGTTATAACTCGATAATAATAGCATTGTAGTTAAATAATATGTAATTAATTGTTTGCTTGGTTTACTTCGCAACTCTTAGTTTCCGCGTGAATAAGTTTCAACTGGATTTATAAGGAACTGAAATAGAAGCAATGGAATGGCAGCACTTGAAGGAGTTACGAAGGCGGCTTTCTATTAAAATGAATCAAGTCCATACGGAATTATCTAATGAGATAATATACTCCTGATACTGAAGCGATACGACTTAAGCTGAACCTCTAATTTTGGTTACGATTATGTAAGAAGGGTAAAAATCGCATGACCAATTTGCTACTTGGAGTGATCCAATTTAATCCAATTTAATGCCGAGCCCTCCAGATGCTGTTTTGAATTGCTCTTTGCTGTTTGAATTAGAACTTTTGAATAGGGAGAATGTCAATGAATTACAGAGACTTTTAGACAAAGCATTTTTAGGGAACTATGGAATCTTCCATCCTTCAATAGGATGGAATCCTTCAATAGGATTCACATCCTTCAATATACTATAATCATAGGCAGCGCAATCGCGCTGCCTAAATAAAGAACGATGTTGGCACAATGTATTATTTATTTTTGGTTTTAGACCAGGGCACTTCGTATCGAAAGAGTTGTCGTAGAAACTTCGGAAAGGGCTCATTCGATTGGAAATTGGAGTGAATTGTGCCCTTTTTAATAGCCAAAACTGATTGGAAGGCAACTAACACCCCTTCAAGGCCCACGATTTCCCCAAATACATCCACTCAAAATTTTGAGATAGCCATTTTTTCAGCGTAGTTGATTTCCATATAGAAATTATGTTTTTGAGTATGACACTCCCCCACAGCCCTCAGGGCAAGGGTTGTAAATTATACCCTGGTGGCATATAAGAACGATGTGGGCACAATGTATTATTTTTTTTCTTTAAACCAGGGCACTTCGTACTGAAGAGATTGTCGTAGAAACTTCGAAAAGGGCCCATTCAATTGGAAATTGGAGTGGCTTATGCCCTTTTTTAATAGTCGAAAATGATTGGAAGGCAACTAACACCCCTTCCATGCTCACCATTTCCGAAACACATCCAATCAAAATTTTCAGATAGCCATTTTGTTCAGCGTAGTTGATTTCCAGATAGAAATTATGTTTTTAAGTTACGCCCTGGGGACATGTAAGGTTTTTATAGAAAGCCTTGTCGTAGAAACTTCATAAAAGGCTCATTCGATTGGAAATTCAAAGGGCTAGTGCCCTTTTTAATAGTCGAAAGTGATTGGAGGGCAACTAACCCCCCTCTCACGCCAACTTTTTCCCCAAACACTTCCAATCAAAATTTTGAGATAGCCATTTTGTTCAACGTAGTTGAAAGTTTTGGAAACTAGGTTTTTGAGGATGACAACCCCCCCCCCAGAGCCCTCAGGGCAAGGGTTGAATTTACGCCCTGGGAGCATATAAGGTTTTTATAGAAAACGTTGTCGCAGAAACTAGTGATAGATGCCCTTTTTAATAGTCGAATGTGATTGGAAGGCAACTAACACCCCTTCCACGCCCACCATTTCCCCAAACTCATACAATAAAAATTTTGAGATAGCCATTTTGTTCCACGCAGTTGAAAGCTCTGGAAATTATACCTTTGTGCAGGACTTTCTCCCCACGGTCTTCAGGGCAGGGGTTATAAATTATGCCCTGGGGGCATATAAGGTTTTTTTATTGAAATCTTCGTCGTAGAAACTTGAAAAAGGGCTCATTCGATTGGAAATTCAAAGGGCTAGTGCCCTTTTTAATAGTCGAAAGTGATTTGAGGGCAACTAACCCCCTCTCACGCCCACCTTTTCCCCAAACACATCCAATCAAAATTTTTAGACAGCCATTTTATTCAACGTAGTTGAAAGTTTAGGAAATTAGGTCTTTAAGGATGATAACCCCCTCAGAGTTTATATAGAAATTTGTTGTAGAAGTTTCAAAAAGGGCTCATTTGATTGGACATCGAAAGGGCCAGTACCCTTTTTAAAAGACGAAAGTGAGTGGAGAGTAATTAACCCCCCTCCCACGCCCACCATTTCCCCAAACACATTCAATCAAAGTTTAGAGATAGCCATTTTGTACAACGTAGTTGAAAGTTCTGGAAATTATGTATTTAAGGATGACAAACCCCCAAGAGCCCCCAGGGCAAAGGTTGTAAGTTATGCCGTGGGGGCGAGTAAGGTTTTTATAGATAGCGTTGTCGTAAAAACTTCAAAAGGGACTCATTCAATTGGAAATTGAGAGGGCTAGTGGCCTTTTTAATAGTCAAAAGTGATTGAAGGGTAACTAACCCCCCTATCACGCCCACCATTCCCCCAAACACATCCAATCAAAATTTTCTGATAGCCATTTTGTTGAACGTAGTAGAAAGTTCTGGAAATTAGGTCTTTGAGGACGACAACCCCCCTCCCAGCCCTCAGGGCAAGGGTTGTAAGTTATGCCCTGGGGGCATATAAGGTTTTTAGTGAAAGCGTTGTCATAGAAACTTCAAAAGGGCTCATTTGATTGGAAATTGAAAGGGCTAGTGCCTTTTTTAATAGTTGAAAGTGATTGGAGAGCAACTAACACCCCTCTCACGCCCACCATTTCCCCTAACACATCCAATAAAAATTTTGAGATAGCCATTTTGTTTAACGTAGTTGAAAGATCTGGAAATTAGGTCTTTGAAGATGACAACCCCCCTCACAGCCCTTAGTTTAAGGGTTGTAATTCATGTCCTGGGGGCATATAAGGTGTTTATAGAGAGCGTTGTTGTAGAAACTCAAAAAGGGCTTATTCGATTGGAAATCGAGAGGCCTAGTGTCCTTTTTAATAGTCGAAAGCGATAGGAACGCTTGACATTTTTATAGTAAAGATCGATGTGGGTACAATGTATTATTATTTTTTTTTTTTTTAGACCAGGGGACTTCGTATCGAAGGAGTTGTTGTAGGAACTTCGAAAAGAGCTCATTCGATTGAAAATAGAAAGGGCTGATGCCCTTTTTAATAGTTGAAAGTTATTGGAGGGCAACTAATCCCCCTTCCACACCCACCCTCCCATTTGCCCATTATGTTTAAAAACTAAATGTTGCCTTAAGATTAAATCAAAATGCACTGTGTTAATACTAATCCCCAATAAGGCATCTCAGCAGTATCTCAAGAACGTCTGAGGGTATTATGTTCAAACTTTCGGTGCTACTTCTGCTCTTAAAATTTAACCAAACCAAAATAGCGTAAGTGTATCCAAGCTATCAAGAAAGTAAACAGATTTTTTTGCGAATGATATCAAGATTTCCATTACAGGTCAACTAGAGGAGGTATGAAACTAAATTAAACACTACTATTTGCGTCCAGATTTTTAGAAGGATGTATGTTGTTAAAAATTGCTGAAAATTTTTCTCCAGCATACAAATAGCAGGCCAAACTATAAAGTCATAAAAAACGAAAAGATTTAAAGTATTATTTTCTTTTTCCCTGAAAAGACTATGCCAATATAAAACGAACAGAAATTAATTAAAAAAACTTTTTCCACAAAATAAGTTTTTCAAAGAAAAGCAAAGGACTCCATTAAACCAAAATGAGCAAAAATAAAATCAAATAATCTACCAAACGTGGAACTACCACAAATCAGCATCAATAAATAAATGAAATCCAAAACGATCAGAAATTACTATAAATAACCAAGTCAAACTCAAAACGAGCAGAAATTAACATGAGTTGGGCTCAAAACCCCTATGCCTTCCCAATGCCTGAACATGATTTGCACTTTACTGAAAAAAATAAAAATGAATATGCATTGTCAGTTTAATATAAATATGCTGATATTTAGTAATCAAAATGTTAATATTATTTGATTTATTAAAGTTATAAAAGTTAAAACATTTATGTTTTTTTCAGTAAAATGCAAATCATGTTCTGGCCTTGGAAAGGCATAGGGGTTTTGAGCCCAACTATGCTAATTTCTGCTCGTTTTGAGTTTGACTCGGTTATTTATAGTAATTTCTGATCGTTTTAGGTTTCATTTATATATCGATGCTGATATCTGAGCTCCTTAGGACAAAATCCATCAATATGATCCATGTAAATGGGAATTGGACGCAACCCTGCTTAACTCCTGATTTAATACGAAACCAGCTACTAACCTCATTTCCTACCTTAATCGCAGCAATGTTATCCTCGTACATAGCACTAATCACTTTAATGTATTTACTGGGTATACCATACAAGTGTAGGACCTTCGATAAAGCTCTTCTATTAGATGAAACAAACGCTTGCTCGTAATTTATAAAACTGAGGACTAAAGGGATATGATGACTCAGGCACTTCTCAATTATTAATCTAAGAATGAAAGTTTGGTCGACACATCCTCTACCCTTCCTAAAACCGCACTATTCTTCTCTTAAAACCTTAGCTACAACATCTCTAAGTTTAAAAAGTAGCATCCTGCTAATTAATTTTCTTCCTACAGAAACCAAACTAATTGTATTTACCACACTCACTCTCATCACCTTATAGAGGGGTTTAATTAGAGTTTTCCAAAAATTGATAGGTATCCCTTTTTCAAAAATCATATTCATAATCTTCAGTAGCTTCATAACCACCATATTAAAAAAAAAAAAAAAACACAAAAATCAATATTTGACGATTATTGTTTTACTTGATAAAAGACTTAAGTTTCAAGAACATGGATGACAAATGTATAACAAAAGATAGCGAATGCAATACTTTTTTTTTTACTTATTATTGCGTTTTCATCATAACTCTGTTTCTGCTTCAAGGTTACACTACTGCTATTTTAAATTATGCGTTCAAAAACAAAGGGATCCGCTCTAAAACTAAGGGATATACTTTGTTATAGTGCACTTACACACAGCGGAAATCCGTCCGCAATGAAAAACTTTTCGTGCTTGAAAAACTCAATCTTTCCGCAACGATTTGGTCAAAATAGGACGGATTCTTGGCAAGGTTTTTAAATGAATAAAACCATAATTATGGATCATCAAAAACTTGATGATTTTATAACATTGATTCAAGGCTACCCCAGCTTGTATGATACTACTCACCCAGGCTATAAGAAAAACAAGAAAAATGGTGTCCTTTGGCTCTCTATTGCTCAACAGCTTTAAGAAGAGGGTCACGCTGATGTATTTATTTGAAAACTTTGCCTTAAAACTTAGCGTTTTCTGGGCCATTGTTCGAAAAGATACGGACGGATTTCCGAATGGATTTCTGCAATGTGTAAATGGCCAATTAATTATTTTCAGTCCCGTGACGCAGAATATAAAAAACAACGATAAAAAACCTTTTTCGTTTATTCCTACAATTCTAAATTGAGCATAAAGACAACAGCAAAGTGTGCAAATCAGATATAGAGCAATGTAATTTAAAAATACTTCCATTTATTGCTGCAATCCAAACAGAATTCACTACTTCTATAATCACAAATGAAAAATCAAACTTGTTTCTTCAGCTAACTAGAAAGATCACAAATAAAATACAGCTATTAATCAGATATAATAAAACTAGCCTTCGTACGAGATGTCTGTCGTAGACAAAGGCAGTGAAAACGAACAGAATTCAAAGTACGAGTCGCAATCAAACACACACGAGATTGCTTTTCCTTTTATTTCAACAAGATCTTTAAAATTCTCCTTTGGTATAGCCTCTAAGGCTATTACGCTGCAGGCGATTCTGCTGATTCTTCAAACCAACTATTAAAGTCCTTATTTGCACCCACCCTCGCTCATTTTTTCTCTTAAAAGAAGAAGAAGGCGAAAATCCCCGAAAAGTATGAAATTTGTAATATTTATTCTGTCGCGGATTTTTAAAAAAGTCCAACATTGAAAGATTCTATAACACTCAACATTCAGATAGAAAATTCTAAATACCCCTTATCTATTCAATAGGTCCTAATTTGGAAAAATGCGCAATGCGTTTGGTGCACAAATAACTATAAATTTGTCAAAATACGCCCAATACCACCCCTTTTTAAAGGAAAAATTGCCAACTGTCTTCTTATAAACTCAAATGAACAATTAGAATCAGTAAAATAAACATATTTGTGTTATTCGTGAAATCTGTCTAAAATTATAAAAGATTCCGTTGCCCCTATTGAGGATCCTAACGCCTTTGGGAGGTCAACCGTTTTAGGCTTTTAGGCTTTTGGCAACGCTTTAGGCTCAGGTCAACCGTCGAAAACATAGCGCATTCCTGTAATAGATTGGCTTTAGCAATTACAGTCTAAAGTTAGGTGTGTATTCGGAGCTAATGGGCCTTTGTGGGCTGAGCCTCAACTCAGTTGAGCGAGACCGCCCATGAAAATAAAAATAATGTAGGGTGCATGGAAATTGATGTCAAATTCTGTTTTTAAACAAAAATAAATCATATAGGGGGCTAGCATTTTCCCTTGCTTTATCGATCGAAAGAAAAGGACGAGTTTCTTTGGATCGGGCTCCTTTATATGGTGACTTTTACTCAAATCTGATTTTTTGCATGAAATGAATTTTTATCTGGAACAGTTGAGGTGTGCAGCTGAGGAAAGAATTCCAAAATGGAAAATTCCCAAAAGGGAAAGGAATTTCCAAAATGTCCTTATTCCCAAAAGGAAAAGCTAATCGCTACTTAGAACACATGTTGAAATTAGACAGAGGTATATTTAGAACTTTCCCAACATAGGTGTGGTATTAAGATTATGATTACTCGACAAAGAATTTCTTTGAAGATGTTTTTCTACGATAAGTAGTGTAATATAGTAACTCGTTATGGACTCGTGGTTGTATTTTTTTTTCTTTGTTTTTACTCTGATAAATGTGATCTAGCAAGAAATAAACTTATGTAATAATGATACTAAATAAAGTTATTTCTGACTAAAAAGGAGTTTCAAGATCTTGCGGTTAAAAGTAAAATAGAAAATACACTGCAAGTTACAAGTTACTTATAGTTACAAGTTACTCACAGACTAAGTTACAGGAACAACAATGAAAAAAGAAGGAGAGAAAAGCGGAAAAAGAGCAAGGATGCTAAATAAGATTTCCTTCAGAAGCCTTATCTTTTTTCAAATTTTCTATTGAGTTTATGTAACATACTGAGTTATTCAAAAAACACCCACACAACTATACCATTGAAACTTCAAACCAACGTAATTGCTTGACTTGCAAAACAGGTTATTTTAAATTTATTTGCCTTCAATAAAGATGACACATTTTGTCTCTTGGGTTTCCAGTTAACTTTTACTGCTTACGAATAGGGCCCTTTTCCCTATAAAGGGAGATGAAAAAACAAATAAGTTGTACTCATTTAAAATCGCTAGCAAGTCACTGGTACAGAAACGACAGAGAAAAATTGTAATTATATCGTGCACAGATGTAACATGTCTTTATAATTTTCAAGAAACTACTGTTCAAACCTCACTGTCACAAGAGGCTTAAGGAGTGGCACCCCTCGTGGAAAATATTCTGTGGCCCTGTGGCTTAGTTTGCAAGAAATAAATATCCAATAGCCAAGGAATGGACTCTGCTTTGCAATACTACTTTGACCCCAGGCGGCCTTATGCTGCAATGAGTTTTTTGTTCATAGACAATTTTTTTTTCACGATAAAAATTTTATGTCTAAGATAGGAAAGACATTAGAAAGTTTAGCTTAGCTTTGATTTAATAAATGTCAGATAAAATTATGTTACATGGGCTTCAAGCTAGAGATACTGAAGTATTTCCCTGCCAATCACAATCGGCAAACTCTATTCTTTATGAACTATATAGCTTAATCAAATTCAGACAGGGAATAATGATCCCTTACGGGAAAAATTTTTCACTTTCTAACCAAATTTGGAAAAGGAAAGAGCGAAAACGCCCTTCAAACAAGACATTTGTGGGCTAGACAATATTTCCTATTTTTTATTTGTAATTTTTTTTTACGAAAGCACAAAAAAACATAAGCAATACATAAAATGGAAAGAAAAAAAATATAAAAGTATGCCAGAGAGAAACTTGCAAACATTGTATTTATTAGTTTCAGAGTAAGCTTCCTTCAGTAGCTTTTAGGATACACTTTTTCATCTTCAAAGATCTTCATTTAATTTAGATCAATTAAACTTCAAGTTTAAAGGAACTAATAATTGTTTTGTGTCTTTAATCAAAAACTTCCAACCAGGTATTAACCTGATAAGATAAAAACATTTGAACACGGTTGTCTTGCAACCTAATAGTTAATTTTACTACTGTAATAATACAAAATTCCAAAACTCTCCCGAAACGGTTTAAACTATTAAATAGCTTTTAACAATTTCAATTTTGCAGAGAAGGGGAGAAATATAACAAGTATCATATCAAATAATGGGCGTTGTTGACCATAAAATTAATTAGTTTGAAAGTTTCCAATGTGAAAATACTGTTATATTCAAATTAAAATGTAGATTTTCAAGACTACTGTTTATAACAGAGGAAAGTATATTTTTTTTTCATACTTAGTAACAGGAAATCTGATAGAAAATCCTAATGTTTCGCTACTTATGTGACAAAGAAGGATAGAAAAAAAGCGAAGAGGTAAAATAAAACATAGAAAACTAGAGGAAAAAAATAATTCAGCCATTCAAACAAATAACAAAAAAAACACAATTAACTAGAACTTTCAAACCTAGTGAACTATAATTATAGATTTACAGTCATTCATTATCAAATAAAAAAAAATATAAGAAATCAACTGAACATCTGCAACAACAACTTTATTTCTTGAAATTTATTTCAAATTGTGTTTCCTTTTATCCGCCATTATTTCACCAAACAGTGTTTACTTTGTCAATAATTATCCTGGAGGAAAATACTCCTGTGACAGTGGTGATCCAGGGAGGGGGCGAGAGGGGCGCGCGCCCCCGTAACGTAGTCTAAAGTAGTGTAATTTACTTAATTAACGCAAGTTTGCGTTGATTAAACTTGCTCCTAATGCAAGTCTATTGGATCAACCTATTTTGCGCCCCCACCTAAAAAAAATCCTGGATCTGCCCCTGTCCTGTGATTGACTGAAACCATATTTCTTTGCAAACTCCTCATTAAACCAACTAAGGACACTAGTCCCATAATCTGCATAGTCTTTACTACTTGTTTAGATAACAATTTTCCACAGCAATAGCTTATTTTCATACTAAACTAGCCACAGAGCCTTTCGGAAGAAAGGCATCAAAAAGAGAAAACTCGTAGCGTAAAATCTTCTGTGAAGAACCTTGGAAAAAAATTTTCCCCCTCCTCCCAGACATAAAATTACAAGTCCCTTAACCCCCCCCCCCCCCCAAAGAAAAAAAATAATCGACCCTCCAGCTGAGAGGCAAAACAGGGCATTCTCCTTTGCTATGGTCGGAAACCAATTAAACTCTAATTGTAAAAGTTCTTCGGAGAATATTGACTTGTCATTGAAGAGTTTGTCATTTTTTGATTTTATCAATGAAAGGTTTTTTTTTAACGGAAATACCACATAAATCATATTTTCAAAATCTACGGGGAAAGCCGGGTAATTTTTGTTTAAGTGGGGGGGGGGGGCACATTGACACCACTGGTAATAATTGCATGTAAATTTTAATAAGCAAATAAATTACTGCCACCGGTTATTTGTATTAAAAATACGAAATTAGAACATCCAAAATACGGGGAAGTGTTGTCTTTAGTTAGCTTTTGACGGAGGACTTTGCAGAGAAATGCCCAAAAACTTACAAGGTTAAACGATATTTCCGAAGGTTTGGTTTTCCTTTCTCTAACTAAGGAACAGCTGATGGTACCAGAAATACGCAAAAATCTTGCTAAAAATGTTAGATATACAAAAACGTGAGAATACTAACATTAACCTAAGTTTTTCTGAAGTTGAATAGGTGTTATGGACTTCCTCCTCAGTTTTATTATTTTCTTTCCTTCAGTAAAAACAGGATAGCTCTCGTCGAATGATTAAAGAGAGAAAAAAAACTAGCATTAATTTTGCTTTCTTCAAGTCATAAAAAGGAAAAAAAATAATTCAGCCATAAAAAGGCAAGACATTCTATAACGCAAGCATTAGTATCGTATAATAAACGCTTACAATGAGTATACAAATTGAACAAAGGTAGTAAAGCAATATTCAAGAATACATAGGGGCATTAAGCACTTCTCGCTAAAAACTTCAAATTATTGATGCCAGATTGGGCTAATTTTGTCTAATTTCCTTTCTACCGGATTTCTAGAAGCTACTTGGGTCAAAACTATGCAAGTACGAAAAAATTTCATGGCAATGCTAACTTCAGATATACATCGGTAGACAAATTAGGATTTTACCATCCCGATCGGCAAATATATGCCCAATTTGGAATCAATCATTGATACTTAACAGATCTACGAGATCCTTCATTATTGCTAAACAAAAACAATGGCATACAACAGCGCGCAGTAAAACAATTGTCTTACATAAAAGATATGATAAAAACTTCCAGACCGTATACTGGATTCAAAACTGAGCAACTAAGGTGAACAATTTAGTATGGGGAGTATTTCCTACCCTGTTTTAAAGACGGCGAGCTAGAACGAAGCTGTGGCCTATCGCGACCTATACTACAACTAACTGCATTTTCTTGCAGCGATCTGACTAGCTCATTCAAACTCTCAATTGCCATTAAACCCGGGAGGGTACTGATATTGGATAATGCGCCAGGTTTGGTGAGCACTTGCGCTAAAGGTTGAGCAACACTGAGTGCACGAGCAGCAGCCTCTGCAGTGACGGTTTCACATATTTCACTATCAGAACAGGCTTTTTGTACTTCAACTCTACTCAACGGAAGAAAGCAACAATAGAATACAGACACACAAGGAGTGAGACAGAACGATCCAGATGCCGATTTAAGTTCCAGGTAGAAAGGTTCAAAGCCATCCACGATGCCAGGGTCGGTGCATCAAGGCAAACGAAAAGAAAAAAAAGGGCAGGATTAGAGGTTTGGTTTCAGCACAAAGTAAGATAGCATTAAAGCAAAAAACAGTGCAAAAGCATCCTGCAAAGCTGTTAGAGTGCAATTTATCTTTTACAAACACCTTTTTTTTAGTTTAGAATTTCTTTTTTCAATTTAAGTCAAACAGGAACCACCGATTTTCAAACTCAAATTTTGTTTAAGCCCCAATAGCCATAACTGGTCAAAATTCAAGGGATTCCCCAAAACACTCACATTTTCAAACTGTCTCGAAAGTAATTCTTTTGAAACAAGGCAAAATCATAAAACTTACTTTAAACTATATTGTTTTCTATGTTATTTTTTTCTTATACAGTAGGAGTTTTGCAGGCTAAAAAATGGGAAAATTTAAGAAAGAGGAAAACAAGCTTTAACAGGAATTAAAATAAAATACTAGTTAAGTCAAACAAACTACAATCCAATCAAGCACTAACCCAATGGCGTCAATTTATGAAAATTGGGGAAGGGTTAATGTATTTTTCAAAATTTAGGGTGGGGGGGGGGGTTAATTTTGTTGTTTTCTTCAATTTTTTTTCGACGAAAATATATTAAAGATTTATTTTTCAGTGAAGATACCAAAAACATATTCTTCAAAATCTAGAGGCGCGGTATAAATCAATGGGGGAAATGTCCCCCTTAAATTGACGCCACTGCACTAATCACTAAAATTAAATCAAATACAAGTGCAACATAATAGATCAAAATGTGATGTTAAATTAGAGGAAACAATTAGTTCAACCTTTTAAATCTCTCTTAAAGGGATTCGATTTCTTAAATTATCACCCTCTCTCGTCCATTACAAACATTTTTAGTTTGGGCGGCCGAACTATTTAGAACTGATTGGGCGGTCTTGCCATAACTTGTAGAGCTTGGATAAGAGATACGAATAAACGACAGAAAATAGAAGCCGACACTTACTTTCCCAGAAAGCTTAGAAGAAGCATTTACCTTCTCTCGTTTTGTGCCGGAGATAGAGATATTCAGTTTTGATGCAATTTATATCATTACAAAGTGTGAATTTTTTTTAATTAATTAAACGGAGCATAATTTTCTTTTTGAAATTCAGTAAAGGGCAATCCCTAAAAATGTTCTAGCATACCTGCTAGGAAAACACCAAAAATCAGTTCAAAAGAAACGTCATTTGATAATTTCGCAGCTTTGGGAGTTCCCTACGGTGCTACCTACTGTAGATATTTTTGGGGATCACATTGCCTTTCCATGACGATCAATAAAGGTTCAAATAGGGATAAAATCATTTTAATAGACAGTGTTTCACAAACAGTGATAGAAATTAGTTTTACTAAAAATATACAGTTTTACTACTGATGAAGGTCACTGCATATGTGACCGAAATATCGCGTATTTTTTGTGAATTTCTATCACTGTTTGTGAAACACTGTCTATTAAAAGGATTTTATCCCTATTTGAACTTTTATTTAGCTACCCACTGTTATTGCAAATCTTGACTTGCCAACATAGTTTCGCGTCTTTTCACGAATTCTCAATAGCATTAAACGATAACTATTCCCCTTAGAGAATTCACTAATGGACCATTTGTCTTTGAGATGGTCAGCCGACGTTAAGGCTTGCAAAATAATTCTTAAGGTATTGAATCACCTTAAGGGTAGCAAAGTAAAAAAGGAAAATCTATCTCAGCAGAAAAGAAAAAATTATGAAATTTTACTAGGAACTCTGCATTACGACACATTCTTTACTTGATAATGGAATTCTATTAGTAATGGAATTTCACGACTTCAAGATACTATATATCGGTACCAACACTTAGCTGCTCATTGGATAGTAGCATAAATTACCAGATAATTTCTTAAGAAAAATTACGTGCTTAACAAACTTGTTGTCCCAAGTCCGTTAATCTTAAGGGACGGGACATTCCCTATAAGGACTAATGAAATCAGCAAAATCTAAAGGATTTTAATAAGTATGATTAATTAATGGTTGAATTACTTTTACTCAACTGTATTAACGGCGAATGAAGATAAGGAATGGCTGGGGAAAACGTACAATATAATTAAAGCTTACTTTTCCCTATTGCATTCTGGGAAGCATTTGGTAACCTATACTAGCGAAATAGATGTCAATAAGTAATCCTATTAAATAAACAGCATTTTCACATATGTATATTTATTTATCCGTAATTTTTTTTTCTCAGAAACAGTATAACATTTTTTTCTGAAAATTGGGATACTATCATTTTCTGGTGTAAAAAAAAATGGTCTAGATAGGTCACGACTTTGGGAAAACTCATTTAAGGCCCTAATTTTGGAGGGAAAAAATCATATGAATGACATCACAAATACTTTGAATATTTATAATAAATTTTGCTGAAGATGATTGTAATGTGCTAAATATTTTAAAAAGAATATTACAATTTAGTTTGATTGTCGAGAGTATACAATAATTTATCGGTATAAAAATGCAAAAAAGCTTGAGGAATAAAAAAAAATAAAATAAAAATTGTTCCTTTATTTTCAAACC
Organism: Artemia sinica; assembly: GCA_027921565.1. Taxonomy (NCBI): domain Eukaryota; kingdom Metazoa; phylum Arthropoda; class Branchiopoda; order Anostraca; family Artemiidae; genus Artemia; species Artemia sinica. The sequence continues at coordinate 1,022,213 of JAPEVW010000046.1, forward strand.
ATTTTTCAAAGTACCATTGTACTTTGATTTCACAGATCAGTCAAACTAATAAAGTTAGCGACTCAAGCAATTTTTAGGAGAAAAAAAGAACACGTTGCTGTCTAGATCTCTTGCGCAATGGCATGAATTTTAGCAATTTATTAATAATTTTGCAGTTGTAATATAGGAGATGTGTTGATGATAATCAACCAATTTTCAAAAATTGGAGACCGAGTTTTAATTCTAACCGACTGAAGTAGTAATCTTTTTTAGGAACTGAATAAGCGTAGAAAAAATGGAATATTAAGCCGGATTGAAATCATGGGCATTGAGTTTACAAGCATTGCTGAAGTTAAATATAGTACGAGTAAATATTCGACGTGCGGAATGTACACCCAAGTTTATACCGTCCCCAAATTTCTTAGCGGTTTAAATCCCAAAACGGATTATAATTCAGGTTTGATTTAACTGTTCCTCACGCAAAGCTTCTGAACAGCGGAATATTCTATCCTTTTTTTTTATAAGTTTCAGGAGAATTGCAGCTGATTATAAAATTCATAATGGCCGTATGATAGTTATATAATTTCTGCACACAAGCAGCTAATTTCTGATGCATTTCTGTGTGTTTTCATGCTTAAGAATCACATCAGAAAGGCAAACAAACTATTCAAATCACAAATTCCATTTTATTCCCAGGGAACACTTTCAATACAAGTCTGGTTAGTCATAATAATAGTTATTGACTATTTATAAAAAAAAAAAAAAAAAAAAAAAAAAAAAAAAAAAAAATCGATGCTTTATCCGTTTCTCTTTCCAGAGGAGAAACTTTTTTTTATTTCTTAGGATCATGAGGCTATTGGCATTCAAGAACAATCGATTTCAGAAATTCTCAGAAAGACTTGTCACACAAAAACCCTGACAAAAAACTAACAATAAAATATTAAAGATGAAAGCTCTTAATGATCCTTCCTATAAAGTTCTTAATTGGCTGGATTTAACTGACTTAATGAATATATTTTTTTCATTTCCAAGCGAGAACAAGTAATAAAATAACTAATGCAGATAAAGTTAGTCCAATACTAATTCCATATTCACACGAAAGTCTCAAGAACTTTTTCTTGAATTTCCCTCAAGAAAATACGTAGTATTCAACCTGGATAATAAATATTTTCTATCGTAGGCTCATTTTAATTAAAAGTAGGACATGTTCAACGTTCAGGTGTAAGAAACCACATACAAAGAAATAAATAACTCTTAGTTTTTAGGGGACTTGCCACCTTTTCGTCTACGACGAGAATAAAAGTAGCAAAATGCACCAAAAAAAGCGTCTGTTTGGCAAACCAGTGTTTAAAGATACGCTTATGTTTATGCATTTAACGTATGTAGATATGCTGTATATTATTCTGAGATATTATGCCCAAAATGTTAGAGTAGTTTGCCCCAGTTTATTGTCTTGTCCAGAATTTTTTTCAGAGATGAGAAAGTGAGAATTATAATGGTTTTCATTATTACTATCATGGTAAGTTCAGAGATACTGACATTTCGATCTCAAGAAACGTACAAAGCGTCAAGAAAAACCATTTAAGTGATTACACTATACTGACATCCCCAGACACCCCGTAACCCCTCATGGCATAGGATAAAAATTTTTTTTAAGTCTTTTCACTTCGAATTGTCAAATGGTCTAGAAAATCTTATTCCAAGGGGAGATACACAAAGCAGCACCAGGGGCAATGGCCCCACATTGTGCAAATGCCTCATTGTTCATATACACATTTTGGTAGAAAAGGTGTGCACGTTGCACCTTTCGAAAACAGGGATCAGGCAAGATATTTTAGTATAACCGGAGTCAAAAATTCAGCAAATAGCCTTTTTGGAACTATACAAAGATTGTCAATCTTTATGATTAGAAGACCAAAGTGGGCTCTTAACCTCTCCAAAACCACCTTCGCCTCAAAAGCGATTTCTTTTAGCATAAGGTAGGAATGTGTCACCTTGCTTGAACAAGAACCATAAGAACGATCTTCAATCTGTTTGATTAGAGATAGAAACTGGGCCTATAGTTCTTCCAAAACAATCCCGCCACCAACTTTTCAGCAGAAAGGTGGACAGGTTTTTCCCCCAACTGGCTAGAAACTTAAGAGGCAAGCACCTTAAGCTAACGCGAGATGATGATGACGTGTTACAAGGTGTGCACCTTCTCTCCGGCCTTAGTACTAAGCTTCTTAGATCCGTATGAAACCTGCCAAGCAAGTATTTTGTGTCAAATGAAACAGAGAATGGATTTTCATATGTGTGCGCCACTTCTCTAACTGAGACTCGAGGAGATCCATCTACCTTCCACATGGAAATATCCAGATCAATTTGAATTTAGGATACATCTCTATAGTCGAAAAACAAACAAAAATTCTTCCACAGAAATTCCAGATCACTGGAATTTCTTGGGAAATTCCTTCACGTCTATCTTCCAAATTTAAATAAACCCAGAGCCTTTCGTGCGAAAGATGAGTGGTCTCGGAAGTGGCCCACACCTTTGATAATCCATTCCTTTTCCCCCAGGGCCACGGAACTTGCCCGTAAGCTTTAAGTAAAACTAAACACATTTTCACAAAGGTGGTAGGAGGGACGTACACCTCTGAAAAAAAAATGAGCTATATCCTGAGTCTGTGCTAAAGCTAGCTTAGTCCGAACTAAGGAATATCAGACCATTGCAACAGACTGGATCGATGCACAAGCGAGGTAAGCCCAAGTGCTGACTCAATATCAGAACAGGACAATCGGCACAAAAAAAAGAAGTCCCGACTCTGTGCCAAAACAAGACAAGTCCGAGCTCTAGGGCTTTGTAGCATTGCTAAAGGCCAAATTGATGCAAACAGGAGATATATCCTGATTGGAGACTTGGACTGCACAATCAAATTATAGAAAAACTGGAATTGTAATCCAGTATTTTAGTTCTTACCAGAAACAAAGTCACACAACAAGTCAAGCTTATAACAAACCAAAATTACTATGAACGAGCAAATAAAGCCTGAAAAGAACAGAAATTTGAATAAAAAATAAAATAAAATATTCAACGAGCAGAAATTATAACAAATAAGAGTTATTCTGGCGACCCCCTCAAAATCCCCTAAAAGAACGAGCTTTGTATCATTTTGCTGCCAACAATTTACGTTACTTTAGAGGTACTCATATTTTAGCGGTACTGCATTGCCATTACAATAGGACCAATGGCCGGTCAGATCATAGCCACAAATTTGGCCAATATCAGCATTACAGTTCGACTACATTGCCATTTATGTATCTGGTGTATAATTTGTCGTGAACATACTATACTTGACAGAGTACAGTAAAAAAGACACAACCTTTTGGAAATACAAACGATGGAGGCTTACAGCAGTAGTTATCTTATTTGTAAGATGAATCTGGCCAAAAATACAAAATAAAGTATAAGCAGGCGATAGTTGGGAACAAAAAAGTGCTGATAAAAGCTTATCAAGCCGATTTTTTGTCAATTTAATTTCCCGCTTCTGTAGTACGACTTTTACATTAAAACCACTAAAAAACACATACAACCAACAAACAGTGGTTTGTTTTATCGACAAGTGTGACTGCGATGTGGCTCGAACATAGCCTTTCTACGCACTGTACCACTCAATTTAGCTTATTCCTTTTCATACAGCGATATTAATAAATCTCGTGAGGAGAGGGGGGGGGGCAAACGCACTATATATGTAGCTTTACCAACGACAACTGTTACCAGTAGAACACTGAACAGAAATAACTAAGAAGAAAGATGGTAAAAGGAGGCAATGACACAGATATTCCTAACTTTTGCCATATTCTTGTTTGAGATTTACTTATTTTTCTTAATTGTATAAGCTAAATGCTATAAAAAAAAAAAATAAAATGAAAGAATATGATTACTAATATAATCGTGCATAAGCTATTTTTCACATTTACAATTTTAATACAACTATTCATTTTATATAAACTCTGATTAATTAATTCATAGAGCAAGTATTCTCCAAGTGTTCCGTTATATAATTGAACGTTACATAGCTAATAGACACTGATCAGACTCTAAACAATAAGAAAGCATTGAATTAATAAAAAGCAGCAACATTCATTTTTTCTTTTTTAAAATAAAATAACTAAAATTGTTTACATAAACATAACATTTGCTGTCCAATAACCGCCCCGTGGAATTTCTGCTCTCTTACACTCAGCAACTTATGTACGTCAAATCACATGCGAGGGAGATACGATCATAACTTTTAATAAAGTATGATACGACCTTCTTTTAAATCCCCTATCAGTTCAGTTATGAAGACAGTGAATAAAGTTAGAAACATAAAAGATACAAAGCTAGCCCAATTATTAGTAAAAATGAAGCCAAACCAAAGTAAGTACTCACCTGGTGTTGATAAGGTACTGAGCAAGGGCCACTGATTCTGGTGAGCCAGTGATAGTAACAGTTCTTTCGGTTGTCGGTGTTACACCCTCTCGGTCTTCACAGTTTGAGATCCGAATCATAGCACCGCTAACTTGCCTAAAATTAATTAGATTAAATGATTATTAATGAATAACTTTGAATAGAGAGTCGAACATCGAGGTGATTCTAAATGAAAATTAGAAGAAATGTATTTTTTTTTTAAAGAAATATAAGCGGAATAAGCCTGAAAATAAATGTGGAAATATGAGCTCCCTAACTGAATGACAACACTTATAATCCTTGATATTTTTTTTTTTTTTTTTTTTTTTTTTTTTTTTTTTTTTTTTTTTTTTTTTTTTTTTTTTTTTTTTTAATTGTAATTTTTAAAAATCAGTTATAGTTGGTAAACAACAGATTCACCTTTGGGGTAGACTTTAGCCCTACCCTATAAAGCGTGTAGCTACACACAAATTTAGTGAGAACTGTCAACCCAGAAAAAACTCCAGACATAATTCGTTTTAACACTGAGCGGTTCAACAATACACCGTTAATTCAACCTGTTATTGTCTCCATTTTATGATAAATTCTACGCTTTTTTTGTTAAACTTATGAGAGTAATGCAACTAATATGAAGAAACAAAGACAACGAGTATGGGGAAGAGTGCCCAAAAATCTAGGGTTACAGGATTTCTGTCCTTAATATTGGCCTACCCTATACATCCTACAATACAATATGACTCCACGGTCACATATATGCGTCAAGCATATTGCTATATTCGCTGTCCAATTTACATCCTTCGAAAACACATTAAAAAAAAACCTAAAAATAAACTAGTTAAAAGGTAGAGCTTAGGAGTTGGTTTCTAAGTTAATTAGAACTGACCGAAATATCTACAATTAAGGTTTTTTTCCTCGCACAAAATGGGTAGACATTTGCGTGGATACACATCGTTGGAACCTAGGTAATTACAGCAGATAGCACAATATACCGCTCGAAATAGCAAACTTGTAATTCTTTGTTGAATTTTTTGTCAAAATTTCTAAGTTAATCTTACAATTTGATATATATCTTTTATAATTTTAAGCTGATTCGACACAAATTAAACCCCCCTGACTTCAGCTCCATGGGTTCCATCGTGCGAACTCACATTGTAGCTAATGTTGTTCAACACAATTTGCATAAATTTAAGATGACTGCACTCTGTTACAGCAGGATAATTCTTTGAGAACCATAAGCTCTAATTTTTTTTTTCAATTCGAAGTAAGTATACAAAGGCAAGTATTTTTCCTCCTGCTTTTTTCAGTTATTTACTTTTATAGCACTGGATGAAATAACCAAATCAAACTTCCAGTACACTTTAACGTACACAGCCAATGTATTTTTTCAAAATCTGGGGTGGAGGGCAACCCCCCACCCCCTAATTGGTGTCCCTGCCCATCAAATCTTGATCTCAATTACAATGTTCATTCTTTCACAAAATAGGACAAAAGACCTTTTTTGACCTTCTTAAGACTTCCAATACCCCTCCCTTAAAATAATTTCCTAGATACAACCTGGTAACCAAAGCATGCAAAGCATGCTTAAACGAGAATAAATTTGTGTCTCTTGTCAAAAAGCAATATCTCGTCTGACGAATCGAGTCCCCTAATTTAGATCGATCTGTTTCCACGGGGAAAAGCTGACACTAGAGAATATCCCAGCTTCGTTCCCTTGATCGCATAAAGCAAATAATAATTAAATACTAATTATCTTTCTTAGTCACGATATGTCGGATACTTGATTTCTACTTAAGCCAAAATCTTCATTCGAAAACATAGCGTACTTGCAAAATGTACAAATCCATACGATCCTTTCCCGAAAATGAGTTTCTGTGCTATATTTATATACTTTTTTTACGGAGTCAGAAAATGAGTACAGTGGCTTGCTAATAAGTTGTAGATAATGGTTCTTATATTCATTTTTTTTTTTTTGGGGGGGGGGCGGGGGGGCTAAAAATGTACTGTCATGCCGTCACTTAATGCAGCAGGCACTGGTTTGCTTGAACAAGTTTAAAGACCTTACAATGTTTCGTCTAATGCTTTGTCAACGGTAACGCGGAACTAGGAAAAAGGTTTGGTGGATTATCTTGCCTAAATTATATGATATCAGTCAATATATCCCTCTTGACAAAAAAAAGAAAAGAAAAAAAGTGCATTCGTACTTCCTTTAGTATTTAAGTTAAAAATAAAATAAACCTCCAACACCCTTACATCTACGATTTTGGTTATTTTCACCTATGTCACCTATGCAGTATGTCATTTAACTTGTCAATAGTTACAATCAAAACGCTTATTTTTGTTTGGTATATTTCCCTTCCTTAATAATGAGTTCTTTGGCAATTTTAAAACAATTTTAAAGCGGCATTATATCTTCCATTCTGTAACGATTAACAGGAAATAGGAAGTCTGACAGCACAAACTATTGATACCAAAATAGATGGCGTATGTGACACAAAAATGAGCAAACTCCTCTAAGAAATTACATCAGCAAAAAAAAAAAAAAAAAAAAAAAAAAAAAAAAAAAAAAAAAAAAAAAAAAAAAAAAAAAAAAAAAAAAAAAAAAAAAAAAAAAAAATCCAGAAAAAGACTAAACCAAACAAGAGTGAATTTTGCCAGTAAAACATTCGTAAAAAACAATTGGTGAGTACAGGGACATATGATAATAATGTAAATTTTTTGTTGTCTTTAATGATGTTCACCGAAGAATTGGGGATGAGTTTCTTTTTTGCCTTTTCTAATCTTTTTTCTATAATTTGGTACATAGTTTCAATAGGGTAACAATTACAGGATAAAAGGTAGTTTATGCAATTTAGCTTACAGACTTGTCTGAACAAAATTTTAAAACTCTATCAACTAAAGTGATGACCCACCTTTTTTCATGGAGGGGGGGGGGGGTTGATGAGAAATACCAATAAAAATTATTATGAGTGGGCTTCCTAAATATAAAAAATTCAAGATTGGACCGCTTTTTTATCTGGCCATTCAATAAGCAATGAGACAAATCGGTATAGCTCAGGAATGATTTATTTAATGATTTCAAAACTTTGGCAAATTTTCAACAGAGTCCACACAGGTGCGCATTGTCATGATAAAAAGTCACACCTTATATCAAGAACCCACGACATTTCGTTCGAATGACAGGGCTTACATTTTTGTGACATAACACTGCAATATTGGCTGTTGATGGCTTTTCAATCTTCAGGATAGTTACAACTGGTAGACTCAGTGAATTTCAGAATACCGCAAGCATTACTGTAAGCACTTAAGGCCTACTTTTTGAGCCAGACGTTGTGGACTCTTGACTAAAGGTGCAATTTTTGTTCATGACAATGCACGCTCACGTGTGGCACTACTAAATTAGGAAATAATTTAAAAACTGGAGTGGAAAATCCTTCCAAATCACCCCTTCTGCCCTAGCCTGGCCCATGAGACTTTCGTTTGTTTGAACCCTTTAAAGAGACTCTACGCGGAAAACATTTACAACCCACAGCAAAAGTTAAAAAGCAGGTGCAAAAGTGGCTACGAGATCAACCCAAAGAATTTTGTGTCAGAGGCTTACATATATTAAAAAACGACAAGAGAGGTGCATAAATGTTTCCGATAGAATGTGGAGATCCAAGAAAGGAAGCTTCCCTGAATCTCAAACCTGCAAAGTCAACTGTGGATTTGAATCAGAAATATTCAAACGGGCCAAAAACTGAGGAGCAAACAGCCAAAAATACACAAAAAATGATTGCATATTTGGATGGCACTACGTTAGGTACTGCTGTAGCAGATGTACCTTCCCTTATACGGAAGCTGCAAAACTGATCAAGAAACTTTTTTCCTGGCAAGACACTGGTCTATGAGCTCTGGATGTAAAGAAGTCGTAGACCTTCTTATTTTTTCACGCATAGACAATAAGTGTCCTACAGCAGAAGAGATTCCTATTTCGAGAGGTCGTATATACCGTTCAACTGGCAAATTCATACGATCAGAGTCAATACGTCACGAGGTTTGGGAACTATATGGAAACTGAGGCTAATTTTTTTCTGTTCTGAGTCTTTCATACTTCTCGCTTTTTTTTATCCTTATCTTTTAACTATTTATCTGCATGGACGTCTACTTTTCTGTTTTTACTCTTGCTCATTTATAATACCCAACTAAAAGCAGCAAAAGCTTTCACGTCCTCTCCACAACTTCTCTTCATCTCTAGAAGCTGAATGATATATGCAGGCTTTTGGTGAATTCATCTGCACTACACCGTTTCCGTGGAGATCTTCTATCATGTTTTCTCAATCTTTCAACGAGTAACTGATTTAAACTCATGAGGATTCAAAATCAGGAAAACATAGTGGCACCTTCCACCCCAGCAATGCGCTCATGGTTCAGCCACTCCGTGGCTGTGGACCGTGCCTGGAACTCAATTCCTATCAGGATTTGGGAGTCCCTCGCCTTACAATCCTTTAAAATTCAATCTTCAAAGACTTTTGCTGGATACAGATTAAACTCATCAAACATTACACGAAAAACTTTGATAGTAAATAAAAACTTATTAGTAATTTGATAATGGGTCTTTTAATTTTTAATTTTTTTTTCAGTTAGTTGGGACTATTTTCGATGTTGATGGATAATTGATGCAGGAAAATTGACTAGTATTGATGGTTGAAGTGCGATGGGAAGGTCAGTTCTATTCGTTTGAGCAGTCTGTGAGTGGATTTCTTCTTTATTGATCGTTGGAATAGATAATTATTAACAGTAATAAAAATCAATAATTTGTATCTGTTCTAAGTTAACGGGCCCATGAGCCCTCTTGGATTTTTTTTTTGTAATTTAGTTCATGACTGATAATTTAAAAATAAATGAATTAGAACTTAAAATGAACTTGGTCAAAAGAATGATTCACACACAAGTAAGTAAAAACAAAATTCTGGTAACCAATAGTCAAAATTCACTAAAAATCTAAAATCTCAGGAAGATAACTATGAAGAGAACAACCCTTTTACCTATGAACATGGTAGTTATCTTGATTTGTTTTTTTTTCTTTTAGAAAGGAATATTCTTTCTTTAATTATATCACGGAAAATATTGGTTTGTATGATGAGGACATTACAACCACTTACTATAGACTTTCATTAATTACTATGATGGTTCCGACCATTCACAATCGTATTAGCTCATACTCCCTTATACTGACTTCACTGTATCCTAGTCATAATGATTAGCTACAGCCCAACGTGGCAGCTGAGTCAGCAGGCGATAGTACCTCGTACTGTTCCTTCAAAGAACTCACGAATGAACTCGAAGTCAATATAAAAAGCGTAATGACTGAGAAGAACTATATTAGAAATAATACATGCTTGTCTTCCTACCCACAAATGCTTGTTCTATTCTTGTGTTAACTTGTGACGCTTCTTATTAAACAGAAGTACCATAGAAGGAACGGCTCTATGATCTACGAAGCTATCGTCATATTTACGAACTAATCTTAAATAGCCCTTCTGAAAAAAAAAAAAAAAAAAAAAAAAAAAAAAAAAAAAAAAAAAAAAAAAAAAAAAAAACTACTATTTGAGCAAAAGACTTTAAGCACCAACGTTTCTCAGCGAGAAGCCAGATTCTGTTCAGACCTTCTTTTTAGCATTTAACTCGTCTTTTACTAAAAATAACTAAAATGAAATAAGGCACACAATAAGAAAAAAAAGCGTGACATTAAATTTCCTCGTTTGCTTGATTCAGATACCAATAAACAAAACATCAACGCAGGCATGTACCCAGGATTTTTTTTTGGGTGGGGGGGGGGATAATAAAAAAAGATTTAAGGGCACTCACTAATAAATCTTTTTTATTGACAATTTGAATAAGATGTGCCCAGAAATTTAAGAAAATTTTGAACTTTAGAGGGACAGAGGACGAGCCCCAAGGCCGCACTGAATACGCCCATGTGTCAACTGTCAAAAGTTAGTCAGAAGTTCAAGAAATGTGAAAATATTTCTTTTCATTCAGTATTTTATCTTCAATAAGTTTAAAATGAGCACTGGTCTCCCAGGTTATTAAGATGATGCTAAAAAAACAGAGGCAAAAAAATATACACACACCAGGGTATAATTTTCACTTTGTTGTGCCATCAAGTAACTTACAAACTTTCACTTCAATGAGGGGGGGGGGGTACTTCAGTCCCAACAGAAATGTCCGGCTTCAAAATTATTCCTATGTTTTTCACACAGTTCTTCTGGTTTCAAAGGGGAGGGTTGACAACCCCCCAACCCACAGTAAGTCCTGCAACATACCTGCGTGCGGCAAAGTTAATTTATAACACATTTTGGTAGCATAACGTCAAGGTTAAGCCGTGCAGAGCGGCTATATCGTTGCTTATAGACAAAAAAGTCTACCTTATTTCTGCTATTTTGGTTCCTCCTTTTCCGATTATACATCCTATTAATTCATTAGGAACTGTCATTTCGTGAGATGTCTGTGAGTTATTTCCGTTGACGCCGCGTAATTGAGTCCCTGCTAGCGCCGCTAAAGCTGCTACTGAAGCTACAAGGGAAAAATGAGGACAAATAAATATATTTATATTTTTTAATTCTTTTTCTTTTCTTAAAGATAGAATTCACATTGAAAAACCGCACCTAGATGTAAAAGAATATTTACAGATGGATGCATGAATCCTTATGCACGTAATATATAAAGGTAATCAATGCTATTGAGCCAGAAACGAACCAACGTTTTTGATAAAACACAACAGAAACATGATGTACTGTCACATAAAAAAAGTCAAAAAGTACCAAATCACAACTACCAGACAGAATTCAACCTACTGTACATAATTCAAAAAGCTTTAAAACTTAGTAGCTATGTCACCACTTTCAATAACTTAAATTTAATGCTGAATTTTCAAGCTTATTATTTCCTCCTCTTGTTCCTTATATATCTCCTTTTTTCCTCCTCTCACATAAAAGAACGCCAATAATAATGTTCAACCAAAAACTAAAGTTTTATTACACCCTACGCTTATTTTTTTACAGTTTTATTACACCCTAACTTTAACGATATTAACCGAATTATAGTCTATAAGGGATCTTCGGGGCGGAGGAGTTAATTATATCACTTTTTCATTAATACTTTTACAAGCAGTGAATAATCTTACAAAGCACCAAAAATATTATTTTCCAGAAACAGAGGATGTTTCATCTTCTTACCGCTTTTATTTTTGTAAATTTTGGAATAACGAAGTCTTTCAGATACATTTAACGTTATTTTGCAATGCTTTTTTATGCGTAAAATTTTAATAAAGGTTTCTGAAAAACAATTACTTTTTAAGAAATATACTTCACAAATATTTTTCTGACCCTTGCTCTGGGTCATGCAGGGAGCTCTATTCCTGTCGGGGTTCGGGAATCCTACACTCTTGGTTCCTTTAAAAAATGTCTAAAACGAATTTTGTTGGATCTAAATAATATTAATTTTAGGTAGATATATTTTATATTATTTTTTTTAAAGAAATATACTTCACGAATATTTTTGTGAACTCTATTCGTGCTGGGAACTCTATTGCTGTCGGGGTTCGGGAATCCTACACTCTTGGTTCCTTTAAAAATGTCTAAAACGAATTTTGTTGGATCTAAATAATATTAATTTTAGGTAGATATATTTTATATTATTTTTTTTAAAGAAATATACTTCACGAATATTTTTGTGAACTCTATTCGTGCTGGGAACTCTATTGCTGTCGGGGTTCGGGAATCCTACACTCTTGGTTCCTTTAAAAATGTCTAAAACGAATTTTGTTGGATCTAAATAATATTAATTTTAGGTAGATATATTTTATATTATTTTTTTTAAAGAAATATACTTCACGAATATTTTTGTGAACTCTATTCGTGCTGGGAACTCTATTGCTGTCGGGGTTCGGGAATCCTACACTCTTGGTTCCTTTAAAAATGTCTAAAACGAATTTTGTTGGATCTAAATAATATTAATTTTAGGTAGATATATTTTATATTATTTTTTTTTAAGAAATATACTTCACGAATATTTTTTGTGAACTCTATTCGTGCTGGGAACTCTATTGCTGTCGGGGTTCGGGAATCCTACACTCTTGGTTCCTTTAAAAATGTCTAAAACGAATTTTGTTGGATCTAAATAATATTAATTTTAGGTAGATATATTTTATATTATTTTTTTTAAGAAATATACTTCACGAATATTTTTGTGAACTCTATTCGTGCTGGGAACTCTATTGCTGTCGGGGTTCGGGAATCCTACACTCTTGGTTCCTTTAAAAATGTCTAAAACGAATTTTGTTGGATCTAAATGATATTAATTTTAGGTAGATATATTTTATATTATTTTTTTTAAAGAAATATACTTCACGAATATTTTTGTGAACTCTATTCGTGCTGGGAACTCTATTGCTGTCGGGGTTCGGGAATCCTACACTCTTGGTTCCTTTAAAAATGTCTAAAACGAATTTTGTTGGATCTAAATAATATTAATTTTAGGTAGATATATTTTATATTATTTTTTTTTAAGAAATATACTTCACGAATATTTTTGTGAACTCTATTCGTGCTGGGAACTCTATTGCTGTCGGGGTTCGGGAATCCTACACTCTTGGTTCCTTTAAAAATGTCTAAAACGAATTTTGTTGGATCTAAATAATATTAATTTTAGGTAGATATATTTTATATTATTTTTTTAAGAAATATACTTCACGAATATTTTTGTGAACTCTATTCGTGCTGGGAACTCTATTGCTGTCGGGGTTCGGGAATCCTACACTCTTGGTTCCTTTAAAAATGTCTAAAAACGAATTTTGTTGGATCTAAATAATATTAATTTTAGGTAGATATATTTTATATTATTTTTTTTAAGAAATATACTTCACGAATATTTTTGTGAACTCTATTCGTGCTGGGAACTCTATTGCTGTCGGGGTTCGGGAATCCTACACTCTTGGTTCCTTTAAAAATGTCTAAAACGAATTTTGTTGGATCTAAATAATATTAATTTTAGGTAGATATATTTTATATTATTTTTTTTAAGAAATATACTTCACGAATATTTTTGTGAACTCTATTCGTGCTGGGAACTCTATTGCTGTCGGGGTTCGGGAATCCTACACTCTTGGTTCCTTTAAAAATGTCTAAAACGAATTTTGTTGGATCTAAATAATATTAATTTTAGGTAGATATATTTTATATTATTTTTTTTTAAGAAATATACTTCACGAATATTTTTGTGAACTCTATTCGTGCTGGGAACTCTATTGCTGTCGGGGTTCGAGAATCCTACACTCTTGGTTCCTTTAAAAATGTCTAAAACGAATTTTGTTGGATCTAAATAATATTAATTTTAGGTAGATATATTTTATATTATTTTTTTTAAGAAATATACTTCACGAATATTTTTGTGAACTCTATTCGTGCTGGGAACTCTATTGCTGTCGGGGTTCGAGAATCCTACACTCTTGTTCCTTTAAAAATGTCTAAAACGAATTTTGTTGGATCTAAATATATTAATTTTAGGTAGATATATTTTATATTATTTTTTTTAAGAAATATACTTCACGAATATTTTTGTGAACTCTTTCGTGCTGGGAACTCTATTGCTGTCGGGGTTCGGGAATCCTACACTCTTGGTTCCTTTAAAAATGTCTAAAACGAATTTTGTTGGATCTAAATAATATTAATTTTAGGTAGATATATTTTATATTATTTTTTTTTTAAGAAATATACTTCACGAATATTTTTGTGAACTCTTTTCGTGCTGGGAACTCTATTGCTGTCGGGGTTCGGGAATCCTACACTCTTGGTTCCTTTAAAAATGTCTAAAACGAATTTTGTTGGATCTAAATAATATTAATTTTAGGTAGAAACATTTTATATTATATTTTTTTAAGAAATATACTTTACAAATATTTTTTTACTTAATTAATTAATTTATTTTTACAAATTACTCATTTTATGAAATACTGCAAAAATTTAATCAAAGAATCTGACAGAAGGGGCATGTCTCGGGTAGCTCTTAGGCTAGATAGATTACAATAGCATAAGTATTTCCCATACATGAGCTATATATTTAGAGTCCTCTATACACATAAATGGTGCTTACTTAGCACCATACCAATACATCCTTAGGTACGCAGGAATCGATTGCAGAGACAAACCTACACTTAGAGTACACTTTTAAAATCGATTATCAGTTATTATGTCTGGATTATTTTGTCTATTATTTTATTTTATGATTATCATTTGCCATTATATTTATTCCAAATGTTGGTCAAGAGAAAAATAAAAACTTAAGGTTATTGTTGCCCTCCAAAGTATTACAAGTTATATCATAGGCAATTCAGATAGAAGGAAACGAAAAATTTTGGGTAAAAAGGCGGGGATAGTGGGGAGAACGTGTGGCATAGTGCTATAAATATGGACAGTTTCTGGTAATAAGTGATAATGGTAATTTCTGTTGAGCAAGGATTAGAAAGGAAGCATACGGTACTTGTCCACTTTTCAGGAATAAGAACGGATTAGTTCATTTTTTTCAGACGTCGCCAACTATTCTTTTATAGGGGCCATGTTATGAACTGGGACGGGAGAATAGGCTACACAATTCTTAAAAAGATAATTAAAACTTCAATTAAACATGACAATCAAAACACGGAAAACACTAAACTTAAACGATCAGAAATAATTCCGTACATGAGGGGGGTTCCCCCTCCTCAACATATCACTCTTCACGCTAAAATTTGACTTTTCGTCTCAGCTCTTTGAGAACGGCTGCTGAAACACAAAAGTATTTAAAGATATTAATTGTTGTCAAAATTCCTTCTTTTTTAGTTTCGGTTACTATTGGACCGAATCGCTCTTTACTTACAGTTTATTACCACGAACTGTTTGACTCGTACGTATAGTAGTGAGTCTACTACAAACCAATATAAATAATATTAATAGATTAATTAATAATAGAGTAGATTAATATATTTATTTACAACCAAAATATTTCATCATGTGAATAATACCAGTAGCCGCTCTAAAGAAGACACGCTAAACACACTGGAGTCGAGCAGCTACTAAACAACTAACTAGTTACGTAAACAAAATACTAACAAATACACACTTTTATTTAAGGGAGCCAATAAAATCCACAACTAAGTTTTTTCTTTTAACAACATGGGTTAAAAGGGCATTTTTCGTATTCATTATTTACAAGAAATAATGGGCGAAAACTGTATACAAGACAGTTCTTCTAGTTGGGCCACCTTATCAATTTCTGAGAGATTATTTTCTTGCCTTTGTTCTTCCCTAATTGACATTTCGAAGGTAGGAATTTTGCTTGTAGACACGGGAAAGCAATTTTTAGTTTGAGGGGATCTCTGTTTCTAAGCTAATGGGCTTTTGCCGAAAGAAAAGCTACATAAGACTAATGAGAGAAAAAGAAAAGTTCTTCTTGGCAATTCTCCTCCAGTTATAACAATAAATTCGTGTTGCTGAATTCACAGGACCTTAATAAAAATATATTATAAAAAAAAGTCTTATAAGCATGGGACATAATGAAATTTGAAAAAAAAAATCTGAAAAATCTTAGTTAATTTTAATGGTGGCTTAAATATTGACCCAACGGATATATCATCTATTCAATACGCCATCTATTTTTAAGCAATTCTGGCTCGGTGAATGGATAGATTTCAAACTAAAGAATCCAATGACACAAGTATCCTGTTTTTTCCATGCAATTTACAGCTGCAGCATTGCAGCAAAATCGCTTGTTTCAAAGGGAACATAAGCCTTAAGCATTAAGGTTCAAATTAATTCATTTTAGCATTAATTAAGTTAATTAAATCGAGCATTAAATAAAACTTAATTCCTGACATTTCTCTATAACTTTTAGGATTAACAGTCAACTGTACAAAATTTACATTGAGAATTTCGATGGCTCCCAGTATTTGCTGAGACCAATGAGACAAACAATGACGTCAATGCATGAAAATTTACGGGGGAGGAGGGAAAAATGTAATTTCAAAAATATAGGGGTAAGAGAATCTAGGAGGCAATTACCCCCCCCCCCACTAACGCCATTGCAAATACAACGAAGCCACACGGATTTCGCTCAAAAGTGTGACAATAGGAAATCAGATACACTTAGCCTTAAGCCTCCAGCCTTTATCACTCATAATTTCATATAGACAAACTCCTTGCATTTTTATACCAACTGAGCATCAAATCACTATGCACCTTAATTCGACAGTGTTTTCTTATTAGTCTTTCACTAAAAACTGAAACACTGAGATCCGATATTTCAGGCCACTTTCTAGTTGGCGTGTTGATTTCGCTTCCGAAGACAGCTAAACGATGAATAAAACAGTTTGTGGTAACGAACTGTAAGTAAGGAGCGACGCGGTTCAATAGTAACCAAAACTCTATGAAACAGTCTTGATAATAATGGAAGCTATGAACTTTGTCCATTGTTTACATATAATATTGGCTATTGGGAAGTAAACATATATTTTTCGGGGGGATTTTCTGGAGGGGGTTTTACGTGGGAGGATCTTTTCCATGGAGGAATTTTTCGTGGGAAAGGGAGCTGGATGTTTCGGTATTATTTAAAAAAACAATCAGAAAATAAACTAAAAAAACAAGTTTTTTCAACTAAAAGTAAGGAGCAACATTAAAACTCAAAACGAACAGAATTTATTTAGTATATGCGGGGGGGAGAGGGGTCGAACCCTCCTCAATACCTCACTCCTTACGCTATAGTTTATTTAGAAGTTTTGAAAAAATTATATTCTAATTAAATGGCCCTTGCGTTTCTGGAGTCATTCTTAAATAATTGGAACAAAAAGTTAAACTTTATCGTAAAGAGCGAGGTATTGAGGATGCTCCTTTAAGTTTTAATGTTGCTCCTTACTTTCAGTTGAAAAAACTTGTTTTTTTTTTATTGAATAGCTCACTATAAACCGACATTTGTACACACATCTATCTTAAACGACTGAAAAAAGTCTAAGTAGTAATTTGTGGAGTTCGCATTATTAGAGGAAATAGGAATAAAAATTATAATACTGCTTATTATGTTTTATGATATTGTTAAAAGTAAGTTTACGAAGTATTTTACGATTCCCGGGAATAGGGAATTCACGGAAAGTAAGGCGAATTTTTCTTTGCTTTCATTCAATGTTTTTATACCTTTCCCATATTTATCCGTATCTTTTATACTGTTGGTCTGCATGGACTTCTACTTTTCCATCTATGCTCGCACCTTTATATAATCTCCTACAAAAAGAAGCCAAAGTCCTTCATTCTACCATACATACTTCTGTTCACATCTTGAAGCTGAAATATTTGTATAAACTATAGATGGGTTTATTTGCATTCAATCACTTAGACGGAGATCTGCCCTAATGTTTCTCTGAGGTGCTCCAAGTGGTGAGCTGAGTGATACAATACCCACGTAGGGTTCGAGATCAGGATGACATGGTGGTGTCCACTACCCCAACAGTACGTTTTAGAGTTGTGTCTGACCGTTGCTATGGGTCGTGCAGGGAACTCTATTCCTGCCGGGGTTCGGGAATCATACACTCTTGGTTCCTTTAAAAATGCTTAAAATGAATTTGGTTGGATGTAAATAATATTCACATAAATATAATATTAATATAAATAATATTTTATATTATTTTTTTTTTTTTTTATTTTTTTTGTAGTCGACGCTAGTTCTAATTGTTGAACAATACTTTTAATTTTCTTATGATGACTAAGTTTTTGTATTTGTTAAGATTAGCTGTATTTGTGTGGAACTGACGGTGAGTAGATTTACTGTTTATTGCTAGGGGAATCTTTGAATTATGAGTCATAGGCTCAAGTTTACATATATTTTTTCCTTCCCAGTTAACTGATCATGTTCTGGGATTGTCTGGATATTTATCTATTTTATTTATGCACCTGCATTTAATTTTTTATTCAACAAATCTAAATTCACGCCTGAACGGTTTATTTCAGCTAGTTATTGTTCTACAGTGCCTAAAACGAGAACTTTGTGATTAAATAGAAAGGCAAGGAAACCATTCAGAATCAGAGGTCAATTTGAAAAACAAAAACTTTTGATAATCAACACTTTAACGAAACCATAGACGTGATAATGGGAAATTGGTATAAAATGAGAAGATAAAACTTTACTAGACTTAGACAATACAAATAATTTGAGTCAGGCACTTCCGCGAATTTTTTTTTCGGAGGGCCCAATACTATTTTGTTCTCAGGGGGGGGGGTACTCAATAACAATAAAAGAAAAGTATTTGATAATTGAATAAGATGTAACCAGAAATTTAAGAAAATGTTGGATTTTGGGTAGGACCATGAGCCCCCCTCCCTGCATACGTTCCTAATCTAAGTGTCATATATAAATATGTTAGCGAAATAAATAAAATTTTAGATGAATTGAGAGTTCAGGGTGTGAGAATAGGTTTGACAATTCATGTTAAGAAGATCAAATTACATAAGATAGGAATAAGTGAGAA
Source organism: Artemia sinica (assembly GCA_027921565.1). NCBI lineage: Eukaryota > Metazoa > Arthropoda > Branchiopoda > Anostraca > Artemiidae > Artemia > Artemia sinica. The sequence goes on from JAPEVW010000046.1 coordinate 1,041,151, forward strand.
TGGAGACGTGATGTCAAGTGACGACAAAATTGAAAGAGTGGATTAGGATGCTAGAAACCATAGTGATAACAGTGATCAAGCATGACTCAGAGCCATGGGTAGTCGGAAAGCTTGAGGAGGGTATGGACGCATGGTGGATGTTCTCCGGAAGGATTGTCTCAGAATAGTTTTAGGTACTTGTTCGAACAACCGTATATTGGACAATAGGCTGTACCAAAATATGGTACGATCCCGCTTTCTACGCAGAGCTATAGCAAAATAAAGATTAGGATGGTATTCAAAATTGAAACTTCTTGACTACGTCCATACACAGGGGCTTCGAGCTGTTAAGAGAAAAGTAAGCGCTTATGTACGAGAAGTTTTTATTTATTAAGAAATAGATATATTGATCCGTCTTTAGCGGCTGTCCTATCCATGTACGGTATACCAGGTAAATGCATTAATTGATTAGTGCTATGTACGAGAATAACATTGCTGCAGTTAAGGTAGGAAATGAAGTTAGTAGCTGGTTTTTGTATCAAATCAGAAGTTAAGCAGGATTCCATCCTATTCTCATTTATATGGATCATTTCGACGGACTTAATCCTAAGGAGCACAGCAAAGGCAATGGGAGAACACGGAATCAATTGGAGTAAAACTCTCCTAAAACTTTGACTTAGACTATGCTCATGATTTAAGCATTGAATGAATTTTGAAAGCAAGAAAACGTTATTAAAATGGATAAATTTTTAAATTTTTTGAGAGTTCAGGGTGCAATAATAAGTTTGAAAAAATAATGTTAAGAAGATTAAGTCGATAAGACTAGGAATAAGTGAAGGTGCAGAGGTAATGTGGAAAGACGAGAAGTTCAATCAAGAGGACAGCTTCACTTACCTAGGTATTATTTTTAGTAAAGATGGTGGGTGCAGCAAAGATGTTAAAAGTGGAATAGCCAAGGCCTAGGGTGTTTCTTCACAGTTGAAAAAAGTTTGGAAGAATAGGAGGATGAGTCTGCGATCAAAATTAGAATATTAGAAGCTACAATGATGACAGTGGCCAAGTATTGTTCTGAAGCGTGGACACTCCGAAAGACGAAGGAGTTTTTGCTAGATGTTTTTCAGAGAAATTGCCCACGGATTGTTTTGGGTACCCGAATGACTAACCGTATCTCAAACAGTAAGCTGTACCAAAAATAGGGTTCAATCCTGATTTTTTAGGGCTATAATGTGAAAAAGGATGAGATGGCTAGGACACGTTCTTCGGGTGAGGGACGACAGATTGCAAAGATAGTCCTAGTCGGCCAATAGAGTATAAAGAGGGAGGCTTTAAATTGATTAGGATGGAAGAGGAGCATGCGTAGCTGTGTTGGCCTCAGGCAGCTTGGTGCAGCAGTGAGTTGTTACTAGTAGTAGTAGTAGCAGTATATTGACTATTTTTGTATGGCAGCGAGATTAAAAGGTCGAGGAACGACACTTGACCCAAAGTGCAACGTATGCAAGACACGTTTCATAAAAACTTTTTATGCTTTCATTGCATTCAATTTATTAGAAAAATTCTAAATATAATTAATTGAAATTATTTAGATCAGATATGTGTACTTTTATGGCCTTTAACTAAATTTTCAACCAATTCTTGAACTGCAGATCTACACCATTTCCAGGAAAAATCAATTTGGGAAGAAAATGTGAGTTTTCCCTGTCTAAATTTCCGTCTAAGAACTTATGCAAATTCCCATTTTATCCAGAATATTTCGTTTCCGAGAGATGAGATCCAGAATGAATTACCCCTATCATTCTAGAATAGCTTTTGGTACTTGCTCTCAAATAAAATCCTCGTTCAAGAAATGAACCTGATTTCGCTTTTCTTTATGTACTCTTTATGGATTTCCTAAAGTCTTGCGATACAATGTAGGTAAATAGTATCACGAAACTAGTAACGTCATTATTTTTCGACAAATTACTTTTTTTTCTTTCCCCTGCAGAATATCCAATAGCTCTATAGCAGAGATGCCTTTATTTCAAGATTTTTCAAAAGAGTAATGAATGATTCGTACTCTTCACTTGTTCCAGGGTAAAGATACTAGAAGCAAATCACTTCCATCAACTTAGGCACGCACGCACACACACATTAATTACAAGATGAAAGGCAGTAAAGGGCTCTTTTTCTCATACATTTTCAGGAAAGAAGTGGCCTTGCAACTTTTCCTCCTACAGCAGCATTTCTATTGGAAAAAACCTTTTCAAAAAAAAAGAAAAAAAAGTCAGCCCTAAGAAGAGGAAAACTGTATTAAGGATTTCTGTGCTCCGAGCATCAATTTCTACAATAAATTAAACAATTTTGTTAATAATTAGGTTAGTTTATGGAAGAAGTAGAATAAAGGTATTACAGATGGTGAAATTTGACAATAAATCAGCAAGATGGTCCGTAAGCCATTTTCTAGAATTGCTCCACTAAACAAAATTGATTGTCGCAATTGCGTTCTCTAATTTAAAAAAAAAAACATATAGTATGAAGCTTTAGGACAACGAAGATAGCATTTTTCTTGACTCAACTGAGGATACGTTTCGGTTCAACAAAATTTAACCGTTACAGGAGACCTGGTGACTGTGTCAGCTCTAGGGACGGGATAATTTTGAGTTGCAGGTTATTATTTAAAAGTTCAGAGAATTTATGCCAGTTATGTTTGAAGCGCTTGAAAATCCCGTTTTTATTATCTTTTTCCGGAAATAAATAACAAAACTGGAAAGATGGACTGTCACTGTTCATGGAATTTAGCTTACTATGCTTAGTGTTTTAATATCTTCGCACGGAGCCACAGCCAAGGGTAAGGGGGGGGGGGGTCACTATAGACACAGCCAATATAAGCGATGGAGAGTTTTACTGAAAAATCTTTGCCACATACAAGAGTGAATAAATCCTTTTTTATTAAGCAGTATTAATGCGCAGGCCTAGAAAGACTTTCATGCCTATGCAGTACCCTTTCACATTCCTCTAGTTCTGGATCCAAAAGCTCCCTGTCTGGGACTGCAAATTTAGCCAGCCCAGAAACTTTGGTTGTCACTTTCTTCATAAAATGCGTTTAAAATCTTCATTTATATGCATGTTTATGCTTGATGCGCATGTGAGCACCACTTTATAATTAACGCATTCATCTTATTTTAAGCCTAGTCAGATCCTACTTCGGCAACTCAAAACCTCCTGATCTTACAAAATTATTGAACAACCTGCAAGGACGTATGAAGCAACTCTAACTCAACTGTATCCATTTGGCTTGTTTTGCTTATAAAATACTTTAGGGATATTAAGATGTATAGCTAAATGTAAGCTGCTTACATAAGGCTCTGAATTGAGATCCATTACCAAAAACAGAGGGCCTGAAACCGCGACTCCTTTTCTCAAATACAAGAAACAATTTGAATTTATCAGAAACGAATGAGCTTCTCTATCAAAAAGATTCTCTAAGAAAATTTAAAATATTGAATAACATGGCCTTACTTAAGAGTTTAAAACTTAAGATCATTCATGACACTGCTTCAATAAGCAAGCATAGGTTCAAGCATACAGATCTATGAAGATTCCATGTTACAAAAATTTATAATTTTAAGTATTAAACAGCAAAACAAGTTTGGGACTCTCCCCCCACAAGTATAAAATGTAATTCTGGCTATAATTCTTACTTTAGAGCTGTGGTTCCAAACATATTTTTAGACATGTCCCACCTAGGCATATCTAAAATCCTATCCCCTCCTTTCCTTAAAAGACCATTAACTTGATATCGTTTTTTGGGTCGTCCTCTAGGTATATTTTATACTAATGAAAAATATTGTCGGAATACAGGACGTTTTATACAATGTACGACTTCATTGCAATACCATCCTATCTTTTTTTTTCTCTTTAAGTGCGTATGAACGTGACGTCATTCACATAATTTTTTTTCTTTATCACAATTAAGGTTTTAAAGTAAATTCAGCCGAAGAGAGCACGCCCTGCCCATGATCCCTCATAATATTGCTATGCCCCACCGGTAGGGCCTGCACCTCACGCTGGGAATCACGGCTTTAGAGTTATAAGGGATACGTAAATCGACGCAAACTGTGTTCCCCTAGGCAAGGAAGGTCCTGCTTAGGCAAGAAAAGTCCTAGTTTGAAAGTCCTGCTATGGGACAGGAGATTTGCAAGGGGAAAAGGTAAACATCATTAAACTACAATTGTTCTTATCAAAGGAAAAAGAATGTGCCAAATAGTGAAATTTTAGTTTTATTGCTAAATAGCAAATTTTTGATCAAATATAAGACAATGAATAATAGATACACTGGACAACACAAGTTCTTTTGTGCAAACATAACCAGAACACAGAGAAAGTTGAGAAACTCCCCCAAACAACTTGTTAAGATGCGTTAGAACACATGAATATTAGGATGTTATTACCCGAAAACTCAAACAAGGGCAACAAATAAGATGAGATTAATTATGGATATAAAGAATAATTAGCCATTAGCAATTATATATGTTCGACATGAGAAATCAAAAATTCAGACCGCAACAATAAAACTAAAAAAAGTTGAAGTTGGTAACGAATATTTAACTTCTTTTGGCACGTTTAAAAGTTGTACTTAGTTCAGTCCCAGAGGAAACCGTTTCCTATCTTACACTTATGGATTTTCAAATGTCCAACAAAAGGTAGAAACTTCACCTCTCAGTGGAAATTGAGTTTTCTAGCTTTTCCTTTACAAGATATATCGATCTTCGAAGGTATAACATCCCTCACAAAAGCTATTTCAATCGAGAAAAGTGGATGAATGCAAAGAAACAAGAAACAATACAGCCCTCCCTTCTTTAAGACAGAGAAAAGGAAAGAAAATTAAATGGAACATTTTTGAAACTGATGAATACAATAAGTAATTACGTAATGGACAAAATGCCATTTCTTTTACGATACACAATATCCGAGCAAAACGAAAATGTCCGAAATCTGCAGTAAATTACAGTATTTACTGGACATTATGAATGAAGTAAAAATCTGTTGGGCTTTGATAACATCTATATACATTAAAATATAAAAAAAAATCGAGCGTCACGGCATTTTTTCCCTTTTTCTTTCTGAATAGCAGCTTTCACTGATTTCACACATTCTTTTAGGAATTCAAAAACCCTGACATGAATATATAACTAAAAGAGGAATAGGCTATAAAAAAGATTATCCACATTCTGAAGAGACTATTACTGCTGATTGGTCATTCAGAGATTGACTTGATTAAGTCAGGTTTGCCAGAGGAATTTAAAAACCTAATAACCAGGGCTATCAAGTTCAAAATTTTGAAAAAAAAGAATGCTAGATCGTCCAAAATCAAAACAAATTAGGTGCAAAAAAAGAGTTTTAGAGCAATTATAGTTTTAAGTTACTAATTTCTATGGAAAATAAATGATTTTGCAAGAGAACAGACAGAAAAGGATACATTAAACGGGCTCCGAACTACTTTTTTCTGTTTCAAACATGATCTGCTACAATAAATAAGACTTAAAAAATTAATCTAAGTGCTGAAAATGTAAGTGTTGTTAAAATCTATCAATTCTTATGAACAAAGCTTGCACTTGGAAGAGTAGAGAAAAGTCAAAATAGAATAATTACCAGCGGGATTGAGTCCCGTTGCTCCACCAATGCCACCAAGCCCCAATGCAGCTAAGCTGGCAAGAGGTGAACCAGTCAATTTTGTTAACTGAAAAAGAACAAACTAATTAAACAAACGCTAGGCGAAAACAATGGCAGCTCTGACCGTAAAAGGCCGTAAAATGCCAAATTAATTTAGTAGAGCTTAAATGGAAGCAATATCATTCCTTTACTTCTCCTTAGAATTGGTGCTGCTTCTTTTATTCAAAGTAGAGGTTCAAAAAACTTTTCGTACAACGACTTTTTATGCGTAAGGAGTTGTTTTGAAACTGGGAAATTTTTCGATCATTTAGATTCTATATATTATAAATTTTATTAAACGGGTTTCACGCAATCAGTCTCGACGCAATCAATAACGCAGATGCTTCTGACGGTTGCTGACCTCGTAGGTGAAGTTGGAGACTCTATAATCCAAATTTTACTCAAAATATTCAGCTTTCTGCACATTTAGTATCTTTAAAAAAAGAAAAATAATAATCCTAAGTGGGTGCTTAGATCTCCAAAAATAATCCTTTCCGTTTTTCCCACGAATTGTAAAAAAAAAAAAAAAAAAAAAAAAAAAAAAAAAAAAAAAAAAAATGAACGCAGAAACAATTTCTCATTGCTCTTTACTATAGAAAGACAACACCAAAGTATTACGAGGTTCAAAATCCCGAGGAAGGAGAAATAGGTGACAAAAAGCCGGTGAAACCAGCTCTGTTGTCAGCAGGTAGATCAATCAAGTGTGACTGAAATCTAAACACTTTCTCTTTGCTCTTTATTTGTCTATTTGTCTATTGTGCTCTTTATTTGTCTATTTGTCTTTATTGGTCTGGAAGTAGGGGCGTCACGTATTGGGGAGGAGGTGAGACACCCACGCCCAATGTTTTTAGTCAGCCGGTAAAAAAAATAAGTAGGTAAAAAAGTGGCGCGAACCACTGCCACAGTCAGTAGAACAAAATAAAATAACTTTAGTAGAAAATCGCCCAAATCAGTAAGTAAAAATGACCAGCCGAGCAGTAAAATCCATTGCCCCCTCCCTCCTCCCTAATAAAACTTTTGGCTAGTGATTCATTATGCAGACTCCAGAAATTACAATTATCATAAGATACAAACGAATAAATGAAATTTAGCTTAGTTCCTTGTCATGATTACCCCAGATCGATTCAAGTCTATTGTAGAACAGAAAATCAAACGGAGTTCTATCTGGCACTAGTTGAAGCTATTTGAATTTTAATTGGCTGATATAAGTGACAGATGTACCGTCTTCGTAAATACATTTTTTTCCACCTTGTTTGCAGGGTGGAGAAAAAGGAAAAGTTTTGACAACCTGTTAGATGGGTTTATGATTGTCCTGAAGTAAAATAGCTTATAAATGGTTTACTTGAGTTTTTGCTCGTAAACCAGTCAAAATAATAGAGAAGCCAAGAAGTCTTATAAAGTTCTCCAGACGCTCTAAATTTCATTTCTTTTTTCACATTTTTAATATTAAACATTTATTGTTTCGTGTATACACATCTCGGGCTGACTCTACGAGCTGCGAGACGCAATTTAGACAACTGTGAACGGCCTCTAAAGTAGGACGCTAATGGGGCTGACAGTTCCCTCATTTCTAGCAAAAAATTTATCTGCACAGAATGCTAAAAAAGTGACAAACATAAAGAAAAGAAGCAAGAAGTTAATGTATTTATCAAAAGCTTCAAATATAAAAGAACTAATTTTGTCTAATCATACTCACTCTAGTTAAAAAAAAGTTCACGATTTTACTTTCGAGGCTCTAACTCCCAGAGACCATAACTAATCATAAAATGTATGTTAAACTGTACCTTTTTCGAATAAAAGTAAAGAGCAAAGGTAAAACTTAAAATGAAAAGAAATTACTCTATTTTTTCAGGGTGATTTTTGAACTTACACTTAAATGAAAATGATGTACATTTCCTTACATATATTCTATTTGTTTAGAAAAAAAAATTAACAATTAGAGAATGAGCATGTGTTATTTACCTATATTTGGAGCATGATGCCGGTTTTAAGCTAATTATTCTTGAATATTAATCCTAACTAAAATATGTTCCAAGCGTTGAAAGACAGTAGACAAATAAAATTCTTTAAATTGACAGCTGACTATTTGTAGGCCTATTGCCTCCTAATAATTTTTCAGAATCTTAAAGTGGTGTCATTTCACGAAAATTTAGAAGGGAGGAGGACAACATGTTATTTTACAAGATCAAGAGGGGGGGGGGGGTAATCTTCTTTTTTTTAAATAAAAATACCAAGAAAAGCATTTTCCAATAGAAACACTAAAACCAATGAAAAATACTACCTGAAAGTTTTTTTTTAACATCTAGAGTGAAGGGGCAAAAATGGGCGGGGGCCGGGGGGGCTAAGATGTTAGTTTTCGGAATTCTACAGATACTTGAAAATATTCCGAGTCTGTTTGTGTGAGCTAGTGTTGAAGACTACGTAGCTTGCGTAATCTCTTAGGCCATATTTTTTTGTTCAAGTTTCAACTTCGCTCTTTACTTTCATAAGGAAAACTTTTTTTAATTATCCAGTAAAGCACTACTTTTCAGAATTGTGCAAATGCAGGAAAATATTATGAGTCAGTTTATTTGAGCTAATTTGTCAATATATTAGCGACGGAATTTCTCATATACTACAGGCACACATAGCCTACATAAAACGAAACCTACTAAAAAGTGGATAAAAACAACTGCTACATTATCCCAGAAATACAATATGCTTCTTTTCTTTGGTGTTTTGTTTCTATGTGCTTTCTCTTTTCTGATTGTATCTTATTGTTTGCTGATATTCCAACTTTTAATACTCATTTTGAAGTTAGGAGAAGAAAAGAGAATGAAGTGACGACAGTAATCAACTGAATGTGTATGCTGGATGCCAAACTTGATATTATTTTCTCTTCCATTCACGTCAATGGCTAACAAACCATGTAAAGTAACTGAGTTGAAAGTTTTTATTCTTTTAATGCTAGAGCTGAAAAAAATGTAAACATAACATGGTTCAAACAGTTGTTAAGACTATATTAGACGTTTATTATTCGCGTTTCAATAATCTCATCAAAGCAATAAAAATACAAGATTTGACATTAAAATTCTGCTTGAGGGTTTTCTACCATGTCCAATTACCAATTACCGCGTTCAATTAACCTTTTCATAAGCAGCCTAACCAGCCATGAATCTTAAAAAAAAAATATCTTCCTGTCCGACATGAAAGAGCCTATAATTGCTTCTGTTTTATCAAAAGGAGTATAAAAGGGGGAAAGATCTCTCCAACAGATCTTGATCCACTAGCTGCATTTGCAGAGCCATATTATGGTTGCAGCACTATTTTCAACGCTGTTAAGCAGCACTGTTGCAGCACTATTTTCAACACTGTTAAGCAGCACTATAAAACAGTCACTATTATCTAAATTTACCAGCACAGTAATTTGTAACTGTGAAAACCAGTTTTCCAAAATGTCAAAAAACAGCCTCAGAAACGACGTCGAATCGTTGCAAGAAGCATGCCATTTAAATCGCCTTCGTCCAAAATTCTTAGGTGAAAGTTTACAGCCCTCCACCTTGAAAACAAGGAAAACCATATTTTTGCAAGGGTATTTTTGCAAGGGTAGGCTACTACCAATGTCACCTTTTATCCTTTCTTTTCATCAGCGCTAGCAGGTTACTGCAAGATGACTGAGAGATGATTAAAAGCGAATTATTACATCTATATGCTTGTTAGAAATTTATCTTTACAACATAAGCGTAAACTATAACCTTCCCTGGAACCAAGAATACTAGGGAACGTAAAAAGTGTACAACTGAAATTGCCATTGTTAAAACCAAACTGAAATTTCAAAAAGTACATTTTTAAAATAAACTGTCCAGTGCGAAATATTTCCTGACAGTAACGTGTAATTACGAAAATGATGTTTATCGAGAATCATGGGTGCAATAGCACCTGTTCATGGTTACATAAATAGTTGCAACCTAGTAAAGAGCAAACCCCAGCCCGAAGTAACTATAAGTTCAAAAACATGTTTTCAAACGAATTTTCAAATACAGAAGATTTACCATTTGAAACTCATCCAACAATTGTAGCTATTCCATATATTAAAAATTTAAGCAAAAAATGGCAAAAACAGTCATACGGGTATTTCTGGACAAATATATGGATATATATTTAAAAGCCCCATTTTAACATGGTCAAAAATATCTAACTGGAAGTTTGGAGCCCTAATCTTCAAAAACACGGAAAATTCCTTTTTCGCATGGATAGCGGTAATGTTTCCTTTTCTTCTGTTTTTGTTTTTGAAAGGCTAACAAAAGATCGTAGATATTTTATGGCTCATTTAAAAGCTACTGATAATATCTACGTACTTTTTATAAATTCATCTTGATAGTGCCAAAATAAAGCGAAACGTTGACAAAAACTGCATCTTTTTGGTTTCATTTCTGTATTTGGTGTCATTCATAGATATGTGACGTCGTGACATCATGCTAAAATACTCTATGTGGGCATAAATTCAGTAGGTAATTTTAGTTACACTTGCAAAGACCATACCTTAAAGAAACGTTATTGTATCGTTAAGATAAAGCCAAATGTAGGAGAAACATAGAAAAGAGACTACATTTTGGATCCTAGTAAAGAACGATAGCTTCAAAAAAGTGGTTTGCTCTTTACTAGGTTTTTAACTAAAAAAAGCCTAAGGCTGTGTCTACCATACAAGGACAAGACCTTTCACCAAAAAAGCCCAAAATGAATGAAGTTAAAGGAAAAAATGTTTCGGTGAATCATTATTGGCAAAGACGGTGAACACAGTGAAGATGTCAAAAAAATTTGAATAGCCGAGGACAGATTTTCAATCACAGTTGAAAAACTTTGGAAGAAAGGGAAGATAATTCTGAGAACTAAATTATAATATTGAAAATAACTATAACAACTGTAATGCTCAAGTATGCACTGACGCTTCAAAAGGCCCCTCGAAAGGTGCGAAAAAGTTGGGCGCTTCGAAAGACCGGGGAATGAAAGATGGATGAAACATGAAAAATTGCCAAAAATTTGGGGCAACAAAAACCTTTGGACTCAAAATAAATAATAGGCTAATATCAGTAGCTCCATATTTGACAATAACTGTTAAAACAATATCCAGACAAATAAAGTAAAAATTTACACTAATGAAAGTGTACATGGCAGATCCTCAACAAGTTATTAGCCAATAGTAGAGACTTGAAACCCAAATTAGACATAACAGTTTGGTCAATAAAAAATGAGCATAATTCATGCTTTAGATAAATTTAGTCTTTACTTTTGCCGCTAATTTTGGAATTTTGCCAATTTCTTTTTCTGCTCTGACTTAGTTGTTTTTTTTTACAATTTTGTACAGTGGGTAACAAATAACCATTATTATTCTTACAGCAGTCATGAATAATTGTGCATTGCCCCACTCCGGTTCGAACCCTATTCATTGTATTTTTAAGGAGAGTATGATCACCACCACTGTGCTGTGACAACCAATATTTATAGCAAGCTTAAATTATGTTTTTTAATATATTAAATACAAAACAAGTTTTTTCAACTGAAAGTAAAGAGCGACATTAAAAATTAAAACGAAAAGAAATTATTACGTATATTAGGGGATTCACCCCCTAGTGAATACCTCGCTCCTTATGCTAAAGTTCAAATTTTGTTACAATTCTTTAAGAATGGCCCCTGAATCATAAAGGTCGTTTAATTCGAATAAATAGCTCTATTGAAAGTACTAAAAAAAACTTTAGCGTAAAGAGCGAGGTATTGACTAGGAGGCGAACCCCCTAATATACGTAATAATTTCTGTTCGTTTTAAGTTTTAATGTCGCTCCTTACTTTCAGTTGATAAAACTTGTTTTTGTTTTTTTATTTAATTTTTGATCGTTTTTATGAATAATACTGGGAAATCCGGCGCCACTTTCATAGCAATGTCCCTTCCCCCATGAAAATCCTCTCACGTACCCCCCCCACCCCCTACTAGAAAAAATCCCCCTTAAAACGTCTGTATAGTTTCCCAATAACCAATACTATATGTAAACAATGGGCAAAGTTCATAACTTGCAGCCCTTCCCCGGGGACTGTGGGGATTAAGTTCATCCTCAAAGACATAGTTATTAAATTTCTCGACCATGCAGAACGAAATGGCTATTTCAAAATTTTGATCTGGTGACTTTAGGAAAAAATGAGCTGGTCACACAAAAAGGGCACTAGAACTTTTAATTTCCGTTCAAATGAGCCGTCTATCGATATTCTAGGACTACTTGGTCAATACGATAACCCTAAAAAAAAAAAAAAAAAAATAAACACACATCCGTGATCTTCCTTCTGGCAAAAAATACATAATTCCATATTTTTACTGATAGGAGCTCGAAACCTTTACAGTAGGGTTCTCTGATGCGCTGAATCTGACGGTGTGATTTTCATTAAACTTCTATGACTTTTAGGGGGTGTCTCCCCCTTTTTCGAAAATAAGGCAAATATTCTCAGGCTCGTAGCTTTTGATGGGTAAGACTAAACTTGATGAAGGGCAAGACTATGTATTTGAAATCAGCATAAAAATCCGATTCTTTGGTTTATATATTGGTATCAAAATTGCGTTTTTTAGAGTTTCGGTTACTATTGAGCCGGGTCGCTCCTTACTTATAGTTCGTTACCACAAACTGTTTGATTATAATAGTGCTATAATATCATTAAATGACAAAACATAGTGAATGAAATACTTTGGATGACCGATAAAGCCTATTCTTAATTTATTCTTAATATTCTGAAAAGCATAAGCTCAAAACAAAAAAGTTGAAGAATAAGCATTAATCCTTAGCCACTTAATCTACAAAATGAACAGCTATAAGATGACCTACTCCTAGTTTTTTTTCTAATCCAATTTCTGTTGATCGTGGAGTAAGACAAAATAGTGTTTTATACCCTTGGTTTTCTCTCTAAAGTACTTATCTCTAGCGGGCGGAGTGTCTTCTATTGCATATACTGAATTGATGATATCATTTTATTGAATAGTCATGAAGCTAGTCGATTCATAATTTTAATTCTTTTCCTCGTCTGTTTAAAGACAGACTTTCTGTTAACTTTAATGGCAAAGTTGAATTAATTTCGATAGAAATATTCCGTTTACTGTTTCTGAAACTCCTCTTTATCTTGAGCTGCCTTATTGTGCTTCAGCTCGAGACACTAATAAGACGTTTTGACCATTAGTAATAAGTTTTTATTAATTTGACGATCCTCAATTTTGAGGGAAATTAATAAATAAGTAATCCAAATCATTTAGAATGAACTCCCTTGGATGAGTTCAGTTCAAACAAGGTGCAACATGCCTACTTTTCGGGTAACAAAGGTGTTGGGGAGTTTAGAGGGATCACAGGTCCGCTTTAGGCTGTCAACCATGCACAACAATCATAATGTGATCTAGTTATAAGGAGACACACAAGCAATTAACTTTCCCGAAATCAGTTCTCGCTTGAACATTTAGGTTTAAAAGTCAAAATGATAAAATATGAAATGGCTTGCAGGAAATAACCACAGAGTAGATGCTTATATGAGGGTTAAATAGCTTTTACGGGGTCAGTGGAAGTTATATATCCGAAAAAATCCTTATTCGTTCAAATATCCACCTTTAAGGTACCTTTCACGTACCTTCGTGGGAATTACCACCGAAAATTAGATTTTACTCCTATAGTCAGGTTCAGTAAGAACTATGCATGATTACAAGTTCATTATTTGCACAACCAGCACATAGTTAAACATCAATGGTGATAAAGGAATCGAAATTGTTAAATATTATAAAGGAGGAAATACAAACATCTGAGCATAATTTAAGCAATATTCGATACTACGATTAAAATACTGTGATCAAGATGCTGTGATCAAGTAGGCTAATCCTAACCAAGCATCTGAGTATAATATAAGCAATATTAGAATACTATGAACAAGATGCTGTGGTAAAGTAGGCTAATCCTAGTCAAAATCAATAGTGTCATACAAAGAAGACTCATTTGTTTATTGTCCCTTCACTATATAAACCTGAAATACTCATTATACGGTATAAACAGAAGATTTAAAAGGTGATGGGACACTGTCATTCTAATAGGCTATTCCGTCTAACATTACAATCTTGGGATTGAATCACGATTTATTTTCATTGGCAAATATATAGCCACACATCCTGACAATTCATCGGAGATTAAACGAAGTAATCTGGAACCACATTAAATTGGACGATATAAATCACAAGCAGTGAAAAAAGAAGCTTTAAAATGGTTGACAGCGGTTAAATGACAAAAAGAAAGAACTTTCCAGTTGCTTTCAATTTATACTAGACGTGCCTCCTTTTCCTGTACATCTCTGACATTTTTTCTCGAATTAATAAACAACAGTACGGCCAGCCGTCCAAAACTAAAGCCCACGCACCACATTTCAATAATAAAGGGCATAACCAGGATTTTTTTTCGGGGGAGGGGGGGGGGGGGGTAAAAAAAGTAAAAAAATGCATCAAAGATTTGATTATATGCATTTTAGTCACGTTTTTACGAGTCAGACAAAAATTACGTGAGGGAGAGGTCAAACGCCGTAACCCCCTGGATACGGCCTTAAATCAGATTCTTTTTTGCTTGAATCAGATGTATGGAGGTTAGTTTTTTTTTTTTACAAGAAATACTAAAAGCCTTTTTATAAATTTTCCTGCCTATGACTTTCCAGGTGAAGTACCAGGCCGAGCCCATTTATTCCCTTTAGTACCGTTCTAAAAGCATTGGTTATCAAGTTTTTGATCCTTTTTCCTTGGGTGAGTGATTTGAACCAGTAATCCTAGAAGGTTGAGTGCAGGCTTGTTCGACTTCTAATTTGGATGTGTACTATTTTTATGTTGAAAGCTGAAACCCATCAGTCTGTATTGCTTGAAAGGGGTCCTTTCAACCCCATAAATACTAACGTTAAGTCATAAAAGACCCAATGTATTTGCAGAAACGCATCAAAACAAATAGAAATTAAAATTCAAAACAATGCATCAAATTCATGTCAAAAATTGAAATACCAACTTCAAAAGAGGACAAATAAATCCTATGCAACGGGGACGATATTGCCCCGTTCAACCTACCAGTAAATACCAGACAGTAGCTCGCCCTTGACCCTATGTGTTATAGATTCAGAGCGAAATACTGGTTTTTGTTCTACACTTGAAACGAATGTTGCTCATGTTCCTATCAGCTTCTTTTTCTTTCAGCAAACAGCATAGAGAACGGGGAGAAGTGAGTGTGTAAGCGGTCTCCGTCTTACAACTTAAGGAGTGTTATTTTCGTTTGTCAACTAAACAAAGGAAAGTTTTAAAGCGCTTTCACGTCAACGTTAAAAAAAATGTTAGTACTATAAGGTAAGAATTTTGTTGTTATCGTTGCTAGCTTGTCGTTTACGTTTAGTATTTTAAAATGAAAGCTTATTGAAAGTTGATTTTATTTTTACAAAATGAATAGTGTACAGTGATTTTCCGGAAGCCAAATTTATTTTACTTTTTTTCATACTAAATTTGAATTTTTGTTTGTATGAGTCGTAAATACAAAAACTCATGCTTTCAAGTTTTAGAGGATGTTGCGTTTTGGGGCTCTAGTAATAGAGCCCCATTTTTAAAATTCATTTTGAAATTTGGAAAATTTCAAAGTGAAAGCGCTAGTCGTTGGGATATATTATAAGATATTTTTTTGGAAACACAGTTTAGTAACAACAATAATGGTGACCACCCTAACGTAATTTTAACACGAGGAAAAAGAGTTAGGAATCTTCAGATATTAGGATCAGAAGATATCTGTCGAAACGTTATAAGATTTTTTTTTATTTATGGTATAATAAATACGATCTGATAGACTGCATAACATAAACTGATTTAACCTCGTTAGAAAACAGTGAAGCTGTTAATGGATTACCTTTGGACCCAGTGGGCATACCATAAACAGGCACAACTATGATATAGCTATTACTTCCGACCAGGTTTGGTTGACCTGACGTCTCCTTCTGGCACAAACCTTTTTGGCAAAGATCCAATCAATTTTGAACTATGAAACGGTACAACCAAGACATATATGTAAGCTTTTGACTAACTTTAGTTGAGAGCTAACAGCCTCTTTTGGTAAATTGAACTTCCCCTGGCTAACGAGTGTGAATAATGAATAGTGGATCTGTTCAAATATTAAATAAAAAAAACAAGTTTTTTAAACTGAAAGTAAGGAGCGACATTAAAACTTAAAACGAACAGAAATTATTCCGTATATGAAAGGGCTGTCCCCTCCTCAACGCCTCGCTCTTTACGCTAAAGTTTTTTATTGTTTTAAAAAATAAAGTTGTGAGACAGAGTCAAACTTTAGCGTAAAGAGCGAGGCGTTGAGGAGGGGACAGCCCCTTTCATATACGGAATAATTTCTGTTCGTTTTAAGTTTTAATGTCGCTCCTTACTTTCAGTTTAAAAAACTTGTTTTTTTTATTTAATTTCTGATCGTTTTTTTAGTTAATGCAGCTTTTATTTGCATAAAAATTTTACTTTTCTTTTGCTAAATGGATGTCTTTACAAATTAACTTACGTAACTAACTTCTATATTCGTATATTTTTCTTCTGGCAAAAAATACAAAGTTGCAGATTTTTGCAGATATGAGCTTGAAACCTATGTAATAGGGTTTTCTGATACGCTGAATCTGACGGTGTGATTTTCATTAAAATTCTTTCACTTGTAGGGGATGTTTCCCCCCTCTTTAAAAAATCGAGTAAATTTTCTCAGGCTCGTAGCCTTTGATGAGTAATACTAAACTTAATAAAATTTATATATTTAGGATCAGCATTATAAACACATTCTTTTGATACATTTATTGACATCAAAATTTCGTTTTAAAAGTTTCGATTACTATTGAGCCGTTATCGCTTGTTTTTTTATTGTTTTTTTTTTTTATTACGTATATGTTATTACTTATATGAAGGGGTTCTCCCCTTAGTCAATACCACGCTCTTTACGTTAAAAGTTAAAAAAAAATTTTGATTCACAAACCCCTGAATCACAAAGGCCGTTTAATTAGAATAGATAGCTCTTTTGAAAGCACTAAAAAAAAAACTGTAGCGTAAAGAGCGAGGTATTGACTTGGGGGAGAACCCCTCACATACGTTATAATTTCTGTTCGTTTTAAGTTCTAATATTCCTTCTTACATTTCAGTTGAAAAAACTTGTTTTTTTTTTATTTAACTTCTGATCGTTTCTTAAATAATGCTTGGAAATCCGGCGCCCCCTTCATAGAAATGTCCCTTACCCCAAAGAAACATCCTCCACGGAAATATTCTCCAGAGTAATCCCTCCTCTAGCCCCCCCCCCCTCCAGAAAAAATCCTTCCTGAAAATGGTTGTATACTTCCCAATAACCAATAAATAATGCTGGCAAGTCCGGCGCCCCCTTCATGGCATTTTCCCTTCCCCCATGAAAACTTCCTTCATGGAAAGATCCTTCCATATAGCCCCCGACCCTCTCCTTCCCCCACCTACCAGAAAAAATCTCAACTGAAAAAGTCTGTATACTTCCCAATAACCAATACTATATGTTAACATTGAGTAAAGTTCATAACTTTCAGCCCTCCCCCTGGGGACTTTGGGGGATCAAGTCATCCTAAAAGACATTTTTATCATATTTTCGACCATGCTGAACAAAATGGCTATCTCAAAATTTTGATCGGGTGACTTTGGGAAAAAATGAGCGTGGGAGGGGGCCTAGTTGCCCTCCATTTTTTTTGGTCACTTAAAAAGGGCACTAGAACTTTTAATTTCCGTTCCAATGAGCCCTCCCACGATATTCTAGGACCACTGGGTCGATACGATCACCCCTGGGGAAAAAAAACAAAAAAAAAAAAAAACAAACAAACAAACAAATAAACACGCATCCGTGATCTTTCTTCTGGCAAAAAATGGAAAATTCCACATTTTTGTAGATAGGAGCTTGAAACCTCTACAGTAGGGTTCTCTGATACGCTGAATATCATGGTGTGATTTTCATTAAGGTTCTATAGCTTTTAGGGGGTCTTTCCCCCTTTTTTTCGAAAATCAGCCAAATTTTCTCAGGCGCGTAACTTTTGATGGGTAGCACTAAACTTGATGAAAGTTATATATTTGAAATCAGCATTGAAATCTGATTCTTTTGATATATCTATTGGTATCAAAAACCCGTTTTCTAGAGTTTCGGTTACCATTGAGCCGGGTCGCTCCTTACTTACAGTTCGTTACCACGAACTGTTTGATCGTCACTAAATTTAGCAGAGACGTTCACTCTTACCATCATCGCTTTGAGTATTCGTAAAATCAGTGTTTCTCGTACATTACCAAAATTTCTATTCATATGTCATTTATTCTTTTGATCATTACTTCGTTTAATTAAAGCTATTAAATAGAGGGAGTAAGCTTAAGCAACTAAGATCGTAAATTCAGTAAAAAAAAAGTCCTAAAATGAAAGTCGATACGCTGAAGAGCTAGATCTTCGTTTCGAATCAATCGTCAGGGGCTCTGAGTCCATTCACCTATTTTTCTTCTATTGACGCAAGTTCCGAAGGCAGTAAACTTAGAACTTCATTGGTTTCAAATCATATAGTTTTCACATCTTACTTCGTTCCTAGTATTACCTTTAGTTAATTTTGAGTTCATTGTTATAACCCCCCAGAAACAGAACATCAAAAGTGTTTTGACACCACTTTAAGGGGCATTGTGTCTCCAAGAAAAAGAACACCAAAGCATTCAAATCTTTTGGCTTTCCTAAGGGTGGACCTATGTGCACCTTTGCTGCCACAAACGAACAAAGTTCAAAACCATAGATAGAAGGGAGTGTGTAGTTCTTTTTTCCGATGGGTCGTATAACTCCATAAAACGCATTTAAGCCCAAAATATCAGGATTTACATGCACTCTAAAAAAAACATATACTTCTGACACGAGAAGGGTAGGGTCCTTTTCACCAGCCTTGTGGGAAATCTTCCACCCTCATCTTTATGAGCAGATATATTTGTATTTCGTTTCTTCTCTTCTTTCCTTATTGTGTAAGTGTAACCATAGTTTTGAAGTCCTTGTTGAATTACATAGCAAAGCGTCTGATCTTTGTTGAACTATGCCGGTCGTCAAAACTATCCCAAGTTGAAAGCCACTAATCCGTAAAAATCAGTATTTCTAGCGAAAACTACAAGCTCGAGAGCAGACAAATGTTTATGGACACAGATTTACCGCAACTTAGTTGAACTTCCGTAAAGCTAGAGGGAATACAAACAATAACTCAAGCAAATCCAATGCATCGTCAAGGGGGCAAGCAAGAGGATTTGAGGGTTCACATAAGTGACATGAGTGCTCGTGGACTAAGGAGATGACGAGTTAACAAGGTCCTTTTTTTTCTTTTTAACTCTCAAAGTCAGATTTTCTTGTCACAAAATGTTCAACTTGAAAGAAAACGGAGTTTTTCATCTAAACATAAGACATCCCTTGTTTTCTCTATTAAGAAAAAATACATTAAAATGCGCTAAACTATGAAAAAGTCAATCAAATCGACTTTCAAACGAATTGAAACCCAAAACTGTGTTTTAAAAACTGATTTCAGCTTTCCATAGAAGGATAGATAATAATCGTATTTGAAAAGGCTTTATAAATGCCATGTGAAAAAAAAATGAGTAGAATCAAAAGGTAACAATCATAATATTTATTTTCCACATATATAAATAATATTTGACAATAAATTTAATAATATTTAATAATAAATAATATTTACTTTCCGCGTGAAATATATGATAAATTACAAGTTTATTTTTCGTACTTGAACCTTGATCCTCTAAGAAATTTGTCTATATATTCGAAATATAAGTTTCGTAGTAAGTTCTAAAATTAATTTCTGTATAAAGTGAATAAGAAGCTAGTGACTTACAATCAAATTTTGTACAAAACCATTATAACAAATTAAAAATTTAGAGAGTCTTCTTTTGGCAGCCTGTACTAACCTATAGAGAATTTTCCAAAAGAGGAATATCTACCGTCAAATAGCAGTTTTTGGCCCTTTATGATGAAAAATTCAACGATTATAAGATATCGAAATAGATTAATGTGTAACAGCTACATCATCTAGATCCGTCAAGTTATAACAGGTTCGACCAGTGAACAAATTTTTTTTCACATGAGCTTTAGGATAATTTTTTTTTTACATTAAATGGTCATCGAATTGAAATTAAGAAGCGTCGGTATGAAAGCAAATGAAGAAAGACTAGGAATGACAAAATAACCATATTAAATCGGTCTTTGGGAAAACCATTTTTTTGCCTTTAAAATACTTTGTAATCTTTTTTTCAAAATTAGATTCCTGCTTTAGGACAAGATAAGGGGAAAGAGAGCAGGGGGTGGGGTGGGGGGGGTGTGTGTAATCAAACTACTTCAGAGTGCGAGGTAGTCAAACGCCACTTAACCCTCAAAATCAAAACTATTTTTAGCCCAACTTACATCTTGCATCTGAGGTGGTCCCTGGGCGTAAGCTGGAAAATATCCACCGAACGTAGCCATTGCGACTGGTATTGAGCCAGAATACTGTGAAACCCTAAGTCCGGGTCCTTGTAATAACTGTTGTTGGGGTGGGGTTGGGTAAGAAATAGGTGGAGGGGGTGTAGGAGTTGGGTTAAAAGAGTTACTTACATCAGGCGTAGCAGGTACGGCATAATTACCCTGGATCGTGTAGGCTTGGCCACCTGCCACGATCATGGGGCCGCCGATTTGGGGTTTAGGCCGGTAAGGTATTGTTGCACCCTTCGGTGGGGTCTGAAAAAGAAACAATAAATAACACAAAAATATACAATCTATTTCTAGTTATATAACGACAGAAAACCAAACAATAAAAAGAGTTAGATTAAGCAAGTCAGCAAATGATTTTCAAATGAACAAGCAAAAAACATAAATTCAGATTTGAATACTTCGTTAACAACTTAAATCAAAAATAATTCAAATGCGAAAACTATATTTAGCAGGTGTGTAGAAAAACTAGCATTTCAGTCGAATCTTTCATTTTTAATACACACTGGACTTTTTTTGAGAATATATGACATTATGAGGATGCACATAAGACTGTCAGTCAAAGATATTTTGCTGCCCTTTTTTTATTTACTTTTTTTTTAAGAGTGAGCTCACATAACGTGGATACAATTCAAATGTCATTTTGTTAACCTAAATCCTTCGGCAACTCGCCAGCTCCTGCCACAGAGACCAAAAGAGAAAAAGAAGAAAACAGAGATATTCGTTCAAAGGTTTATTCAAGCTTGGTGTTTTTACACATGATGTAAAAAAAAGAAGACTTTGACCGTAGACTATTTGAAAAAGGTTTTTTTGGTTTATCTTTCATGCAGTAATGCATTGGTGAAATTGTAATTTGCAATGTATAGATACTTCATAATGTTAATTTATGTGATGCTACTACTGCTACTATTTCTGACAACTCACTGCACCACCAAGCTGTCTTAAAGCCAACATGGCTACGTACGCTTCTCTTCGAACCCAATCAATTCAAAGCTTCGCTCTTTTCCCCCTTTCATGAAGTTCCAATTTCCTTTAAATACTTTTTATAACCTCTTCCAACTCAATTCCGGGACGGCGTTTTTCGTTCGGCCCCAGGTGTATGGCCCGAAAAGCACAATCATCGGCAATCTGTCACCCTTCATATGTAAAATGTGACCTATTTATCTGAACGTTCCTTGTAGCTCTATATAAATGGGATCAAACCACATTTTTGTACAGTTTATTTTTATATAAGGTCACTCAAACGAGTACATAAGATTATTCTTAGAAAATTTCTAACAAACCTTCCACGGCCTTTCGAATCGTCCACGTTTCAGAGCAATACTTAAACACTGTCATTACCCAAGACTTCTAATATTAAAACCTTAGTTCGCAGACTTATCTTCACATTCTTGCGATTTTTTTTCAACTGTGAAGAAAAACCATGCGCCTTGGCTATTCTACTTTTTACATCTTAGTTGCGTTCGCCATCTTTGCAAATACTAACCAGGTAAGTGAAGCTATCCACCTGATCAATTTTCTCGTTAGCTAACGTCATCTCTTCACCCTCATTTATTCTTAGTCTAAGCAACTTAATCTTCTTAACAGGTATCACTTTTGACTCTTAAAAAGGGCACTAGAGCCGCGTTTTCAGGCTCAGTGGGTTCGAACACCGGTTGTACACGTGTTAGAAGACGGGTTGTTCACGGCTCAGCGGGTTCGAGCAAGGGTTGTTCTCGTCTAGTGCATCAAGCGTTTGGCTCCTCGAGGAAAACACGGGGTTGAAACTTCAAACCCGCTGAAACTAGACGAAAAACTAGAAACTTGAAACTAGACGAGAACAGCCCGTGTTCGAACCCCCTGAGCCTGAAAACGCTGCTTAGAACTTTCAACTCCAATCAAATGAGCCCCTCCGAAATTTCTTCAACCATTCCTTCCACGTGAAGCGGCTCTTGGGGGGAAATAAAATAATACATTGAAGGTTTATGGCTGTTTACTACAGGCAACGGCATTGCCTCGTACTATTCGTATAGTTCTTGAAAAGAACTACAAAATCATTAGAATAAAATATAATATGAATTAGAAATTATATATACGATACAAACTATAGAAATAAAGAGCTGTAGAATAGATAGAAAAAAAGAGAATCAAATCCAGACAGGTAAAAGATTTAAAATATAATTTGGATTCGTTAGGTTCGTCATTGAACACCGAACCATTGTCACAGTACAATAAGTGTTCCAAATAGGAGATATATCTTTTCCAGCAAATTAAAAAAAAAAAACAATTAAAATTTTCAACTAAAAGCAAAGCAAGACACTAAACTAAAAAAAAAAAACAAAAAAAAAAAAAAAAAAAAAAAAAAAAAAAAAAAAAAAAACAGACATTAACCAGTATATGAGGTGGGCTGCCAACCTCTCAACCGCCGCTCTAGGCTAAGGTTTAACTAGTTCTTAATTAAAACATTTTAGAGTGCAGCCAGTCGGTAATCGCAGGTGCTTTATTCACCAATTGCCTTTCAAAGCGCTAGAACTAAAAGTTTGATTGCTTAAATCAGACGTAAATAAATAAATCTTTGCATTCTCGAGGTCTTGTGAAAAAAAATCCGCTTTTCATCACGTAGCTCATCTACTATAGCAATAGGTCTTGAAGTATCGGTGGAAGAAAGTCAAAATTTACCACACAGAGTGATAGTTGACGGGAAGAGAGCCCCTCTCACATTCAAGATAATCTTTATTCATTTTGAGTCGCTCTTTAATTTCATTTTGAAAGCTTGTTTTTGTTTAGTTTAAGTTCGTTATTAATATTAGATTTGGTGTAATTTAAATAAAAGCGGAATATTACATGACAATACTTTGCATAACTTTTGCATAACACTGCTTCGGAAACGAAAATCTCCCTGAAAGATTTTTTAAAGAAGGGCCTGAAATTCCAAAATAAATTGTCAGAAAGTAAAGTTCATATTCATCGGGAAAGATTTGTTAGAAAATCATTGTCCCTGCCCCCCCCCCCACACACACATACACTTCACATTCCTTTACTTGCAGTTCGTTACCACAAACTGCATGATACTATAACTATTATTTGTTGTCCATTTGTCTTGCGAAATTATCCCCTTTAAACAGTTCGGGGCAACGAACAGTATGTAAGGAGCACTTCGGCAATAGTAACCGAGACTCTGAAGAATAGAATTTTGATAACACTAGACACATAACAAGAATTGGATTTTTATATCGGATTTGATATAAATATATAAAGTTCATTAAGTTTAATGTTACCTATTAAAGGTTACAAACCTGAGAAAATTTGCCCAATTTTCGAAAAAGGAGGGTAACACCCCAAAAAGGCCAAGAGATCTAAATAAAAATCACAAAATCAGATTCAGCATATCTTATAACCGTACAGTAGAGATTTCACGCTCCTTGTAGAGATTTCACACTCCTTACATACGAAAATGTGAAATTTTACATTTTTTCGCCAGAAGAAAAATCACGGATGTGTGTTTATTTGTTTTTTTTTTTTTTTACCTAAGAGGGATCGTGTCGAACCAGTGATCCTAGAAGATCAGTAGGGGGCTTTTTTGATCGAAAATCCAGAGTTCTAGCGCCCTTTTTAATGGACCAAAAAGATTGGAGGACAACGAACCCTTCCAAGCCCCTTTTCCCCCAAAGACGTCCAATCAAAATTTTGAGAGAGCCATTTTATTCAGCATAGTTGAAAGCCCCAATGACTATATGTTTATACATGACATGACCCCCGTGGTTCCTGGGGAAAGGGCTGTAAGTTACACAATTTTCCCGTTATTAACATAATTATAGTATTTGTTACTGGAAAATATACGGAATTCTTGGGAGGTATTTTATGCGGGGGGAGGGGGGAGGATTTTCCACGGGGTGAATTTTCCGTTGGGAGAAAAGTCTCCGGGGAAAATTTTCTAGAGACAGTTTCATACGGGGGTGGAGGAAAGAAGATATCTGGTATGATATAAAAAACGGTCAGAAATTAAATAAAAAGCAAGAATTTGAAGGCTTGACAAGATTCAGTACACAAAAGTTTCTTAATCATTGACAACCTCGGTAGATAGACTGGGCGACAGCAACGAAAAACCAAACTTTTAATCTTTGAAGAAAGTCAAATAAGATAAATTAAGTAAAGAAAAACAAAGTAAACAATGGCTTAAAATAAGGCCACAAGGGAAATCGGGAAGAATAATTCATACCCTTTTCATCCAGGTGACAGAAAACATTGGTTGTCAATTTTTATCTTCAGAAATACAGTGAAATCAAACAAAAAAAAGCATGTACACACCAAAAGTCAAACATAAAAAAACTAAAATATTCTATAACGCGCTTTGCTGATGACTTCATTTTTTGAAAAATGAAATTGCATTTTGCAATTGTGGGGATGGAAAATAACCTGCTGAATTAACAAAGATAAATTTAACAGGATATTAGTAAAACAAAGTGTAAATTTAAGGATTTTTATTCCACATGACATATGAAGCCGACTTGGGGCTAACTTTTGAGTTCCCAGATTTTTAAAAAATCCTAATCTTATGATTCTTCCAGTTCACAATTTTTACTATCAATTAACCGTTTTATACTTAATTTTATTTTTAATTACTTGTTTCAACTAAAAATTTATAGCAACATGCAAATAAATTCTTTCAAAATAACACCACTGAATTCATTCAAGAAATATAACCACCCTGAAATACTAATCGTGAGACGGTGTAACAGTCTAAGTGCAAAAGTTTCTCGCCAAGTCGGTGCCAGAATCGAGCTACAATATTATTAGTAGGGAACCTTAAGTGATTCAGACGAGCTGTTAAACCTTACTAGTTAAAACCAAAACTATCCAAGTTATATACATATGTGAAAGAATTATACTAAACAAATAATTGACACGAGACCCAATATTGAATTTTATCATAGTTTCTCCAGTCCACATCTCTTTTTCAAGGAAACTTTCAATTATTCTGCCAACTCTTAGCCGTTCTATTTCCCAGTCTCATAAAATGAACTTTCCGCTACGCTGATCTAAGCGTATTAGGTCTCCTTTGTGAGAACTCATCTTAGAAACAGAAAAATGAAATACGTTTTCTAAGTTCTGTGAATAACTGCTGTTTTCTATTTTCCTTTCTCACGTTTCTTTGCTTCCCTCCAAGTTTATTTCGCTCCATTTTTAATACTCGAGCGATTTGGCACATACACAAGATTTTTTTTTTTTTGCGTAGTAGGGAGCATGTCTCGGAGGTATGTATCCACCTGAGGGATCTAAAAGTCCCCCTTATTAAGTACCTGCACATTATACTATATTTTGACGGTCTAGCACGAGTTCAAAACCGAAAAAGAATAATTATAAAGCTTAAGATGATTTCTTAGAATGCGCTGTACTGTAATTTATCTTACTGTAAGAGCTAAAGAAAAAACATTCTTCTTTGAAATTTAGTAAAATAAATCAGATGCTAGTATGTTTACTCCATCCCGACATTGACTATTTTGGAGACTTTGAGCTTTGACTGCTATCCACCAAGAAATTGAGGAGTTAAGTGTGAGCCATAAAAGTTTGATTTTGAAAAACCCTAACTAGCTTTTCTAGTACAGTCATTGCGAAGCTAGATAGGGCTAAGCCACCCTAATATTAAGCTAGTCCAATCTAAAAAATGTTTCCAGTTAACTGTCAAGCTATATACAGGGTGGCCCAGATAAGACATAAGGTTTAAAAACATTCATGACTTTTTCGTTTTTAGTTACTTCTGTCTATTTGTGTTTTGTAGGCAAGTTCGATTTTTTTGGATTTATGATTGCTACATGTGACGTACAGCCAGTAGCGGATCCAGAGGCGGGCGAGGGGGCGCGCGCCCCCCTAGCGTAGTCTAAAGTAGTGTAGTTTACTTAATTAACTCAAGTTTGCGTTAATTAAACTTGCTCCTAACGCAAGTTTATCGGGTCAACCTATTTTACGCCCCCCTAATTTTTTTTTCAAATCAACCTATTTTGCCCCCCCCCCCTAAAAAAATCCTGGATCCGCCCCTGCGTACAGCAACGCTCCAAAATTAATATTTATTTATTATTACTATTCTTAAGACAAGTCTATATTCTCAACCCAACAAAATTATTTTTGTCATTTTAACAACGGAGCAACGGAAAATGCTCTTGAAAGGCCCTTTTTTGTCAGCAAGAAGATGCACCCATTTGAGAGCTGTCATATTCTATGCTTACTTCCAAAAAAATCCGTGAGTTAACTATCTGAAGAAGTAAAAAGGTAATACAAATCATAACGAGTTATTTATAGTCGTTCAAACTCATTTGAGGCACCCTGTACATAAGTAATACCAGCTCTTTGAAAGGATTACAGCTCACACTAGGCTTTTCTCGTCGCTACACCAACATGTAAATTCGAAAAAATTGAGAATTAAGGCATATCATGCAAAAAGCCGTAAATCAGAAGTTCTTACAACTGAACTTTGATGCCCTAATATAAGTCTGCAATAACACATGGAAAGCCCATTTCTCTGCATCACTTTCTAAAAAGCCTTAACGTTTTTAGTTCGATTTTTCCTAAAATCTCTGTCTTTGAAAGGATATATATATATATATATAATATATATATATATATATATAATATATATATATATATATATATATATATATATATATATATATATATATATATATATATATATATATATATATATATATATATAGGCAAGTTCCCAGACCGCTAGAGCATTCTTTCGCATAAGCTCGTTGTGATGCGCTAAACATTTGTCATTGCGCGTGCACGAAGGCGGGGTCATGAAGAGTGGTTTAGCTTGTGTGGTTTTAGATGTGTTTCAATAATCTTTAATGAAGAGTACAAGACTTTTCGCTACTGTTCGTATCGTATATATATATGGTTCTAGGTGTTTACCCCCCCCCCCCCTGGAAAATACCCCCAATAGAAAATAAGGCTTTCCAAATTTGAGGATTTTATTTTTTTAATTTCCTTAGGGGGAAGGAATTTTGGTCCTTGTTTATTATGCGCCACCCACTCAAGTTTACGCTGTGTAAAATTCAAGAACACACCGTTTTTTTTGATCGTATCGATCCAGTAATCCTAGAATATTGTGAGAGGGCTCATTTGAACGGAAATTAAAAGTTCTAGTAGCCTTTCTAAATGACATAAAAATTGGAGGGCAACATGGCCCCCTCCCAAGCTAATTTCTTCCTCAAAGTCACTCAATCAAAATTTTGAGATAGCCATTTTGTTCAGCATAGACGAAAATTTAATAAATATGTCTTTGAGGATGACTTAATCCCCCACAGTTCCCGGGGGAAGGGCTGCAAGTTATGAACTTTGCCCATTGTTTACATATAGTATTGATTATTGGGAAGTATACAGACGTCTTCAGGAGGGATTTTTTCTGGTGGGGGGGAGGTCGGAGGAGGGGGTTCAGTGGGAAGATCTTTCCATTGAGGATGTGTCCTTGGGGGAAGGGACATTAATATGGAGAGTGCGCCGGATTTCCCAGCATTATTTAAAAAACGATCAGAAATTAAATAAAATAACAAGCTTTTTCAACTGAAAGTAAGGAGCAACATTAAAACTTAAAACAAATAGAAATTATTATGTATGTGAGGGGGTTCGCCCCCTAGTCAATACCTCGCTCTTTACGCTAATTTTTTTTTCAGTACTTTCAAAAGCGCTATCTAGTCTAATTAAACAGGCGTTGTGATTCAGGGATTTGTTATTCGAACAAAATTTGAACTTTAGCGTAATATTTGAACCCATAATACACAAGTAACAAAACTCCTTCCCCCTACAGAAATTAAAAAAATAAAACTCAAATAAAATTCTCAAATTTGGAGAGCCTTCTTTTCCACGGGGGGGGGGAGATATTTTCCGCGAGGGTATTTTCCAAGGAGGGGGTATTTTCTGCGGGGTTACTTTCCGTGGGGGGACATTTCCCGGGGAGTTAAACACACACCCCCAATTCACTATATTCATTTATGTTATTTTACTGTGTTCAGGGCCGTATATTTGGCTTAAAAATACAGTTATTTGTCTATCTATCTAATATGCAGAATAATTGTACCAAACACATTTTGCATGCAGACCCGCTATGCTTACACCCCCCCCCCCCTAATGTGCAAATCTATAGCGCGAATTTATTTCTAAAGCAACAAAGAAACTAACAAAAAAAAAACGGAGTGTTCTCGAACTTTACACAGCGTAAACTTGAGTGAGTGGCGCATAATACACAAGTACCAAAATTCCTTACCCCTACGGAAATTAAAAAAAAAATAAAACTCAAATAAAATTCTCAAACTTGGAAAGCCTTATTTTCCACGGGGGGGGGGTACTTTCCGCAAGGGGGGAGTATTTTCCGGGGGGGGGGGGTAAACATATATATACATAAACATATATAAAACATATATATATATATATATATATACTTAAGGTAAAGTATACAAATATAAAAACCGAAATAGCAGCACTTATGAATGTCGACCCTTAACCCTTTCGTCAGGACTCAGTGTCATTTATCCTTCGATGCTAAAGCCCTACCTAAAAGCTAAAGTTTATGGATTTTCTACTATAACGACCTCTAAATACTAGCTAGCTATACAATATTACTTGCCAGCACACTTCACTACCATTTAAACATTCATCACGTTGAAATGAACATACTTAATAGAATGGCAGCATTCCAGTGAATTTTTAGCGCAAACTCTCTGGGACCATAATCTAGTGAATTTTCACAGAGCATAGTATGGCTGCAGCTATAGCTGCCGTCTAGTAAAGAACCAAAGTATAAACACATACAAGTACTGACAAAACCTATCCTCTCCACACAAAAAAAAAGTGACCCTTAGTCCGCGTCTCCGGAGACGATTCCATACCCATGCGAACCTGGCGAGTAAATCACAAGTTCCGTAGGTGATTATACTTGTTCCGTAAAAGCTGTATTAAATTTAATTTATTGGCTCGGAGCGATTAAGTAGTACAACATTTACCCTCTAGAGGCGCTGAGGTACGCGGGGTCACTTTTGGAGAGTTTTGTCAGTACTTGGTCAGTATGTGTTTATACTTTGTAAAGAACGAACCACGAGTCAAAGTATCCAAAAGTTTCAAAACACATTTTCTAAGAAACTGCCTAGTGAGAAACCTTCCCACCGAACGTTGATTTACAAATAAAAACTATTATTCAGATTTAACAGAATGGAATTATGAAAACCTTATTTGAGAATTTTGAAAAAGACCCTGGAACAACTTGAATATGACGTCGAATTGAGATAAAAGGCATATCACTGAAATTGTCGATGTAGAAAACACCAAACTCTCGATTTACGGTTCCTTGCCTCGAAAAACGAGTATTTTTTTTTTTTTTTTTTTTTTTTTTTTTTTTTTACATGAGTGGCAATGATTTTTCTCCCTTCTTTTCAGCAGTGGTGATCGTACCGAGCAAATGGTTGCAGAATATTCGTGGAGAGCTCTCTTGAGCGGAAATGAAAGCAGCTAGTGCCATTTTTGAATAACGAAGAAAACTACTCCACGACATAAAAATAATAATAATAATTTATTTACAACCCGCTAATAACATAAGAGAAAAGCAGAGAACAAAAAAAAAGAAAGGAAAAAAGACAAAATAGCACAAATACAAAAACTCTACAAATGAACAAACAGACGGATGAGCCTGTGGTGCGGCCCAAGCTTGCCAGGGGCAGACTTTAGCAGCTTAACGTGAAGTAGCTCAAACTACTTCATGTTCAAGTTTCTTAGAAACTTGAACGTGACCCTCAAATTCAAAACAACATTCTCGTGGAATTTTGATTTTTTGATAAATAGACCTACATAGTATTTTCCTATCTTCTCTGCCATTTTCTAATATTTTTCATTTGTATCAAGGTATCGGATAGAATGAAAATGTGGCTTTTTACAGACCTACTAAGTTTGTCTATAGGCTTATCCATTCGTGTCTTATTAACCTTTGGATAAGCAGGCATATGCACGTAGATGCAATTTCTTGAAGGAATTACTTTATTCAATATCCTAAATTGTTCCGAAGTTGTTATTTATGCCTGTACAGGTAAGTTCACTCGAAATATTTGCAAGTAATTATGAAGTAGGGTACCCATTCACTTGCCAACCAATTTTTTGTTTACTATTTAATAATAAAGTACTTGAACTAGGTGAGTAAGTGCTTAAGATATGTTCCAACAGTTAAAATTTGAGTTAATTACACACCCCTTCGGCCTCAAACATAAACAAAAAAAAGAGCCCCAACAGTGGCACCTTCCCCTTCTGTATACCAAAATCCAAAAGTAATCACACAAATATTCTCGTTTTTTCAGCCAGATGATTGGAACACTAAAATTAAAATCCAATATTTGTCTTTTTTCGAAGTTCCTCTGCTATTTTTTTTTTTACAGACTTGGGTAATTTGGTTTCTAAATTGGATTATTTGTTCAAACTTTGTCTTTTATGAAAAAAAAAAACTAGAAAAATAAAATTAATAGAATTGAGTTTTTCCAGACCCGTATTGGAGAAAGTATGTTAGGGAGAAAGAACCGTATTTTTCTAACGAAGACAATGAACGAGCGATACTTTTGATTGACGGTGCCTTGTTTTTTCAAGATAACTTCAACTCGGCAAGCGAAAAGTAACCCATTATAATTTTACCGTCTTCCATTTCGAAAATCAACTAATCATTATAGGCAAACAGGAATTGAAGCGATTACATTTGCCATAGTTTAGAATTTTCTCGGTGATCGCGGGACTTCATAGTTTTTCTTCCATTTTAGATTACAATTCAGGAGGAAGCAAAACAAACTTCGGGATCGAGGATATTGAAGGCACATAGGGCGAACAGCTCATAAATCTTTCCCAAGCCAAACTAGACGTCCGGTGCCAAGGCCCCGTGGGGCGTTGTAGCTGCTTCGACCCATACGCCAAATTTGCAGAGAAACATAAATGACAATATCTATCGATTTGGGCTCGAAGCCTCTAAAGGCGCCGCAAAATTCCTATCCGTTAATCTCTGCCAAATTTGAACGAGATCAAATAGGCCCTGTTTATGAATGCTGAAGTCACGAGTGCAGCCTTTTCCTCAAGAAGATCCAATCGAGGACGGATACCAGGGACCATAGTAACTGTAGCCGTTGATTGGTTTCTTTTTAAGGAAATTCACCAGTTCACCTAGTAATTTAAATGAAGATGAGATGCCAGCCCCTCCCCTTCCACAAAAATTGAATCAAGTGGAGATCATGAAAAGGATTAATCAAGACCTAGCTCTTACTTTCCACCAATATTGACTGGGATATGCCGTTCCCTTTCGGTAGCTGTACTTACAACAAGAATTTAGGGACCCCTTTCCTCCTTCCCTTAAATTGTTGAATTAATCCCGGACGAAGAAAATACATACCTAGGACACGGAATGTTACTTTCAGACTTAGTTTGGTTGGCATTCGACAAGCTCTTTATGAATACACTCTGATGAATAAAAAAAAAATGAAAATTTCCCTTCAGAGTTCGGGTCAGGTACCAAGCCCTGAAAGTAAACTAGAACGCCAGCTCTCGTCAATCTAGATTGACATTGAACAGCTTTACCTGGTAGATACTCTTATGACAACAAAATTGGGAGAACACTGCACCTACGTAGGTCAGACTGGGTACGGGCCCCGATATGGAGCAACGTGGAAAACAGCTCTCTTTTTCCACGTATTGTTCTTTTTTAATACGATAACATCTTTTGGTAGATTTCCTGGTAAAATGATTTTTGCTCCCTCTCTATCACCCATACAGTTAAGATCAGCGCCGGACCCCCAAAAATTTGGCAGTAGGTTACAGACTCTTCCTCCCAATCAAGTTTAGATTTACTGTATATCTGAAAACCCGTTTTGGTGGGTCTCTAAGATGACAAAATTAAAGGC
Organism: Artemia sinica; assembly: GCA_027921565.1. Classification (NCBI taxonomy): domain Eukaryota; kingdom Metazoa; phylum Arthropoda; class Branchiopoda; order Anostraca; family Artemiidae; genus Artemia; species Artemia sinica. The sequence goes on from JAPEVW010000046.1 coordinate 1,073,252, forward strand.
TCTCTACCCAAGGAGAGGAGCACAGGCACGAACCTACAAAAGACATAATTAGGACACTTAATATTGCTTCTAACCATATTTGACTAAGAACTGATAACCAAGAGTGCATATATATTTTTCTCTACTCCTCATGGATAAATATACCCTGCGATTTTTTTTTTTTTTTTTTTTACCAAAAAGGATGGCTTCGCGGAATTTTTGTCGCCTCTCTCTGCTCATTTGGAAATTCAGCCCATGGAAACAGAGCCAGACGTTGCCTCCTCCCACTCGTTTCACTCGCTACGTTCGACAACCCAGGCCTTCAACCCTCGGGAATCTGGCATTGCTTCGCTCGTGCCTTCGGACTTTGCACGCTTGTTACAACGACATCGCATTTCTAGTTTTTTAAGCATGTTTTTAAAACTTTTATAGACTTTTTTACCTCCCCCATGGGGTCCAGCGCAATCCCCTTAGAAAACCCCCTCGAAAAATTCGATCCCTGGAAAATTCTCCCCAAATGTAGAATTGGGCAGCCAAAGGGAAATTAAGACAAACCAAAAGAATGAAGAAAAGAAGGGATTATGGGAATTCTACTTATACTCCAAAATATATGTAGGATATACGGTGTAGAATTAAACAGTTCGAGGCAACGAACTGCAAGTAAGGAGCGACACGGGCCAATAGTAACCAAAACTAAAAAAAAACAAGAATTTAATAACAATTTTTAAACTAAAGTAAAGGCCATACAGCTCCTATGTTTTTTTTCCCAGAGGCACTTCATACGGAAGGCGTCGTCGTATGAACTTCAAAACGGGCTCATTCGATTGCAAATCGAGAGTTCTAGTGCTCTTTTTAAGAGTCAAAAGTGATCGGAGGGCAACTAGCCAAACCAACCCCCCCACCCCCTTTTTCCCGCCAAATACATCCGATAAAAATTTTGACGTAACCATTTTGTTAAAAATAGTTCAAAGATTATATAACAAAACTCTGGGATCGACACAACCCCCCAGGGCCCAGAAACAGGCGTTGCAAGTTATGCCCTGGGGGCAAATATGGTTCTTATAGAAGAAATTCTTGTATAAACTTCAGAGAGGGCTCATTTGATTGGAAGTTAAAAGTTCTGGTTCACTTTTTCAGAGTCAAAAGAGATCGAAGGGCAACTAGTCCCCCGGACGCCCTTTTTCCCCAAATGTATCAGATAATTTTTTTTAGATAAGAATTTTGTTAAAAATAGTTCAAAGGTCAGATGACAAAACTACAGTGTCAACACAACCACCCAGGGCCCGGGGCAGGCGTTATAAGTTATGCCCTGGGGGCATATAAGGTTCTTATGGAAGGGATGCTCGTATAACTTCAGAGATGGGTTATTTAATTGAAAATTGAAAGTTCTAGTTCACTTTTTAAGAGTCAAAAGTGATCGAAGGGCAGCTAGCACCCCACACCCTTTTTCCCCAAATACATCCGATGAAAATTTTGAGGTAGCCATTTTGTTAAAAATAGTTCAAAGATCATACAACAAAAACTCCGGGGTTGACACAGCGCCCCAGGGCCAGGGGGCAGACGTTGTAAGTAATGCCCTGGGGACAAATATAGTTCTTATAGAGAGGATGCTCGTATAAACTTCAGAAAAGGCCCATTTGATTGGAAATTAAAAGTTTTAGTTCACTTATTCAGAGCCAAAAGCGACCGGAGGGCAACTACCCCCCCCCCTAAAGCCCTTTTTTCCCCAAATGCATCAGATAAAATTTTGAGATAAACATTTTGTTAAAACTAGTTCAAAGGTCATATATCAAAACTCCGATGTCGACACAAGCACCCAGGGCCCCGGGGCAGGCGTTGTAAGTTATGCCCTGGGGGCAAATAAGGTTCTTATGGAAGGGATGCTCGTAAAAACTTCAGAGAGGGCTCATTTGATTGGAAATTGAAAGTTCTAGTTCACTTTTTAAGGGTCAAAAGTGATTGGGGGCAGCTACCCCCCTCCACGCCCTTTTTTCCCAAATGAATTCGATAAAAATTTTGAGGTAGCCACTTTGTTAAAATAGTTCAAAGATTATATAAGAAAAACTCCGGGGTTGACACCCCCCCCCCGGGGGCAAGGGGCAGGCGTTGTAAGTTATGCCTTGGGTTCAAATATGGTTCTTATGGAAGGGATGCTCGTAAAAACTTCAGAGAGGGCTCATTTGATTGGAAATTGAAAGTTCTAGTTCACTTTTTCAGAGTCAAAAGATATCGGAGGGCAACTAACCCCCCCTCCCGAAGCCCTTTTTCCCAAAATGCATCAGATAAAAATTTGAAATAGACATTTTGTTAAAATTACTTCAAAGGTCAGACAACACAACTCCAATGTCGACACAAACGACCAGGGCCCGGGGGCAGGCGTTGTAAGTCATGCCCTTGGGTCATATGAGGTTCTTGTGGAGGGGATGCTCGTATAAACTTCAGAGAGGGCTCATTTGTTCTAGTTCACTTTTTAAGAGTCAAAAGTGATTGGAGGGAAGCAATCCCCCCCCCAAACACTCTTCTTTCCCCAAATACATCCGATAAAAATTTTGAGGTCGCCATTTTTAAAAAAATAGTTCAAAGATCATATAACAAAAACTCCGTGGTCGAGAAAACTCCCCGTATAAACCTCAGAGACGGCTCATTTGATTGGAACTTAAAAGTTCTAGTTCATTTTTTCAGAGTCAAAAGATATCGAAGGGCGACTAGCCCCCCCCCCCACCCTTTTCCCCCAAACATATCACATAAAAATTTTGAGATAGCCATTTTGTTAAAAATAGATCAAGGTCATATAACAAAACTCTGATGTCGACACAACCCCCTAGGGCCCGGGGGTAGGCATTGTTAGTTATGCCCTTGGTGCATATAAGGTTTTATGGAAGGGGTGCTCGTATAAACTTAAGAGAGGGTTCATTTGACTGTAAATTAAAAGTTCTAGTTCATTTTTTAAGAGTCAAAAGTGATCGGAGGGCAGTTAGCCCCCCCCCTCGCCGTTTCCCCCCAAATGCATTAAATAAATGTTTTAGATATACATTTTGTTAAAAATAGTTCAAGTCAGATAGCAAAAACTCCAATCTCGAAACAGTCCCCAGGGCCCGGGGGCAGGCGTTGTAAGTTATGCCCTTGGAGCATATATGGTTCTTATGGAAGGGACGCTCGTATAAACTTCAGAGAGGGCTCATTTGATTGGGAATTGAAAGTTGTAGTTCACGCCCTGGGGCATATATGGTTCTTACGGAACGGATGCTCGTATATACTTCAGAGAGCTAATTTGTTTAAAAAGTAAAAGTTCTTCTTCACTTTTTAAGAGTCAAAAGAGATCGGAGGTCAACTAGCCCCCCCCCCCCCCTCCCCACACTCTTTTCCCCAAATGCATTAGATAAAAATTTTGAGATAGCTATTTTGTTAAAAATAGCTAAAAGGTCACATAACAAAAAACTCTGGTGTCAACACAATCCTCCCGGGCCAGGGGGCAGTCATTTTAAGTTATTCCCTGGGGGCACATATGGTTCTTATGGACGGGATGCTCGTATAAAATTCAGAAAGGGCTCATTTGATTGGAAATTGAAAGTTCTAGTTCAATTTTTAAGAGTCAAAAGAGATCCAAGGGCAATACCCCCCCCCCCACGCTTTTTTCCCCCAAACCCATCCGATAAAAAGTTTGAGATGACCATTTTGTTAAAAATAGTTCGAACATCAAATATTAAAACTCCGAGGTCGACACAACCCCCCAGGGCCCGGGGACAGCCGTTGTAAGTTATGCCGTGGGGGCATATATGTTTCTTATGGAAGGGATGCTCGTATAAACTTCAGAGAGGGCTTAATTGATTAGAAATGTAAAGTTCTAGTTCAGTTTTTAAGAGTCAAAAGTGATCGGAGAGCAACTAGCCCCTTCCCCCATCCACTCCTTTTTTCCCCAAACCCATCCGATAAAAATTTTGAGATGGCTATTTTGTTAAAAATAGTTCAAACATCAAATATTAAAACTCCGAGGTCGACACAACCCCCCAGGGCCCGGGGACAGCCGTTGTAAGTTATGCCGTGGGGGCATATATGATTCTTATAGAAGGGATACTCGTATAAACTTCAGAGAGGGCTCATTTGATCGAAAATTGAAAGTTATAGTTCCCTTTTAAAAAGTGAAAAGAGATCGAAGGGCAATTAGCCCCTTCCCCAACGCCCTTTTCCCCCAAACCCATCCGATAAAATTTTGAAATAGCCATTTTGCTAAAATAGTTCAAACATTAGACAATAAAAACTCCAAGGTTTACACAAACTCCCAGAGCCCAGGGGCAAGTGTTTTAAGTTATGCCCCGGGGCATATAAGGTTTTTATGTAAGGAGAGGTCGTATACAATTCAGAATTAGCTCATTTGATTTGAAATTGAAAGCTCTAGTTACCTTTTTATAAGTCAAAAGGTTTTGGAGGGCATCCACCCCCCACCCTCACACCCACACACATCCTTTTTTCCCAAATGCATCCGATCAAAATTTTGAGATTGTTAGTTTGTTTGAAGTGGTCCAACGATCAGATAACAAAAACTTCGGGGTCAACATAATCCCCCCCCCTTTCCCGAGATCGAAGGAAGGGCAGTAACTTATGCTGCGGGGGCATATAAGGTTTTAATGGAAGAGGTGGTCGAATAAATTTTGGAAGGGAATCAAATGACACACCCCCTAACATTAAATCCGACCCCCTAATATCCTCGCATTTGCAGCAAAAATGGGGGGGGGATAGCTCTATATAGCCTACTGCTCGTGAGTGGTTATCTCTTATGTAAAGTTAATAATGTAACTAATTTTTTTCTGTTACTAAGTTTTAGACAATAGAAAACTAAAGGTCATAAAGGTAATAAGGTTTTGATGTTTTATTGTTTATTTAGTTGTGCACAGCCAGTCCCGCCCACCCCTAAGTACTAACCCTCCCCCCTTGCGCCTTTTTCCCCCAAATGTATGATCAAAAATTTTATCAAAATTTTCAAATAGCCATTTTGTTCAAAATAGTCCAAAATTCAAGTTACTATAACTTAGGGGTTGAGAAATCCTCCATAGCCCCCGTGGCAAGGATTGTAACTTATGTAAGTTGCCTATTATTAGAATATAAGATTTTTTTGGAAGGGGTGGTTGCATTAACTTTGGAGGGTGCTCATTTGATCGGAAATTGAAAATTCTAGTTTCTGTTTTAAGAGTCAAAAGTGATCAATGGGCAATTAGCCCACGTCCCACTTTTTCAAAGGGCTTCCTGTCAAAATTTTGAGATTGCCATTTTGTTCAAAAAACTTCAAAGGCCAAACAACTATGCTTCCGGGGTTGAACCCCCGCCCCGTACCCCGGGGAAATGGCTCTGATTACAGAGCTTGTTTACTGTCACTATGACATCAAGCTCAGCAGATACAAATACCTGTTAAAATTTAAACTAAAAACGACCAGAAATTACTATTAAAGAATAAATGAAACCCAAAACGAACAGATATTAAATAAACAATCATAGCAAAAAAACCCACAACAAGTAATAATATAAATGAATAATTAAATCTTAAAGTGAGTAATGCTTAAATTGAATATGCAAATCAAGCTTAAAACGAAAAAAAAATATTTTGCTATTGAAGTATAAATGTGAACAAGAGCTGTGAACAAGGAGGAGGTAATGGGCCTTACCGACTGGCTGGTCATTTTTACTGACCAATTTGGGCGATATTGCTATTAAAGTTATTTAATAAAAAATAAACACATCCATGATCTTTTATCTGGAAAAAAATAATGCAAAATCCCACATATTTGCAGATAGGAGCTTGAAACCTCCACTGTTGGATTCTCTAATACGGTGAATCAAATTGTGTGAATTTTATTTCGGTCACTTACCTTTTGGGGGTGTTTTCTCCAGGCAAATTTTCTCAGGCTCGTGCCGTTTGATGTGTGATTAAATATAATGAACTTTATATATTTCGAATAATCATAAAAACCAGTTCTTTTGATGCATTAATTTAAAAAAAAAAACTTCCAAAAAAGAAGTTTTTCAAAGAAAAGTAAAGGCCATTTTAAACTTAAGATCAGCAGACACAAATACCTGTTAAAATTCAAACTCAAAACGACCAGAAATTACTATTAAAGAATAAATGTAACTCAAAACGAACAGAAATTAAATAAACAATCATAGCAAAAAAAAAACATACAACAAATAATAATATAAATGAATAAATAAATCTTAAAGCGAGTAATGCTTAAATATAAATGAAACCCAAAACAAATAGAAATTAAATAAACAATCAATGCAAACAAACATACAATAAATACTAATATAAATGAATAAAAAAATCTTAAAACGAGTAAAACTTAAATTGGATATGCAAATCAAGCTTGAAACGAACAAAAACCACTAAAAACTAGAGCTTGGGTATCGCTTCCTTCTCTCACCGTAAAAGTCTAAAACCTACTGTGTCATTGGCGCTTTACTGAAAACGAATTATATTACAAATATTTTATTTTGTACTTAAATTGAAAATAAACATAAAAATTACAGTAGAATCTAAAACTGATGAGCTTTCAGCAATTAATAATATTATACATCAAATATGCAGTTTAATTTATTAGTTCTTTCTAAGATTGGTCAAGACGAATACAGTTTCAATACAAACAAGAGTTTGGATACTGCCCCTTCCTTTAATTGTAAAAACCAAAAGCCTACTGCGTCATTGGTGCTTCACTGAAAACTAGTTATATTACAAATATTTTCTTTTCCAGTTCTTACAGCATTGAAAATGAAAATAAAATTACAGTGAAATAATCTTGAACTGACGGATCTTTCAACAATTAATATCATTATATATCAAATATCCAATTTGATTTTGTTTATACTTTCCAAGACTGTTCAAGACACACATAGTTTTCAGTAAAGCGCCAATGACGCAGTAGGTTTTAGACTTTTACAGTGAGAGAAGGAAGCGATACCCAAGCTCTTGTTTTTAGTGGTTTTTGTTCGTTTCAAGCTTGATTTGCATATCCAATTTAAGTTTTACTCGTTTTAAGATTTATTTATTCATTTATATTAGTATTTATTGTATGTTTGTTTGCATTGATTGTTTATTTAATTTCTATTTGTTTTGGGTTTCATTTATATTTAAGCATTACTCGCTTTAAGATTTATTTATTCATTTATATTATTACTTGTTGTATGTTTTTTTTTTTGCTATGATTGTTTATTTAATTTCTGTTCGTTTTGGGTTACATTTATTCTTTAATAGTAATTTCTGGTCGTTTTGAGTTTGAATTTTAACAGGTATTTGTATCTGCTGATGTTAAGTTTAAAATGGCCTTTACTTTTCTTTGAAAAATTTCTTTTTTGGAAGTTTTTTTTTTTAATTAATGCATCAAAAGAACTGGTTTTTATGATTATTCGAAATATATAAAGTTCATTATATTTAATCACACATCAAACGGCACGAGCCTGAGAAAATTTGCCTGGAGAAAACACCCCCAAAAGGTAAGTGACCGAAATAAAATTCACACAATTTGATTCACCGTATTAGAGAATCCAACAGTGGAGGTTTCAAGCTCCTATCTGCAAATATGTGGGATTTTGCATTATTTTTTTCCAGATAAAAGATCATGGATGTGTTTATTTTTTATTAAATAACTTTAATAGCAATATCGCCCAAATTGGTCAGTAAAAATGACAAGCCAGTCGGTAAGGCCCATTACCTCCTCCCCCACCCAACATTTTGCCTAGAGATGCCTTTGACTTACTTGACTTAAGGCTCCTTCCACGTTGGTGGTGGCGTAGAGAGCGTCGCAACTCTGCTCCTCCAGGCTGACCAGTCTACTGCTATTAATGGGGCCTCTTCGACAGCGATATTAGCTATCTCAAGGAATTTGTTGAGGCTATCCTTCCACCTTGTCTGAGGTCTGCCCCTCGTGCGAGACCAGCCATTGGCTTTAGCGTCAAAATCGTAGACTATTCGGGCTGGGGTTGTCGTCGGCATACGCAGGAGGTGTCCGAACCATCTGAGAGTACGGTGCGCTATTTGGACGGAGAATGGCACTTGGGAGGTGAGTGCGAGCAACCTTGCGTTGCTTACAAAATCGTCCCATCGAAGTCCCTGAATCCGACGGAGCTGTTTCGTCTGGCAGACGTCTATCATGCTGAGGATTGTTGATTTGAGAGGCCAGGTTTCCGCTGCATATAGGAGGACCGAGTCTACGGATGCATTATAAATTCGCATCTTCGTGCGCCTAGATATATGCGGCATTCTCCAGAGATTGTTGAGCCTTCCGACGATAGACGAGGCTTTTGAAACTCGGCTGCACACCTCTTCCTCTATAGAGCCTTCATTAGACAGCACGGAGCCAAGATAAGTGAAGTTCTTTACAACTTCAACAGGAGCTCCGCAAACAGTTATGTTCTCAGGGGGCGAGACTGGGCTTGGGGGCTCAATTGTCATTATCTTCGTCTTAAGCCAGTTTATTTTCAGCCCCACTTTTGCGGCCTCTTCCTGTAGGACTTCCAGAGCGTCAGTCAACTGGTCGATCGAGTCAGCAAGGAGACCAAGATCATCTGCAAAGTCAGCGTCTGTCAGAACGCGATCTCCAAACTGCAGACCAAAGGGCAGGCGATTTGTTGTTCGTTTCATGACATGGTCTATCACGCAATTGAACAGTTCCGGGGCGGCAGCACACCCTTGTCGTACACCGGTTTTGATGCCGAATGTCGTGCTCTGCTTGCTGTTGACTTGGACGCAAACCCACGGTCTCTTCGTAAAGCTTTTCAAACAACTTGCAGTATTTGTCTGGTAGACCAGTTAACCGAAGTATCAGCCAGATCGAGTTGCGATCCACCGAGGCAAACGCAGCCTTGAAGTCCACAAAGGCTACATATGCTTTCCTCCTGAATTCCTTCGTCTTCTCAATTAACTGGCGCATGGTAAAGATTTGTTCGATAGTGGATCTCCCGGGCATAAGCCCCGCCTGCTGGACTCTCCTCTTTCTTTTGAGGATACTCGTGCATCTACCCAGCAGGGTCATAGCAAAGAGCTTTCCAGGCACTGAAAGTAGCGTTATGCCTCTGTAGTTCAAACAGATGCTCTTGCTCCCCTTTCTCTTCCATAAGGGCAGGATTATACCAGCTCGCCAGTCCTTCGGGATCCATTCTGTGCGCCAAACCACAGAAAACCGCATATGGAGCCAAAGTAGCATCGCCGGTCCGGCATACTTCAGGAGCTCAGCAGATATTCCATATACGCCTGCCGCTTTGTTATTCTTCAAACGTTTTACTGCTGTGTAGATTTCTGACGACGTGAAAGGAGTTTCTGTGTCACTTGTCAGCAGTTCCTGGGTGCTGGTGGCTAGGCTGATGAGTTCCTGGTCAGTCTGCATTACGGCTTCGGCGTTGAGGAGGCCCGAGATGTGGTCTTTCCATCGACTGACCTGGGTAGCTTCGTCACTGAGCGGCTGACCATTCACAGAGACAACACATGCAACCGAGGGGGCTAAGTCTCCTGTTAGATCACGGAGATGCTTGTAGAGACTGCCAATGTCACCTTTCTTGGCTGCACCCTCTAGCTCATGTGCCTTCCTTTCCCTTTCCACAAACAGTTTCTTGTCTCGCTGTATCAGTTTGTTGCGGACCCCATTAAGGCTTCTATGGGTTGGCATGTCACCGAGTAACCTCGCCTTGCGTCTCTGCTCTATGACGTCAAGCGTATCCGACTGAATCCACGCTTTATTAGCACGCTTTTTCCGACCAACATTTGCTGTCGCTGATTCCAGGACATTCTTTTTGAACGAGAGCCATGCGTTTTCACAACTTTCAAATGGCAGAAGTGCGTCGAAGCGGTTCGAGACATCAATGGCATATTTCGACCGTATCTTCTGATCGCAGAGGCGAGAGACATCGATCTTGGCTGGTCTTGGTTCTGAGAGATGGGCTTTGAGCCTTAGTCGCGTGTTAGCGACGACGAGGCGATGGTCAGTGTTGCCAATCTCAGCTGCCCTAAACGTCCCGCAATTACTGATCGAAGACCTCCATCTCTGTGACACGATGATGTAGTCGATAATTTTTTTGGTATGGCCGTCATTGCTGTACCATGTATATTTGTGAATGTCCTTCCTTGCAAACATGGTATTCGTAATCACAAGGTTGTGCATGCTGCAGAGTTGTAGAAGCCTTAGACCATTGTCATTTAGGGAATCCGGAGTAACTGGTCCAATGACTTGTCGCCATAAGTCGTGGTTGCCGCTCACAGTTGCATTAAGGTCACCCAGGAGAATGACAATATCGTGCGGGGATATCTTAGACAATTCATTCGTCAGGGCAGAGTAGAAAGTATCCTTTGTTTCGGTGTCAGCTTCGTTTGTCGGGGCATAACAAACAAGGACCGTCATTTTTCCTTGCTTGTGATTGAGTCGAGCATTAGCGATTCTATTCGAGACGGGAGTGAATGACAATAGACACTTCTTGGATTTGTCATCAAGAACTAGTCCGACTCCATTTCTTCTGGTGGTTGTCTGGCCAGACCAGAGAAGGTGGTATCCCTCAACTATGGGATCATTTCCATTCCCGACTAGGTGGGTTTCTGTTATTCCAGCAATAGAGATGCGGAATCGCTTCAGTTCCATCGCCAGAAGCGTCTTAGCTCCGGGAAAATTTAATGTCAATACATTCCAGGTGGCAATTCGGAGGCCACCTTGGTCAATAAGATTCAAACGCTGGTCATTTCTCAGTCCAGGGGCAAGCAAGGGTCGTGATAGGATAAAAGAAGGTTGGTCATCCGAGGCAGTTGCTAAGCTAGTCATTGCAATGGGTTTCGGGTGGAGGGTTGCAAGCCCAACCGACCCTAGGCCTGGATTCTAATTAGAGCCAGGATTTACCTGGATACTGAGAATCCTGGGGTGGGCTCCACCCACTTCATGAGGTTGAGGCCACCTGATCGGAGCGTTTAGTTTCGGGAAACCTCGTATCCAGAGGTACGTGGTCAGCAGACATGGTCTGCATCATTCCGGACGAGCTCCATTCCCCTCTAATTCAAATATGAAATTTTCAATATAAAATTTCCAAAAATTTTCTTTAGCCTTTACCTTACCCTGCTATGATAATTCACCCCCAAAAACACGAACAAACAATTAAAATCGATTAAAATGAACAAATAAATACTACAGGGCATTCTACACCATACATTCTGCCTAAATTTTGGAATATAAGCAGCATATTCCAAAATTTCTTTTTTTCTTCATTATTTTTATTTGCCATACTTTCTTTTTGGCAGCTCAATTTTGCATGTGGGGGATTTTTCTGGGGGGGGGGGGATTTCTACATCGGAGATTTTTCCACCGGGGAAATATACCTAGCATCCCCCCTTCCATTTTTTTATTGATTTTGTACATTTATACTTCTTAGAAAAAGGCCCAAATTTGATAAAAGGCCCTATAAATCCTATCAACATTTGAGTTCAATCGAAAAAAAAGGCCGAACCTTAAAACCATTCCCAACCCGGATCCCCTCCTTTCTAACAACAAAACTACACTAATTCGAAGTTTGCGCGGCCCAAAACAACGTACCCCCGAAAGATTAAAGTCCATCTGCCTTGTCACTGCCAGGATACAACGTTTTCCGGCAAGTGAAATATTCGTATACAAAATAATTTTGTTAAGTTCCAAATAACTTACTCAATGTCTCAAGTCACTTTACTAATGACTTTAAAATAATACACACAAACACCTGCATCAGCACCTTTCAATCATGCTGCATTGCTAAATATTAATTTCAGTCTTTCTAGCAGACACTGATGATACACAACCGTCACTCAACCATTGACGCACATCGAAAACCATATACCCACAACCATCAATATTTAGCTCTCCTGTTGTTCAGCTGTTTAACTTCATGCTTTTTCGGTTAGCTAAAGCAACTTCTGAGCCTTTTTTTTATATAATTCATATATGTTACTGTGGATATCCGAAATCTGGTTAATGTCGACGTTCACCGACGAATGTCCGAAATTCCTTTTTCTCTGCTTGAATTCAATTAGCTTTGCGAATCAGCTTTTTCAGTCTTATGCAAGCTTTGATGCTAAAAGTTAAAATTAGGTTAGGTAAACTAACCTGTTACCATCAAACCTTGCATAAAACAAACAATTTTGACTGGCAACGCTGACTAGATGCAAGGAGAAAAAAAAAGTTATTTCGGACATTCACCAGTGAATATCAATATTCACCAATTTCGGACATTCACGGTAACATATACATATGCATATATAGAGTATTTAATTTAAATTTGCACCAAGTTCTATTAGATGTATATGATTTCTTACCTCTAATAATATCTTGCAGATTTGGTATATACATTGTGGAATAGCTTCTCCGACACCTGAGACGGTAACCGCTCTCTCGTTTGAGTTGGGTAACATCTCTGAGGCAACTTGCACACTCGCACCACTAAATTCCCTAAGTTCTTTAATTTTCGATCCACCTTTTCCAATAAGGGATCCACATTGAGAAGCAGGTACTATTAGCCGAAGGGTAATTGGAGGCTTAGGAACGTTTGTCCCCAAAGTCTGAAGGTCCTAAAAGAGAAAATAAATCATTCCTTTTTCTTGAATGAGTTTCCGAAACTCCTTCTCAGAATTATATTAGCTTTTTTATAGAAAATAGGTACGCTCAAATTACTACAATAATATCGAGTAAATCTAAATAGTTTAATTGCAAATAGAGTTTATTTCAATATAGAAAAATAATCGGTTTTTAATTGCATATTTCATCTTCCACAGGAGAGGGAAATTCTCGGTCTGACCCTACCACAGACAACTACAATAAGAAACTGATTTTAGTTTTGGCTTTGTTTATTTTGGATTACAAGATTTTAACCGTTGGGACTTCACTTCTTGAGTTTCTTTTTTTTTTGGGGGGGGGGGGGGGTACAGGTCAAATTCCTTCGTCTGCCATGATTATCTCGAATATCTACTTTAATTTTGGTATTTTTTCCCATTACGGCAATTAGTACTAGCCTCTAGCGCAATTGCTTATTCACGGAGCATTTCACTCCATAAAAAAGAAAAACATAATCTAAAAATCGAAAGCTTGCAGTACAAGAAACGAGTAACTTTAAAAAATAAATTCCAGTTCTCCCTCAAGGTTATGGAAGTTAAAGACCGTCTCAAAAGTGATCGCCCAGGACAAATTTGGAGCCCAACTTTTCAATCTCAATTTTACAGAAAAAAAAAAATTAGCTTTGGTCTGCGAATGACACGAAAATTTCCAAAGATCTTTCCAACGAGCCATATGAAAATAAATTGAAAATCGTTAGTATAGTTGTCAATCTATTTCTTTAAGGCAGAGAACGGAATGAAACTGGAGCATTTCTGAATAAAAGATAATTGAAAGTCAGTATTGCGTTTATTTAAACAATAGTATTTCAGAAAAAAAAGAATTAAGTCTGGGGCTTTTTATGGAGTAAATCTACAAAATACGATTAAAATAAATATAGGTGGTGAGTTGAAGAAACCAAAGTTGATCAAATCTTGAGAGGCTTTATGTCTATTAAATTGCAGGCTGAAAAACTGTGTTGGTATCTTCGCATGGGAACAAGAGGCTTCTTTTTACTATATGAACACACAAAACGCTGACAGCTTCACTTACCTAGGTATTATTATTAGTACTGACGATGAATGCAGCGAAGATGTAAAAAGAAGAATAGCCAAGGCCCAAGGTGTTTTTTCACAGTTGAAAAAAGTTTGAAAGAATAAGAAGATAAGTATGCGAACCAAGATTAGAATATTGGAAGCTACAGTGATATCAGTGGTCAAATATGATTCTGTGGGCGCTCCGAAAGACGGAGGAGGATTTGTTAGATGTCTTCCAGAGAGATCGTCTAGGGATTGTTTTGGGGACCCGTCTATCTAATCATATTTGAAACAGTAGGCAGTAAGAAAAACGCAGTTCTATCCTACTTTCTAGGGTTATACTGAGAGAAAGACTGAGATGGCTAGAACATGTTCTGCGGATGAAGGATTATAGATTAAAAATTTATTAATACTTTAAAAGAATTAAAAACTTTGGAACAAGAAGTTGCACAATCGAGTTAACTATGACTAAGTCTCCTACTTTGGAAAGTGGCCATAGTAACTAGGTTACTGACATAGAATATATTAAGAAACCGTTATATATTGAAAGATTTATTTAACGAAAGTGAAAAGAAGAGCAAATTGGAAAAACAGAGAAGTTCAAGAAAGTCACTTGCAAAAAAGTGGGATACACAAATAATAAATACGTAATAAAGGTTTAAGAGTATATAATTCATTTATGAGTTTTTAATCTTGTCTGAGGTACTTTTTGTCAGTTTTCAGCATGCCAGTTTATTCTTTGCTATCATCACTGCTTTTTAACTATAGCACTCCAGGCAACTCGTGGTAGCGTAGGTATGTGTACTTTCATGATAGTTGGGCAAAGACACCCAGGAGTAGTAGCTAAGAGGTAAGTATAAAACGCAACCGCTGGAGATTTTTGAAAGTAGGCCTAGGTGCTATTCCCTCTACTAACCAGTATATCAATACCATTTTTCTCTTCTTAGCTCAGAGTTGTAGCCTAGAATAGCATCGACACTACTCAAGATTAATATTTTCTACAGAGATTTTCTAGCCATGAAGCATTTGGTTTAATATACCAACCCGTCATTAACTAGTTTGTCTAGAAATAGCAGTAGAAAAGTTTACAAGGCTGTAATTTTTGTAGGGCGTCCTCGAAACTTCCGACATTTCGTTTGAAGGTTTAAATGTCTAATAATCAAAAGAGTAACCTAACGATTTTTCCATCCTGGATGGACCGCATTCCACCCCCTTTAGGACACAGCTCCAAAAATGACTAACGAATGCATTAAAAAATAAACGGCCAAAAATTAAATTCAGCTAAGCCCTTTATTCCAATCCTTACCAGAGTTGACATTCTTAGAAACTAAAATTTTTTTAAAAAGAGGTTTAAAGTTGTCTCGGACCATTTGTTCCTTGAGCGAAAATCCCAAGCGTCCCTGAATTTTTTGGAACATATAATAGTTGGAGTCTGCAAGAGAATGTAACTATTGCAGACAGTTCGTTCAACTACGCACAAAGATGCACTGAAACTACTCGTATTAAATAGGTTTTTAAAGCGAAAGTGATGTCAGCTATCGCAGAAGAATACCATTCAGCAACTGGCAACTCTGATCTTGCATAAATTAAACATCCTTTTATTTCAAGAAGCCCTTAAAACCCTATTGGTTTGGCGTGCCTTATCTTTTCTCAAGCAGGCCTCTATTGTCAAGAAGTCTCTCAATTAAGAAGTTCTTCCCATATCTATTTTAACACAATCCCCACCCTGACTATCCTATTGTTTATTCTGTCCCTTCATCTTCTACTAATTATCAATATTCCTTCAGAAAAGAAAACAGAAAAGGATACAAAAGGGACATTTGTAACCTGGAATGAAAATCGTGACAAGACTTTCGGTGCGAAGTGTTGACATCAACGCAAGGTGATTGCTAATAACAAGAATGGAAATTATTTACAAATGAATGAAAATTTTCTTTACAACAACTTTTTTCTAGTAAAACCGACCTGCAATTTGGTAATACTAATTGCAAGTTAAGAACAATAACTTGTGAAAAAACTTGTTAAGACAAAACGAGAATTTTGAATAAATGCAATTATAATCTTAAGGAAGCCACAAACAGTGATTTAGTTGTCCCTTTACTTCAAAAAACTAAAAGCTCAGAAGAACTTAATTTCTAGGTAAGTGTAATAAGTTTAATTTAGAATAAACTCTTTAATTTTTGTTTTTACAAGCTTCACAGGCAGATCGAGCGTTTGAATATCAAACAATATTCTAGTTAAATAGGGTTCTAGAGAAAAATATGGCTGGATCCCACTCAGGGCCGGATTTAAAGTTTTGACACTTCTAGGCCCAGGCGTTTTTGCCGCTCCGTTTTTGCGACATTTTTGGGGAAATCCTCAAAAATTCGGGGATAGAGGAAGCACTGAATAGAACGCAACTGATGAGCCAAAAGTAATGAAAAAGGAAGGTGATACCAAACTCTCAGCTGGCGTTCTTGGGAGACATCTGGCAGTTTGCAAGTGGCCACAGAATTCCTATGTTGTTTTAAAATTACCTTTTTGTGAATAATCAGCGCCGCGGCGGAGTGCGCCTGGCACTTGGACGACGGTCTAAATGGGTACCTAGAGGAATCTGGGGAAGGTAAGCAGGGAGGGTGTGCAAAATCACAGGATGGCTGGCCCCCCACCCCGCATTGCACTTCCTGGCTGAAGGGCCACAAAACGGAGATCAGCACCGCCGGTTCGGACCCTAAGGGTCTAGTGCCGTCATACTTACTTACTTTACTAGGATGATGAATTCCATCAGTCTAATTTTTATTAAGAAATAAATCGCTGAGTGATAATTTATTGTGCCCCCTGGCGTTGTGCGCCCCTAGGCCCAGGCCTAGTGGGCCTATTGGTAAATCCAGGCCTGATCCCACTTTCTAGGGCTTAACTGAATGGAAAAGTTAATGTGATCAGGCCAGGCTTTTACGGGTGAAAAATCACAGTCTGCCAAAAATCGTGCTTTTCAGAAACCCAGATGAGACGAGACGAAAGGCTCGGGAGGGAAGAGATCGAACGTAAAATATAATGGAAATTGGAATTTCATGGGAACGAGTAAAGAGTGAAGTGGACAAGATGCAGAAAAGGGAGCGTTGGGAGCTGTTGGAGCCTCGGGCGGCCGGGTGGAGGGATGAATCGTTAGTATTAGCAGTAAGGATTCTGACGAAATTAAATAGTATAAGGAGACTTAAGTGCTTATAATCAAAATGTTGGGGAGAGGGTATCAGATTATTTAGGGAAGTTCTTTATATTTTGAGGAAGTGTATTCGTAGGCCCAAATTTCCATTATTCCAACAACCCTTACATTGGTCGTTCTGACCCGTCTGAACGGATTATACAATGTCTTCCTCTGTTGTGTGCAGTGATGTCCGTAAAATTTATTGAAAAGAAATGTCACCAACAGAAAAGACGTGAGAATTGATGAACAAGTAATTTAAAGGCTTGCAGAGAATCACTTGTGGTGTCATACTCCCTATGACTTGATGACACTATATATCAGAAGGAGGTCCCTTCCTTGATAGACACTCTGGGAACATTTTATTCTGTTTTTCTTCATATCTTAGAGAGGTTGCTTCATATCTTCAAAAGCTTTAGATCATGAAAAAGACTGTTTAAGGATAAAACAGTAAGACCTACAAAATAAGGAAAGAAAAACCTAGAAATCAAAATGATTCAAAGGGAGAATGAGGATAAAATTATAGTAATTCCGCCCATGAATCAAACAGTAAACGTAATCTAGTCCGTATGATATTAAACTTAGTAATTATTCGGATTGAAGGACTCAGTCTTAAGCAAAACGAAAGTCAAGTCACATTCATAGCAGCGCGATGTGCCTCCCATGCATCGTTTCTTATTTTATTTCTGCCTCTTTTTGTGGAACAAATGATCGTAGATAGTTGTGGGAGGGTCTATTATATTGTAAATCCAAAGTTCTAATACCTTTTATAAAGGCTGAAATAATCAGAGGGAAGCCAGCCATTTTTTCAACGACCATAGCGTCCATAACCCCATATGGCATCGGATCAAAATTTAAGGATTGGCATTTTAATTAAATTGGTCGAAAGCGGAATAAATCGGCAGTTTCGGGAACAAGAGCCTCAAAATATGCAAATACCTCATTTCATACACAAGCTTATGTTTCATATACACATTTCATACATATATATATATATATATATATATATATATATATATTATATATATATATATATATATATATATATATATATATATATATATATATATATATATATATATATATAAATATCATAAATTCAAAGTTGTAATACCCTTTTTAAGGGCTAAAGCTAATCGGAGGGAAGCCAGAACCATTCGACAACGACCTTAGCGCCCATGATACCATGTGGCCTCGGATCGAAATTGGAAAATAGGCCTTTTAATCAAATCAGTCGAAAGCAAAATGAACCAGTAGTCCCAGGGGCCAAGGACCTCAAATAATGCAAATAGCCCATTTCATACACAAGCTTCACAGATACATTGTAGCAGAAAGTTGGACACATTTTAGTAGAAAGATGGATTTGAAAAGCGGCCTGAAAAGATCAGTTGACCTTTCAAAACAAAAGCACGGCATTAAATATGCATATGCAGAGCAAAAAATCTTACGGAGGCAGAACGTTCGAATCTAAAAAATTGCCGCCGAAAAAAAAGAGCAAAAACCAAAAGCACGACTTGGAATGACGTCCTTAGTTTCTAATATTAAAAACGCATAGGCTGACTTACTTCTTCAAATTTGTTGCAAATGAGTGTAAAGGCTTTATATATCGTATCTTTCGTTCCTGTGATTGTAACAATTCTTTCTGGACAAGATCCATCTGATATATTGATTCTTGAGCCGGACTGAAAGATAAATTTGTTGGTTTTTTACTGCAAAACTATATAGCTCAATAGGCTACAATCCATAGATTCTTTGTTTACACGTCTTTTTTGGCAAGAAGGCCATAACAATGGATGCAAAATTAAATGCTGAGCTTAAGTAACAAAAGCTAAGCAAATATTTATTTTTCATAATATTATAATTTTGTGAAAGCTTTTAATTACAAACCTTCTCTTTAGCTATTTCTGCATCTTCTTCTAATATTAAGTTTAAAAAAAATCATCATCTTCTGCATCTTCTTAAAGGTTATTATGAATTTCGAATACAAAGTAGAAATTATAGAAAATCTAGTGGACCAAAGCTGAACTAGATGAACTATTTAATTCTGGATAGAATGAACAAACACTAAATGACGCCATTTGCAAATAACAATTGGTGTGCCAATATTATTCACAATCACTACAAATTTTAAACACTTATGAGTTCACAACAAAAAACAAAACACAAATGAAAAAAGATTTACCAGAATATAAATATGAACGTCTCATGTGACAAATTTATTAGCTCATACAACAAACAACCAAAAATAAGGGGAAAGAGACAATGCTGGTTTTGATTATATTTAACTAATTATTTAGTGAAAAATGCTCACACTCGCTTTTTGTTAATATGTTTCAATACACTGTAAAAGAAAAGAAAAACTCAAGTCTTATTGTTAAACAGCTATAGTTAGTAGTTAAACAGGAAATCGTGACGAAATCTCCTTTGATCCGTTGATATGGACTGATAGTCATCTTAATTGACCGACTATATTCGGCTGACTTTTGTTTACTATGTACGGAGAAGGTCTTTAAGTACACGTGGACATACGTTTGAGCACTTCCGAAGTTCGTATGGCTTTTGAACTGTATAACACTAAAGTAAATTTCTGGCGGACATTTACGGAACTGTCTTCTAAAATGCATAACAATTTAACATTCTCTAAGGCGGTTTCAAGAGTCATGTATAAAAAAAAAAAAAAAAAAAATCATCTCACGACAACCTTATTATGAATAATAATAGGAGCCCAGTTATCTGGTTAATTTTTTGGTTCATTTGTTGATGCATACTTATTCATTTTTTCTAAGTTTAATTTTTATATTTTTACCCATAAATGAATGAAACCTATCAGTTAATTAATAAAAGGTTCTTTTAAGGCTAAAAATTTGTTTTTTGATATTTTTAAGGGAGGTTCTTTGGACAAATGTTTTTACGAGGTGTTCCTCCGACACCCCCTCCCTTCTGGTCAGGCAAACATGTGAATCTGATATTTTATGTTACATCACATTTTTCAGACACTGCGTGGTAACGATCTATAACTAAGAAGCGACTCGGCCGAATAGTAGCCGAAACTCTAAGATAAGGAACTTTGATAACATTTAATACCCTAAAAGAATTGGCTTTTTATACTGATTCAAAATATATAAAACTAATAAAGTATAATGTTACCAAATTAGCAATCATAAGCAACAAAATTTAGCAAATTTGCCTGATTTTCAAAAAAGGGAGAAATACCCCCAAAAACTCAAGCGACCTTAATGAAAATCACACCATCAGATTCAGCGTATAACAGTATAACCTATTGTAGAGGTTTCAAATCCTTCTCTACAAAATGTGGAAATTTTGAATTTTTTGGCCAGAAGAAAGATCACATCTGTGTTCATTTGTTTGTTTTTTCCCCCAGGGGTGATCGTCTCAAACCAATGGTCCTAGAAGATTGGGAAAGGGCAAATCTGAACGGAAATTCAAACTTCTAGTGCCCTTTTTAAGTTACTACAAACATTGGAGGGAAACTAGCCCAACTCCTTCGCCCCCTATACCCCAAAGAAATCTGATAAAATTTTGAGATAGCCATTTGATTTATCATGGTTGAAAAGTCCGATAACTATACCTCTGGGGATGACACGACCCCCCCCCCACAGGCCCTAGGAAAAGGGATGTAAGTTATGCAGTTGTGTTCAATGTTTGCATAGAGCATTTCTTATTCGAAAATATACGAAAAATTTTCTGGGGTAGTTTTATGCGAGAGAGAGTGGATTTTCCATGGAGAGGAAATTTCCAAGGAGGATCCTTTAAGTTTCGCTGAGTTGAACAAGGAGAAATATGATAACGTTTTTGCCGTACCCGTTTAAAACATACCTTAAACATGGTAACTAAAAAGGGCACTCAAATTTGCAGTTGTAAACAATAACCACCGACGTGATAATTTAAAATGGACAACAGGGAGATAGTTTTTTGCGAGCTCCTTACATTTTTTCTTCCATGTCAGTAGCTAAGGTTTCCTGGAGTTTCTTTTATGGAGTTTGAAGCAGATGACACATTTGCGAAACAAGTGTGATTATTTAAACTCGAATTCAAATGCATGGTTAGAGAGACCTCAATGTCTAGGTGTAAACCTTATTGCCAAACATTGACGACAATTGGGGGAGGAGGCAGAGGAGAATATGTGCCTCCTAAATTTATTTTCCAAGGAACTTTTATAATTTGCACGGCGTTTCCATATAGCTATCGTTATTGGGAAATACACGACATTTTACGAAAAGGAATTTTCATGGGGGGGGGGGATTCTCCGGTAAAAATTCTCCATGGAGGGGCGTGATTTCTTCCTGCCATGATTTTAAAAACGATCACAAATTAAATTAAATATTGAAGAAAATCAAATGAATGTAAAGAGAATTCCCCAGGGGGAAGATGTCTGGGGAAGATTTTCAGCGAGGAGGGAATAGCCCGGGGAAAATTTTCAGCGAGGATGGAATTGTTCGGGGAGAATTTTGCAGTGGGGAATAGCATTTAAGCAGAGGTGAATTTTACACGGAGGATATTTTCGTGGGTGCGAGATTCTTTAAGGGATTTTTTTTACGGAGAGGGGAGGCGGATTTCTCGGCATGATTTGAAAAACGATCAGAAATTAAATGTAAAAAAGACCGTACTTTTTCAAAAGAAAGAAAGGACAAACATTAAAATTTAAGTACAAGACACGAACAGAAATTATTCCCAATACGATGGGTACTACCCCTTCCTTAACCCTCTCTCTTTATGCTAAAGTTTAGACTTTTTGGCCCAATCCATTAAGAACGACGCTTGAAATACAAGAGCCGTTTCAGTGGAATAAGAGGCATTAAAGCACTAAAAAACTTCAGCATAACGACTAAGGGTTGAGGAAGGGGCAGCCCCCTTCATATACGGAATAATTTCGGTTTGTTTTAAGTTTTAGTTTTGCTCCTAACTTTCAGCTGAAAAACTTGTGCTGTTTATTTAATCAAAAATTAGAGAGGAGCTGTCATTCTGACGCGCCTATACTGCATACTTAGGCTCAAAGGCGTTAACCAGGGGGGTAGAGTTTTGAAACCCTCAAAATCTCCTGGATACGGCCAAGCAGGATCTCTCATCTGATGAACCTCTCACTGAAGATTAGAAAATGTTGGCCAAAAAGTGCACGATAAAATTCTTTATTTTTTTCCCCAACTGTTTTCAAAAGTATGGCATAAAATATCCTACCCATTGGAAGATTACAATCGTCAAAATTTATCAAGACTCAAACATTAAAATCAAATTTTAACTTTTTGACGAAAACATGCAGTCTTTGCAACTCAATAAAGACGCTCAACCATCCCTGTATCTTTTATTCTTTAATTAAGCGAAATTCATGTTCGCACAAAAACAGTTAAAATGGTTTTACGACTAACGACATAAACGTACATTTTCCAAACTTTATGCTTTAATCCAATTTCAGTTTCATCCATTCTCTTATTTCCATTCTACCTTCTTTTCATAAATTATTAAATATTAGGTTAAATTGAGCAGAGAAACAAGAAATCTTTTTTACCAGAATAGGAACTCGGCTAATTGAAAAACCTCAATAGACTGAGAAAATACAGTTATTTTCACATTCTCATCTCCGGCCATTTTCCCATTTTCCCGGTAAATAGAAAAACGAATGTAATCATAGTTCCTTCTTCAATATTAATAAAAGAACAATTTTTTTCATCTGAAAGGAAGGAGAAACATTAAAAGTTAAAATGAAACGGAAATTATTACGCATATGAGGGGGCTACCCCTTCCACAACCCTCATTCTTTACGCTAAGTCTCATAGTTATTTAAAAATACTTCTCATTCAAATTCAACGGGCCTTGTGTTTGAGCAGTCTTTCTTGAAGGATTATGACAAAAAGTGAAACTTGAGCGTAAAGAGCGATGATTGACGAAAGGACAGCCCCCCTCATGTACGGAATAATTCCTGTTCGTTTTAAGTTTTAATGTTTGTCCTTACTTTCAGTTGAAAAAAAGCTTTCTTTCATTTAATTCCTGCCCATGTTATAAATCCTGACAGGAAATCCCCATTCCTCCCCCCTCCTGCATAAAATTTCCCCAGAAAGTTTCCTCACCACGAAAAAAATTTCCCGGTGGAACATCTCTCCCCGCAGGAAAGTTGCCCTCCAACTTTTTTGGCTACTGAAAAGGGCACTAAAACTTTTGATTTTCACTTAAATGAACCCTCTCTCGATCTTATAGGACCAATGGTTCGATATAATCACCACTAAAAAAAAAAAAAAAAAAAAAAAAAAAAAAAAAAAAAAAAAAAAAAAAAAAAAAAAAAAAAAAAAAAAAAAACATCAGTCATCTCTCTCAAAAAGCACAAAATTCCCACATTCTTAAACATATAAGCTTGAGACCTCTACAGTAAGGTTCTCTGATATGCTGAATCTGATGGTGATTTTAATTAAGACCGCTTGACTTTTTGGGGTGTCTCGCCCTTTCATCAAATTTCAGGCAAAGTTTCCCAGGCTCGTAGGTTTCGATAGGTAACATTAAACTTAATGAATTTTACGTATTTGGAAAAAGAAAACAACAAAATTCAGGCAAAGTTTCCCAGGCTCGTAGGTTTCGATGGGTAACATTAAACTTAATGAATTTTACATATTTGGAAAAACAAAACAACAAACAATAATAATAATAATAAATGCAAAACTATATAATGGCACGAGTCACAGTGCGGTCATTCATGCTTTAAATTTACTCAAAATTCGTAGTTTCGTCCATTATTTCTGGAACTTGATGCAACCTAAACCAAAAAAAAAAAAAAAAAAAAAAAAAAAAAAAAAAAAAAAAAAAAAAAAAAAAAAAAAAAACTGACACTTACACCACCTTACCGGGAACTACTAACTCGGATAATCCATACACCCAAAAATGGGTTTTTGGATTCTCATCCTGATTATTTTTATTTTTGTTTCCAAACCTCTGTTCATAGAAATATAATTCTATAGAATTGGAATTTATAAAGTAATATACATATCAAAAGAATTTCCTATTTATTCTAAAGCCGGAAACTTTACCAGGTTTGAAGTTAACCATCAGAAGTTATTAGTTAGAGAAAGTTTGCACAATTATAGAGAAGGGGGAAAGCGCCCTCAGAAAGCGCTGCCATCTTGATAAGCAACGTACGCAAGAAAGCTCCCCCCCCCAAAAAAAAAAAATAGAATTTTCAGAATTTAAGGGATCTTTCTTCTTCGAATTAACAAATATAATTTGTTTTGTTATCCACCCCCCACCCAAAAAAAAAAATCTTGCGCACGTATATCTGGTGATAAAATCTTGATAAAAATTGTACTGTTAAATTCAAAATATCCGAGAATCGATAGACAAAATTTCTGGCCTCTATCTACGAAACTGATGTAATTTTCATGAGCAAGACGGTCACTACATGTCAAAAAAGAAAGAAAAACTTGCCTTTGGAAAATCATGCTCTTCGTTGTTTTTCCATTCCCTTTGGTGCAAAATTACAAAATGATTTGAGCATTCTGGGTTAAAGGGAGAATTTTAATTTCGTGTTAAAAACGTGTCTAAGCGTACAGGATTCAAAACTTCGGTAACTTTTCTTTAACAAGGACGGAAAGAAATGATAGGGGCCATAATTCCTTTAATAACGATAAAGTTCTATAAGTTTTTGAGACATCCAAACTCGATTCCTAACCTACTATGCATCGAGTTTACATTTCATCCTTACATATATCGATGCATAATAAGTTAGAAACCAAGTTTGGATATCTCAAAATATCATTTTTTGAAAAGAAACATAGAAAAAAAGTTCCTTATACAAATTTCTCTGGAGTAGTAAGGCGAAACTTACAAAAACATACATAATTTGAACCGGTGTCGAAATAGAAAATATATTTTCATTATGTGGGAAAACAAGAAATTCAGAAAAATTCATATTAACTGACCACCTAGCATGCCTCAAGGCTCTTGAGAATTTTAAGAATAGATAAAAAAAAGAGATGAGTTGGAATGCTACGAAGCATCAAAAAGAAAAGCATCCAACGGAAGTCGAATTGAACAGAAGTCAAAGGGAAGATCACTGATGTGGGCTTCAAGATACTCTGGGATTAGGGGTGATTAACTGGCAGATGAAGCAGCTAAGATTGGGGCATCACTGACGTGCTAGGCATCGGAGGCTATGTTCACAGCTGCTGGAAATCGGCAATAAGGTGAAACTATGCTAAGGTAACTTATAGATGAAACTATAAGAGGGCAGAACAAAATTGGCAGAGAACAGTGGTCTATAAAGAAACAAGGAAAGTGATTCCAAAGTTTAACCCCACTCTGACTAAACATCTTTTATGACTTCATGACAGAAGTCATTGCTGGGGTTTGAGATATTTCGTAAGCCCGATATTAAGCTGGAGGACATAGTTAGGGACAGTAATGTCTAACAGCTGCCTAAATATATAGTGAGGATAGGGAAAGAGTAAGTTCGCTCCCCCTATGGATGGCTGTGGAGGCAACGCGCTTTTGTGGCCAGAGCCGTGTGTCACTTTGGGGAGTCAACCCATAATAATAACAATAATAATAATAATGGTAATAATGAAAATAATGATGATAATAATAATAACAATAATAATAGAAGATCCCCTGATCGGCTTCCAACTTTTGCTGATTGGTGTACTGATTATCGGTTTCTGATTTGCATTTGAGGCTCAAAGACGTTTGTTTTCATATCCAGTTCTATATTTATATTTTCGTTAGAGCAAGAATTGCACAGCACATTCAAAAACAGGGTGGAGGGGTTAGACACTTATGCTAAATATATGTTACTGTTTTTTTATGCGCCTTTGAGGCTAAATTAAATCAATTTTGGGAACCAAATTGTCTTTCCATCAAATAAATCAGAAACAATTGATACGTTTTGGTAAAAAAAAAAATAAATAAAAAAATAACAGCAATAGCTTTGTACATATGGTGGATTTTTAAAGTAATAAAATTGATTTGATGTAAGGAAATAAAGAATGAAGTTGGTTTTTAAGCAGAAACAGCATATTCGAGATCATTTTTTAGGAACATGACCTGATTTTTCTGGAAGAAAAAATCTTCTACGGGGAGATCAGTATAAAAGTTTTGACCGATTGGCAATAGCAGCGTTTGAGCAAGAGCAAAGAAGCAAAATCAAAGCAACAATCCTGCAACACTCTTGTGGACGAAGTCGACCAAAGGTGCTGCAATTATTGAAGTTGCCTAGGCAACTTCAATCTATTGTGCCATAAATTTCCATTAATTCTTTTTATTTCAAATGTGTAGGACATTAGTGCAGGAAATTTCCAGTGAACCCATAACTAAGGCATCAATTTTAACTTAATTTTCTATATAGCTGAACAAAATAGAATGATAAGGAAAAAAAAATCCTTTCAAAATAGTAAAATACAATTAACGTCACAAAGCGTATTTGTTGTAGGAAACTTTTTTTTCCCAAAAAACTTAATTAGTATTTCTATTTCTGTTCACTTTAAGTTCGATAAGATTATACGTTTTCATTTGCTTCACCTTTCATTTATTCGCTCACATTAAATTCTATATGTCTTAAACTCTCAAGGCCTTCCTGTGATTTTTATGCCAAAATTACTCTCTGACCCTGTTTCTGCATCTGCCTCACATGATAGTTTCTATTTTCCTGGAAGAATCGTGGAATGTAATTCCATCTACAACATTAACAATATGAAAACGCTGAATCGGTATAGAATGGTCCAGATGTTGTCTTTTTCAGTCATGAAACTTTAAAGGGCTTCTTGCTACAGGAGCAGCGCCAACAGCCTAATCAGCGACAAAATAGCGCAAACAAGAATAGTACGAGTTGCGAAGTTCTGATGTTAGTGGAAGACTGCAAATTACCAAAAGTAGCTCGCTTAAGCCTTACTGTAGTCTCAAGTCAGTTACTGCGATTCGGATTTCTAGTATATTTGTTTCAAGGCTTATTCCAACTCCTTCGACTATCCATGTGAAGGATTTTGTCTCCAAGGCTGTGAACTGACAATTAAAATGTCAGTTACTTTAGTGCAGATATTAGTCTCACTTTACTCTTAAATGTACTTAAACGGAGTTCTCAAACCTATATTTTCGCCTGCTGATGTAGTGTTTTCAGAAGTTCTATGAGCAACATAGCACAGCAAATTCTGGCACCCTGAGCGGTCGTGGTGGCTCCCTGAAGAACGGTAATCAAGCTTGCCAGCTATAACTGGCGCTCCACACGTTTTGATACTCATGAGCTAATCCTTCTTCAGGAAACAATTTTGCTCCAGCTGGATTTTGGTGTTTTGGAAAATCTTAGTACTGATTATGTCAGTTTGTGTGATTTGCATATTTTATGAGGCGAACCATCAAGCAGTCTGTGCTTGATGTGACACAGGTATCTTTAAGTGTTCAGCCGCTGGAAATTGATGAAAATCAGCTGCAGACACTGTTGGTTAGATTTGATAAAGGGAATATGCTTCTAATCAACGCTTATATACTAGCTTGCAATGTCAATACTCTACCAGAGTTCTGATCTACGCTTGTAGATATTTTTGGTTCAAATAGTTCTCTCGTGGATACTTATGGGGAATTGATTGTTGGTGACTTAAACTGCTAAGGAATACCATCTTTAGTGATGAGCTTTTTCATTTCTGCTGCGAAAACAATCTCCAAACTGCTGATAGCAATTTAGCCGATCTAAGTGCCAATTATTGTCACTTAGCCGATCAAAGACACCTTGCAAAGACGGTGCAGTGTGTCTCTAATCTATGCTAAGGGAAGACCTAGGGATCCTATCTGTGAGACTTTTCCAGTTCGGTTTAAACAAAAACCAGATAACTTCGGTACACATATAGTTTCGTCAATCCGGTCTCTCGTTACTATTGCAGTTAAAGATGTAGCTGAAAGCATCCGAATGGGCTACGTTAAGATTGTGCCTAACCGTGGCCGATACAGTAGAAAGGCTCTTGTGGGCCTTTATGCATCTTATACAGACCAATCAGTTCTCTTCATGATTGGTGAATCTCATATTCTGACAGCGACTGATTTGAAGACGGTACGTTCTTATATATTTTGGACACTGCAAGTATATGCTATATCTTCCTATATGGTCTCGGAATTGGTGACTTATTGCCAAATATGGTACAACAGATATTACCTCGTCTTTTCAGATTCTGAGTGAAAAATTCGCTGAAAGTGATACGGCTGGTCTTGCGTTGTCACACGCGCTTATCCAAGCATTCCGCAATGTGTGATTATTAGAGTTTTCTTGTGTCATATTTGTCTAGCGCCGTGGTTCACAACCGATTTTGGGCCATGCCCCACATAGGCATTTCTAAAATCTTGATGCCCCCCTTGTGATATTTAAATTTTCTTATTCAGAATTCTACGTGCATTTACCTGAAGGAAGCTTAAAAGACCCTTAACTTGGTATCTAATGAAAAATATTATCTGAATACAACGCCTTTTATACAATGTATAACGTCATTGCTATACTATCCTATATCTTCTTTGCTCTTTAAATACATTTGAATGTGCCGTCTTTCACAAGATTTTTTTTTTTTCAAAATTAAGTCTCTAAAGCATAATCAGCCGAAGATACCACGTTCTGATCAAGACCCATCGAAATATTGCCAAGCACCATCGATGGGCCCTGCGCCCCACGTAAATCACGGGCCTAGCGTAATTTTTTCTTTTTCTTTTTTGTTACTTACTCCGCTTGCATTTTTTTGGTGGGTAATAAAATTATTATTATTATTATTATTACAGCTTGTTTCTTCCCACTGACAGCTTTATGTTCTTAAGTAGTTCATCAGATTATAGAACTTGACTCACTTTCGATACCTCAGAAAAAGGTTATAAATCTGAAGGTAAGAACCCGTAGAAAGTGAGAATCTTGATAGCATTCTGATTTTACATTGATTTAAGAAATTCAATAAGGAAACTTTTAAGGCCCCTACGATTACTCTTTTATCTTTACATTCTTAAACAGTTTCTGTAGCACTTATGGTCTTTGTTTATTCCTTCCAAATATTCATTTGTCTTGCATTTTAGGAATCAGATAATCAGAGCTTTCAAATCAGGTTGAGACATCTTAAATCAAAATGGTTTCTATTTTAGAGCTTAAGTTGAAATTCCCGAAATCAATACGAAGTAAAGATTATGTTGGTTCCCCGTCACTTCCAAAAAGAGAAAGGATATTAAATGCGGAATAGCACAGTTACAGAGGAAAGGGATTAAAGCTTAAGATAAGAGTTTAAACAAAGAGAACCTGGAAGCCAAAGCTTTAATTTATTAAATGACAGGACTAGTGTTGAAAAAGTACTGGGGAACGGTCAATAGAAAAATTTAAATTTAAATTTGATTTAGACCGAGCACAGAGTAAGGCCTTAAACTAGCATTTAAGCTATTTAAGGAATCGGTTCAACTAAAAGTTATAGTTTTATTTCCAATATTATAAAGTTCCGACTTAAATTTTGGAAGAAGACATCCTAAAAAAGGGCAAAGTTTATATTGCAAGGACAATTGAATGCTACCCCAAAAAGCTAGTTAACCAATCTATTTATTACAACACGTTTTTTTGATTTGGGAAATTTTCCTTCTCAGTTGCAATAAACGACTCAAAAGACTTTACGAGGCACTACACTTTTTTTATGCACATATATATATATAGGAGTAGGCATAATTACTTGTAAATCACTTTCCACCCATTATTGAGGGCCCATCCTGCTAATCATACTAAATAGGTGATTTTCCTTGTTGTCAAGATGGAGGGCAGTAAAGCTCAAGTCTGTGACTTCCAAAGATAATGATTTCAATGGTACAGTTTTGTTTCAATTTGACGTAACGTTTGAAGGGATTCAGGCTCTTTTGTCAAGTTCCCAAATAGTTAGATTTCCTAATTATAAATTTTTATTCTCTCGAGTCTGAATAACATTTATAATTTCTGAGTCAGTGTCGATTGGGAAATGTATCTCAGTCTACACTTTCGTTGGAAAGCCGCTTTCACTTATCCGTTACTGTGGTCCGTAGTTCACTCGTTACTAGGGTTTAGCTATTGCTGCAACCGTGGTATGAGCATGCGGCTTCATGATTCTGCAAAGACAGCACATTACGAACGGCAGAGGATCGCACTCATTTTTATATGTGTCTTAGGCCAGAGTGAAATTTGAAGGACTTCCGAATAAGTTGTTCCTGAGTAAAATGACCTTTCTTGGTGGAATATAAACAAGTCCAATCCATAGACGTTTAGACTCCAGACAGCGTGAGTTTCATGTGCGCACTTTCTTCTATGTCACCAGGTATACATTCCTAAGGTTTCTTTCTAGAGCTTGCTGTCTTATTTTACGTTTCTTTGGAGAATCCACCATCCTCGCCAGACAGAGATGGTTGGGTATACCGATGGTTGTTTATCTACTCACATATTGCAACGAGCTTACTATATTATGAGGATTCTAGTATTACACCTATGGTCAATCCCAACATTCATAATGTACAGCGTAACTATTTTTGTTACGAATTAATACTCTTTGTAATATAATTATTTTCATAAGCATTGGTATGCTATAAGTGATATATTAATATACAAGCATTAAAACCGCAAAGTTTATAAGTATAAATACGTAAGAAAAAGTAAATAAATTCAGCAATATCTTCCAGCCTAATAATTGCATTAGAATAAATTGGAGAGTAGCTAGGTTTATTAAAGACAATGGAAAAAGGGCAACAATAGATCCTATTAATAATGGCTATTGTCTAGTTATCAATCTAGTCGCTAAGACTGAAAGATGGGCAAGAAAAACTTTATAAAAGGGATTTTGATTAAACTATAATTTAAAGGAAATGGGAACTTCGTGGGCGGGTGTAAAAAGGGAGGCTTTGAATAGATTGGGGTGGAGGAGGAGCGTGCGTAGCTGTGTTGGCCTCAGGCGGCTTGGTGCTGCGATGAGTTGTTAGTAGTAGTAGTAGTAGTTAGTATATTAATAGGTCCAACGAAGTATTTGGTAATGGGAAAAAACTGAGAGAAAAGATGCGAATCTTCAGAAATAGTAAGATCGAAGGACAGTTAGCAGGAAAAAAAAATAGACGTCGTTGAGTTAGTTGACATCGTCTAACTAACCAAAAAGTAAAGACATTGTCCTAATGATTGGTATTAGCTTTTACGGTGACAGACACATTCTATTCCAAGATAATTGTATAAGTCAGTTACTTCTGGCCATACAAACTTCTAAGCGAACAATTTTTTCGGTGATAGGTAGTCATACAAGGTTTCCAATTAGCCAAATTACAAATTCCAAGAATTACCATCCATGTTTCCTGAAGAAACTTTGGCTTCCAATCTTTAAACAAATAAATAAAATATGCCAAAACGTTTTCTAACAGTGAGGAAATTTATAGGAATATAAAACCAAAGCTCAGCACTGCATCTTTGGCAATCATAACCAAACTTAAGGCAGTGTTCATAAACTAATTACAGGCCCGCGACCAGGGCTGTACCGCTCTTGCGTTTAAGTATTATTACAGTTCATTTATTTGTTCTTTTTGAATAATAAAGCACAGCAAACGTCCAAGCGTTGACTTGGTAAAAATTGAACTGACTGCCATCTTTTTGGTAGTTCAGCCTGTTCGTTTGATAAGAGTGACCAAAAAACTTCAGGGCGAGACCAACTGATTATAATTTTAAGGTTCTACGCACCGTTTCGAAGAGCCAAAAGTAATTTGAGGGCGACTAGACCCCTCCTGTACCTTTTTTACCCCATACACCCCAAAATAGTATCGGATTAAAATTTGGGGATAGCTATTTTGTTCAGAATAGTTGAACGGTACCCCTCTCTCTCTCTCTCTCTCTCTCTCTCTCTCTCTCTCTCTCCTCTCTCTCATCTCTCTCTCTCTCTCCTCTCTCTCTCTCTCTCTCTCTCTCTCTCTTCCTCTCTCTCTCTCTCTCTCTCTCCTCTCTCTCTCTCCTCTCTCTCTCTCTCTCTCTCTCTCTCTCTCTCTCTCTCTCTCTCTTTTCTTAGACTTCAACAAATAAAACAGATTGCTTCAAAAAATTACCTATTTATATTTTAAAAGTATTATTCAGGCATCAATTCTCTATATTCTTGAATGACACAAGACTCAAAAAGCAAAGTTTTGAAAGAAGTGTTTCAAAAAAAGTTTTGAAAAAAAAAATCCTATGATCTTGATTAGTATTTTGTTTTTCTTTTTGGTTTTGTTGATGGTTTGAGAAACAAAAAAAAAATACATTGTTCAAAAGACTGTAAAGTGCAAATGACGCTCCGCTTTTATAGAGGTATTAAGGGGCCAGGAGCGCCCCCCTTATCTGCGGAAACTCTTGTTCGTTATAGTTTGACCTGGTTATTAATTTCAATTTCTGCCTGTTCTGGGTTTCAGTTATTAATTCATAGTAATATATGTTCAGATGAAGTTTGACTTACTATATGACTTTATTTCTGCTTGTTTTAGGCTTTGGCACAGCTCTTTACTTTTCTTTGATTTTTTGTTTTTAATCAATCCCATATTAAAACGCTATGAAGTTTTCTGTAGTCTGTCTTGGTCTATGGGTAAAAGTTTGGGCTAGATCCTGAAGGGCTTGACTCCCACCGACAGTGATTTTTCCCAACATTTTTTATTTACTTGCAATATCTCACAGAAATTTTCCTATTCCAACAGTCCTAACGTCAATATTTCATCTTCTATCGATTAAATTGTAAGTCAATTTTGGCGTAAGCAACAAGAAATTTACAATTCGGCTCATTTTTAAGCCAAAGGCTCGGGCCGCTAACCAAACGCATCAAACCGAACGCAAAAACATAAACCGGACAGAAAACGTTCCCGAAGCCGTCTTTTCCTTGTAAAAAGAATATAAAAGCCTTAAATTGTGGGTGCGTATAGAAACGTTTGCATTTCTAGCCCATGCTTAGCGTTTTTGCCTTCCTTCTTTAAACTTGACTTTCTTCGCCATAACCACCTTAAACAGAAGGACAAACAAAAACGAATCGAATAGAAAAAAAGATGGCAGATAATTAAAATCAAACGTCAAGTGATAGAATAAAATAAACAGATGAAAAGTTAGATTCTCGATGGCGTTAGGTGTTAGAACGCGACTTTGAATAATCGCATGGGCCAAAACAGAAGAAGACAGGTGATAGTACAAAAATTGGCAGTCACTTGTCCAAAAGAAATGGAAAGAGAATCTCTTCCTAAGCAAGATTTTGATAATTCTTTTACTAATGTCATCAAAAGCAATAAAAGAGGACTCGCCTCTTTTCTAGAACAACTCCAGACAATTCAATTGCATGACTTTAGAAGCGATAAATTGCGTAGAGGAAACACAAACATTTCTTTTCATATTAAACTGGGAATAGAATAAGTCATATTCTAAGAAACGCAAACAGTAAAATTGATGTCTCATTTTTTACACCTAAAATGTACAGAATGTTAAATGGTGCATCAGATACTTAATTATATAAAAACGAATGTAAAAAATGGACTTTGTCAGATTAGCTTACAAAATACTCATCAATTATTGAAACATAAATTATTATTTTGTTTTTAATTATTTTACAGCTTGTAGTTCTGCCCTTGTTCTGCCTTATTTAAAAATCAACATGTTTCCAATTGTCTGGTGCTCGAAAATGACAAAACGAACTAAAATAGGGGCAGAATGAGATTTTGGCTGGAAACATGAATTTGCTTGTTCAGGAGAAAGAAGCTGTATTGTTTCTAAGGCAAATAAGATCATTCCCTCATAGACGTAAAAACGAGATAAGAAATGACACTCATATCCAGATTATTGGACAGGTACAATAATCCGTTATGCGTCATCACTCTGGCAAGCCAAGGGGATGAAATGCGATTACACACATACCAGTTTGGGCACATGTCGCGTCTTTGGCCGTCAGCCTACAAATCGAAACTAGGATTCCTTCCGGAAAAAAACTGTCATGGATCGCGAATCTAAGTTTTATTAATCAATAAGGAAACACATTAAAAGTAACACGTGTCTGAGCGAATGCTGAGTCAAACATGTTGGTGTTTCTTTTATTTATTTTTCTTTAAATTAATCTTCAATTGTATTTATCAAACAACTCGTGGTAACAAACTAAGTAAAAAGAAACTCGTACAAATAGCAACCAGAACTCTAATAAATGGAATATTAGAAACTATACATACGAATCTGCTTTTCTCGGTAACTTAAAATATATAAAACTCATTAGGTCAAAAGTTATCCATCAAAGTTATAAAATAAGAAAATTTACACAATTTTTGGAAAATCTGATATAATTCCCACCTGATATTGGTGGAAACTACACCATTAAATTCAGTCTCTCAAAGAATCCACAACCGATGGTTCGAAGTCAAACTCAAAACCAATAGAAAATTACTCCGAATGAATAAGTGACATCTAAGGCGAGCGGAAATCCACGATGGCTAGTCCAGCCAGTCTTAAAAGGACAAAAAACACCGTGAATAAGAATAATACTGTTGCCCCTCAAAATACCCTAAAGGCTAGAGAGTCACCTGAGCTTAAGTTAACAAAATATATTTTGTACAGTTTTTCAATTTTCACTGTAAAATTACAGAATTACATAGTGGTCAAAATTACACAGTGTGCAAAACGAGCTTGTCTCTCTGCCAAATATTGGTATACTTAGTATGTTATGTGTATAGAATTGAAAAATATATGATTGACCTGAACCTGGTCAAACTTCCAGGAAATCGCTGTTTTTGCATCAGTGTATTTGACACTATCAGTTTATTTTTATTAGCCTAATATGCAATAAATTTCTATTAATGTTTCCTTCTTTAAATTCATTGCATTTTAAAAACCAGAAAATCATTCACCAATTCGAAAGATTGTTTTAGAAAATTAAATAAATTGCTGCAAAGTTACTTGATATTTTGATAAGAAATCAATTTTCTATACTTCAGAATGAAATGGGGCCGAAAAGAAAAACAAGGACACAAAAAAGTGTCCTTGTAAATAATTAAGTACCAAAAACATTTTCCAAAGAAAAGTAGAGAGTGATATTAAAACCTTAAACAAGCAGAAATAAAGCCATATAATAAATGAAGCATAAAATAAACAAAAGCAGATAAAGTTAAAATCAATATCAAACGAAAACTTAATATGAACATAAATTACTACAAGTTAATTATTGTTGCCCAAAACAGAGAGACGCTGTCACGAAAAAGAGAGAGGCTGTCATCCCCTCAATATTCTAAAGGCAAAAAGATCAATTACAATTTACTAAAAACATACTTTGAAAAATTTTCTTTTTTTTATTATTATAATATTGAAAATTAGATGGCATACACAGAATCAAGATTTATCTCATTTTTGCATCAAATTAGGAAACCTTCGGGTCCGGGTCAGTCTCGCACTACCTCTTCAAAGCTTCGCGAACTGAACTTAGGTTTTTTTTTTTTTACACCAAGTCAAGACAAAGCTTATTTCAATAGAAGCGGTTTTTCTTTATCAAATCAAACAAGCTGAGTCTACAGTCGACTGTCATCAATTCCTTTATACTGAAAATTACTAGAAAGAGACGTGCCACATCAAACCCAGACCATCGAATGGTTTGCCTCGTAAAATATGCGAGCAACACCTCCGACGATCTAAAAAAAACTGACATAAAACTGTGCGTATTTTCCTCAAAGTACCAAAATCCAGCTGGATCAACACTATTCTGCAGAAGACAAAAACAATTGATGTGTATCACACAACGCGCGGAGCTGCATTACCGAAGTCCCACGGACTGGACTATTTTTTTTGCACCAAGTCAGGACTAAACTTGTTTTTGCATCAAGTCGATCCACGTCTTGGACTTGGTTCGTTTTTGCACTGAGTCAGGGCTTATCTCGCTTCTGCTCCCATTGCTTCCGTCAGTATTCAGTTAGGCTTCTTTTTGTATGAGACAGGACTTGGCTCAATTCTTCTCCTAGTCAAGCCTTAGTTTAAGCTTACATCGTTTTACATCAAGTCAGGGTTTAGTTAGATTTTCCACCGGGCGACCACAGCCTGACTTAACTCTTGCAATTGATACTTCTACATGGAGTTATAGAAACGCGGCTAGAGACATTATAGTTTCTTTGGAGTTTAGTCGCAAGCAGTTAGAGCTAGCTGAAAAACTTTTCCGTTTCTTAAGTTCGTGTCTTTAGAACTTTACCATTAATCTCATAAATTGATTCCATCAAAATGTTACGCTTGAAAAACTAGGTAAAAACAAGGCGGTCCTTTTCCAAGTCGTCTGATCCGAGCCAGAAACCGAGCACCAAAATTAATGACACAAAAAGGACACCATAAATAATTGACAATGTTGACCGAACCACCGTCTATCAGAAGGACTTGTTTGTAAAATCAATCTATAAGCTTTTCTAACATATAATTACAGGTCAAACATAAAAGACTCACCCTTGATGAGAGGAACAAAACCACCGACTGAATCTTTCTAGAGACAGATATCAAAACAATATAAATCAACAACAAATTCTAGAGAACGAAAGAACTATGATTAGAAAGCTGATCCCACATACAAACATTTGGTAAAGAAAAGTCCTTCTCTAAACCAATATTCTCAACGTCAGCTTAACAATGAGGCATCGTAGTTATGGGCATTTACATTTTATTCCTGAATAAAATGATCAAACTCATTTTAAAGAAGTCCAATGGTGACCTTTTGGGGATTAATTCTTCTGCGTCAGCATTTTATAAGGTAACATCGCCAGATGAATTTTACAGATATTCGGCGCTCTCAGACTTAAAAGTCGTATCGGCCAATTTCACATTGCCAAATCTGTTTAATTCCAATCTGTTTAATTGGGTATCCAAGGGATCAGTGGCGGATCCAAAGGGGGGTAGGGCGAGGGGGGCGCGCGCCCCCTAGCGTAGTCTAAAGTAGTGTAAATTACTTAATTAACTCATGTTTGCGTTAATTAAACTTGCTCCTAACGCAAGTTTATCGGATCAACCTATTTTGTCCCCCCCCTAAATTTTTTATCGGATCAACCTATTTTGCGCCCCCCCCCCCTAAAAAAATCCTGGATCCGCCCCTGCAAGGGATATCCAAAAACTCTTCTCTGGGAAGGATCAGCAGAATAATACTTTTTTGTTTAATTACGCTTTGATCTTCCTGATCGAGACTACCCAGCTTTTTAGCAATTTTAGCCAGTTTTAGTCAAGTTAGCCCAGCCAATTTTTAGCAATTATTTATTTTACATGTGTGAAAATGATAGATACGACTTTTAGGAGAGAAAGCGACAAAATATCCATATGTTCTAACCTTAATGGCTTCGCCAACACTCCTCGAAAATCCTATTGGTGAACTAATTTATGTTAAGAAGTTTAAAAGAACATAGTTTCGCACAAGAATCTGTTAGTGTCATTAATCAAAAAAAAACTTTTTGCACAAAATAAGTTTTTCAAAAAAAAATTAAAGAACTCTATTAAACCCAAAATGAACAAAAATAGAACCTAATAATCTACCAAGCATACAACTACCACAAATCAGTATCAATAAATAAATGAAACCCAAAACAAACAGAAATTAAAATAAGTCAAACTCAAAACGAGCTAAACCCTATGCTTTCTAAAAGCCAGAATATAATTTGTACTTTACTGAAAAAAAAATTCAACTGAATTTACTTAAAAAAAAGTGTGCATTGTCAGTTTAATATACATATGCTGATATTTATTCCTTAAAATCGTAATTAATTTTTGATTTCTTAAAGTTATAAAAGTGAAAACATTTAAAAGAATTTTTTCCAGTAAAGTACAAATTATATTCTGGCTCTTAGAAATCATAGGGTTTAGAACCCTACTCAGATTAATTTCTGCTCGTTTTGAGTTTGACTTATTTTAATTTCTGTTTGTTTTGGGTTTCATTTTTTATTAATACTGATTTATGGTAGTTGTATGCTTGGCAGATTATTTGATTCTATTTTTGTTCATTTTTGATTTAATGGCGTTCTTTACTTTTTTTGAAAAACTTATTTTGTGCAAAAAGTTTTTTCGATTAATTTCTGTTCGTTTTATATTAACATAGTCTTTTTCAGGGAGAAGGAGCGAGCCTCTTCTGAAGTTAAACAACCATCCCTTTCATAAAAACCTTTAATACCCCTGGGCATAACTTACAACCCTTGCCCCTAGTGTCTGGGGTTTGCTTCAACCCCAAAAGCCTTGTTATATGATATTTGGATTATTTTGAATAGAATAGCTATCTCGAAACTTATATTAGACGCACTTCGGGACAATATGACGTGTGTGTAGGGGAGAGAGGGAATCCAATGAACCCCCTTTGAAGTTTATATGACCACACTTTCTATAAAAACCCTATATGTCCCCAGGGCAAAACTCACAACCCTTGCCCTGAGGGATGGGGGGATTTGTTATCCTCAAAGACATAATTTCCAGATCTTTCTGATTCACAGCTAAATGGTGAAAAAGGCTTTATAACAAGACGGAGTTTGTCGATTTTTGCTTCATCAGGCTTAACAAAATGGCTATATCGGAATTTTGATTGGAGCTGTTTGAGGAAATGATAGGCGTGGAGGGAGACATTTGCCATCTGATCACTTTCGACTAATAAAAAAGGCACTAGTCCTCTCAATTTCCAATCAAATGAGCCCTTTTTGAAGCTTCTGCGACGCAAATTTCTATAAAAACGTTAAATGCCCCAAAGGCATAACTTGCGACTCTTGTCTTGAGGGTTATGGGGGGAGGGTTGTCATCCTCAAAGACATAATTTCCAGACCTTTGAACTACGTTGAACAAAATGGCTATCTGAAAATTTTGATTGGATGTGTTTGGGGAAATGGTGAACGTGAGAGGGGGTTTATTACCCTCCAATCACTTTCGACTCTTAAAAAGGGCACCAGCCCTCTCAATTTCTAATTGAATGAGCCGCTTTTGAACTTTCTACGAAATCGCTATCAATACAAACTTTATATGACCCCAGGGAATAACTTACAACCTTTGCCCTCGGGGCTCTCGGGGGCTTCTCATCCTCAAATACATAATTTCCAGAACTTTCAACTAAGTTGAACAAAATGGCTATCTCAAAACTTTGATTGAATGTGTTTGGGGAAATAGTGGGCGTAAGAGGGGGGTTAGTTGCTCTCCCTTCACTTCAACTATTAAAAAGGGCACTAGCCCTTTCAATTTGCAATAAAATGAACCCTTTTTGAAGTTTCTACGACAAAACTTTCTATAAAAACCATATATGACCCCAAAGCATAACTTAAAACCCTTGCCCTGAGGGTTGTGCGGGGGGGAGGGGTTTTCACCCTCAAAGACCTAATTTTCAGAACTTTCAACAGCGTAGAACAAAATAAATATCTCAAAAATTTGATTGGATGTGTTTGGGGAAATGGTGGGCGTGAGAGGGGGGTTAGTTGTTCTTCAATCGCCTTCGACTACTAAACAGGGCTCTAGCCTTTTCAATTTCCAATTAAATGAGCCCTTTTTGAAGTTTCTACAACAACTCCTTCTATAAAAACATAATATGCCCCCAGGCCACAACTTACAACCCGCGCCCTGAGGGCTGTGGGGGGGGGGGGTTGTCATCCTCAAAGACCGAATTTTCAGAACTTTCAACTACGTTGAAAAAAAGGCTGTCTCAAAATTTTGATTGTATGTGTTTGGGGAAATGGTGGGCGTGAGAGGGGGGTTAGTCGCCCTCCAATTACTTTCGACTATTAAAAAGGGCACTAGTCATTTCAATTTCCAATTGAATAAGCCCTTTTTGAAGTTTATACGACAACGCTTTCTATAAAAACCTTATATGCTCCCAGGGCATAAATTACAACCCTTGCCCTGAGGGTTGTCGGGGTAGGGGGGGGGGGTGTTGTTATCCTTAAAGACCTAATTTCCAAAATTTTCAACTACGTTGAACAAAATGGCTATCTCAAAATTTGATTGAATGAGTTTGGGAAAAGGTGGGTGTGAGAGGGGGGGGGGGAGTTAGTTGCCCTCCAATCACTTTCGACTATTAAAGAGACTAGCCCTTTGAATTTCCAATCGAATGAGCCGTTTTTGAAGTTTCTACGACAAAGTTTTCAATAAAAACCTTATATGCCCCCAGGGCATAACTTATAACCCTTGCCCTGAAGACTTTGGGGGAGTTTCCTGCTCAAAAATAAAATTTCCAAAACTTTCAACTACATTGAACAAATTGGCTATTTCAAGATCTTAATTGGATGTGTTTGGGGAAATGGTGGGCGTGGAAGGGATGTTAGTTGCCTTCCAATCACTTGCCACTACTAAAAGGGCACTAGCCGTCTCAATTTCCAATCAAATGAGCCCATTTTGAAGTTTCTACGATAATGCTTTTTATGAAAACCTTATATGCCTCCAGGGCATAACTTATAACCCTTGCCCTGAAGGCTGTGGGGGGGGGGGGTGTCATCCTCAAAGACCTAATTTTCAGAACTTTTCAACTACGTTGAACAAAATGCCTACCTCAAAATTTTGATTGGATGTGTTTGGGGAAAAGATGGGCGTGAGAGGGGGGTTAGTTGCCTTCCAATCACTTTCGACTATTAAAGAGGGCATTAGCACTTTGAATTTCCGATCGAATGAGCTCTTTTTGTAGTTTCTACGACAACACTTTCTATAAAAACTCGTATATGCCCCAGGGCATTACATACAACCCCTGCCCTGAGGGTTGTAGGGGAGTGTCCTCCTCAAAAACATATTTTCTATCTGGAAATCAACTACGCTGAACAAAATTGGTATCTAAAAATTTTGATTGGATGTGATTGGGGATATGCTGGGCGTAGAAGGGGTGTTAGGTGCCTTTCAATCACTTTCGACTATTAAAAAGAGCACAAGCCACTCCAATTTCCAATCGAATGAGCCCTTTTCGAAGTTTCTACGACAACTGCTTCGATACGAAGTGCCCAGGTCTAAAGGACAAAAATAATACATTGTGCCAACATCATTCTTTACTTAGGCAGCGCTATTGCGCTGCCTATGATTTCTACAACAACTTTCTATATAACCTTATATGCCCCCAGGGCATAACTTACAACCCTTGCACAGAGGGCTCTGAGGGGATTATCATCCTAAAGGACCAGAACCTTCAACTACGTTGAACAAAACGGATATCTCAAAATATTGATTGGATGTGTTTGGGGAAATGGTGGGAGTGAGAGGGGGGTTAATTGCCCTTCAATCACTTTCGACTATTAAAAAGGGCATTAGCACTTTGAATTTCCGATCGAATGAGCTCTTTTTGTAGTTTCTACGACAACACTTTCTATAAAAACTCGTATATGCCCCCAGGGCATAACATACAACCCCTGCCCTGAGGGTTGTAGGGGAGTGTCCTCCTCAAAAATATATTTTCTATCTGGAAATCAACTACGCTGAACAAAATTGGTATCTAAAATTTTGATTGGATGTGATTGGGGATATGCTGGGCGTAGAAGGGGTGTTAGGTGCCTTTCAATCACTTTCGACTATTAAAAAGAGCACAAGCCACTCCAATTTCCAATCGAATGAGCCCTTTTCGAAGTTTCTACGACAACTGCTTCGATACGAAGTGCCCAGGTCTAAAGGAAAAAATAATAAATAATACATTGTGCCAACATCGTTCTTATAAGCCCCCAGGGGATAACTTAAAACAATTGCCCTGAGAGCTGTGGGGGAGTGTCCTCCTCAAAAACATAATATCTATTTGGAAATAAACTACGCTGAACAAAATGGATATCTTAAAATTTTGAATGGATCTGTTTGGGGAAATGGTGGGCGTGGAAGGGGTGTTAGCTGTCTTTCAATCACTTTCGACAATTAAAAAGGGCACTAGCCACTCCATTTTCCAATCGAATGAGCCCTTTTCGAAGTTTCTACGACAACTGCTTCGATACGAAGTGCCCTGGTATGGAAACCAAAAAAAAAAAAAATAATACATTGTGCCAACATTGTTCTTTACTTAGGCAGCGCTATTGCGCTGCCTATGATGCATGCCATTCTGCGATAAGCCTACAGCTGTAACTTGC
The DNA here is from genome assembly GCA_027921565.1 of Artemia sinica. Lineage (NCBI taxonomy): Eukaryota > Metazoa > Arthropoda > Branchiopoda > Anostraca > Artemiidae > Artemia > Artemia sinica. The sequence continues at coordinate 1,114,999 of JAPEVW010000046.1, forward strand.
ACCAAAATAACAAAATAGTAGGCTACTTTCGTCGGAGATTTAGCATCCACTCACTGAGCCAGGTTTATAATGTTGCTTTGACTTTTTCTTTGATTAATTAAAAAACTTTTTCCACAAAATAAGTTTGTCAAAGAAAAGTAAAGAACTCTAAACCAAAACTGAGCAAAAATGAAATCAAATAATCTAACAAGCGTGAAACTATCACAAATCAGCATCGATAAATAAATGAAACCCAAAACGAACAGAAATTACAATAAATAACCGAGTCAAACTTAAAACGACCAGAAATTAACAGGGCTCAAAATCCCTATGCCTTCCCAAGGTCAGAACATAATTTGCACTTTACTGAAAAAATATAAATGTTTTTACTTTTATAACTTTAATAAATCAAATAATATTAACATTTTGATTACTAAATATCAGTATATGTATATTAAACTGACAATGCACACTCATTTGTATTTTTGTCAGTAAAGTGCCAATTATGTTCTGGCCTTGGGAAGGCATAGGGGTTTTGAGCCCTACTCATTTTAATTTCTCCTCGTTTTGAGTTTGACTCGGTTATTTATTGTAATTTCTGTTCGAAAGTTCTCTATAAGGCGCTGGAATTACTGGCATAAGAGAGACACTTGCCTAAAATCACTAAAATGGAGGCGGAATATGAAAAGTCCCCTGGGTCTGGATACTGGAATCCCTTGACTAGGCTTCTATAGAAAAGCGCAGAAAAAAACACATGTGAGCTAGGATAGCTTTTATGCATACTTCAGGCAGAACCACTCATAGAAACTGCACGTTTTTAATCCATTGCAGAAAATTGAAGTTTTTTTTCGATTTCGAATTTTTCGTTTTGACACTGAAACTGACTCAAAATATGTACACTCAATGAGGTTTTGGCTTAAAACCAAAAAAAAAAATTTACAAACAAAATTTTTTTCGATAAGTCCCGCTTAAATTTTTCTTTTAAACGCTAATAGTTTGTAACTGGTAAGCGTGAAGTTAATAAAATTTATATGTCAAGAATCAGCAGAAAAATAGATCTTTTCACTCTAATTGAAATACACATATATAATCGATCGTCAAGTGTTATAACCGATTTAGTTTTTTGCAAAGGCAAGTAAAAGAGGACCAGGGTAGAGGACTCGGTGAATCTGCCATGCTGCAGCTGACCTGTTATTTACGACAAGGAATCTACTTGTTCTTTGACAAGTATTTCATCAGAGTAACCTTTCTGGAAGGGCTACCAAAGACAAAGCTAGAATTCACCAGAACACTCATGAAAAATCACCACGGAGGCCTCCCAGCAAATGATAACCGCGCATGAAGGGTGTGGAACATATGTGACCTTAATAAGTGAAGACAAAGCAATCGCAGCAACTCGGTGGTTTGAATTCATTTTGCTTGCTTATAACTATTTCGGGAAGGTCCCAGTGTCCACTGTATCGAGATATGATAAGTCAAAGAAGATGTATGTCAACGTAAATCAAGATACGGCAAGTCGCAGAAGATGTAAACTGACGTACCTCGAGAAAACAATTATCTAGAAGCAAGATCAGTAGCCGGGGCGTGTACTCGATCAAATCTTAGATCTCGCTCTAACAAACCCATGTCTGCTGTACCGGAAGGACAGAATGCAGAATGCATCTTTGTGAAATGAGAACCAACGTCAACAGTCAATCTAGTAAGGTTTTCCTGTGGTTCTACGTTGAAGAGCAAGTTCGAGAAAATTTACTTGAAATCCATAACCAAACACGCATATATTCTTTATCTTTTTACGAATAGAAAAAGAAAATCAGCAGACTCTTTTATAACGATTAAACAAAAATCGCTAATGACCGGCATATTTGAAACAAACTCACAAATAACTGTTATTAGCCAATGAACCATCAAAAACGACCATGAATTTTTATACACGTGTAATTCCCAAGTCAATATTTTTTGGCCCAAATATAAGGCTGTAAGCATCTTTCACATAATTTCAAGGAAAGAGCGCCAGTTTGGACGGGTTTTCCAAAGCAACAAATCTTTCCTTGTTCTGCATTCCAAAGAGAGCCAAGGAAACAATAGCCCTTGCACGTGTTAGATATTTCATTTTTCTACTTTTTATTGAGTAAAATCAGTGGTTTTCATGGCATTTGAAAAATGTTCCTTAGAATGTGTGAGGCGAATCGATTCGGGCATGAACTTGGACTGTCTCCTGGTTCTATTTCTGCAATTGTCTTTGAATGTCAGATCTGACTGGATAAATAAGCTGATTCTTTTAGAATCTTGTTCTAATGAGACGTCTTCTAGAAGGTATTATGTCTAACGTAAAAGGGAGGAAAGGAAACTTGACTCAAACGAATGATTCAAACGAACAGAAAATAAAGAACAATCGAAATCAACAGATCTTTTTAAGTTTAAGTTTTACTTCTGTTCTCAAAACAGCTACATTCATCAGCCGTTGACAGCTTCAAGGTATAAAACAGGATAGTAAGAAAAAGTTAAGCTTTAACATTGTTTAGCTTTTAAAGAAAATCAGAAATATCCTTGAAAACTGAAGTCCAACTTCTTGTTTTGTGGCCCACTTGAAGAAGAGGAATATATGAAGCATCATATCGGGAAATCTTACTTAGCGACAAAGGTTACTTGACCTCACTTGGATAATTTATATCGACCATAATTGTCTTGCATTTTACAACAAAATGAAAAATTCAATAAAACAGAATTTTATTCATCTTGCATGGTTCATGGTGTGCAATAAAACACCAGTAAAAACCTATAGAAAGCATTTTTTCGGCATGATGGGTGAAATTGGCTATGATTACTCATCCACTGTGTCGGTCTTCTCTCACTACTTAAATTTTGATTGCATTGTTAAAACAGCATCAATTGCAATAAAACAAAAACTAATAAAAAAGGATTAATTATGTGTTTGTTTCTGCTGATGTCTGATTCAAGCTTTCTTTGTCATGTGCAAAAACTGCTAGTCAATATAAAACATAAATGAAGTAAAATATCCCGTAAAATCTTGAATAGATATAATATACTACTTTTCTGAGCCAGCCCCCCCCCCAACCCACCCCGAGGGAAGTGTCTGTAGATAGTCAGATAAAATGCCTAAGCTAATTAATCCCAGTATTTGAGTCAACCCCTTAAACTAAGAAAGTTCTATCGATTGGTCTAATCGGTTTTCTCCCATTTTATTTGGTTCTCAGGACATTTAGAATACATGTTTATCAACAAAAATCGAGACACATTTATCAGTTTTGCCGCTTTCACGTAAAATTTACGTTGCGTAGCACAAAACCTTTTGAACGGTCGAAGCCGATACCGCAGCCAATACCACATCCCAAAAGAGTAGTTTCGGCTAAAACCGTCCGAATGATGATAGCTCCACCCATGTCATGGTTCGGTCATTACGCCCTTATGATTTTTAACTAGATTAAATAAAAAAAAACAAGTTTTTTAAACTGAAAGTAAGGAGCGACATTAAAACTTAAAACGAACAGAAATTATTCTGTATATGAAAGGGGCTGTCCCCTCCTCAACGCCTCGCTCTTTACGCTAAAGTTTTTTATTGTTTTAAAAAATAAAGTTGTGAGACAGAGTCAAACTTTAGCGTAAAGAGCGAGGCGTTGAGGAGGGGACAGCCCCTTTCATATACAGAATAATTTCTGTTCGTTTTAAGTTTTAATGTCGCTCCTTACTTTCAGTTTAAAAAACTTGTTTTTTTTTATTTAATTTCTGATCGTTTTTTAGTTAATGCAGCTTTTATTTGCATAAAAATTTTAATTCTCTTTTGCTAAATGGATGTCTTTACAAATTAACTTACGTAACTAACTTCTATATTCGTATATTTTTCTTCTGCCAAAAAATACAAAGTTGCAGATTTTTGCAGATATGAGCTTGAAACCTATGTAATAGGGTTTTCTGATACGCTGAATCTGACGGTGTGATTTTCATTAAAATTCTTTCACTTGTAGGGGATGTTTCCCCCCTCTTTAAAAAAACGAGTAAATTTTCTCAGGCTCGTAGCCTTTGATGAGTAATACTAAACTTAATAAAATTTATATATTTAGGATCAGCATTATAAACACATTCTTTTGATACATTTATTGACATCAAAATTTCGTTTTTAAAAGTTTCGATTACTATTGAGCCGTATCGCTTGTTTTTTTATTGTTTTTTTTTTATTACGTATATGTTATTACTTATATGAAGGGGTTCTCCCCTTAGTCAATACCACGCTCTTTACGTTAAAAGTTAAAAAAAATTTTGATTCACAAACCCCTGAATCACAAAGGCCGTTTAATTAGAATAGATAGCTCTTTTGAAAGCACTAAAAAAAACTGTAGCGTAAAGAGCGAGGTATTGACTTGGGGGAGAACCCCCTCACATACGTTATAATTTCTGTTCGTTTTAAGTTCTAATATTCTTTCTTACATTTCAGTTGAAAAAACTTGTTTTTTTTTATTTAATTTCTGATCGTTTCTTAAATAATGCTTGGAAATCCGGCGCCCCCTTCATAGAAATGTCCCTTACCCCAAAGAAACATCCTCCACGGAAATATTCTCCAGAGTAACCCCCTCCTCTAGACCCCCCCCCCCCTCCAGAAAAAATCCTTCCTGAAAATGGTTGTATACTTCCCAATAACCAATAAATAATGCTGGCAAGTCCGGCGCCCCCTTCATGGCAGTTTCCCTTCCCCCATGAAAACTTCCTTCATGGAAAGATCCTTCCATATAGCCCCCGACCCTCTCCTTCCCCCACCTACCAGAAAAAATCTCCTCTGAAAAAGTCTGTATACTTCCCAATAACCAATACTATATGTTAACATTGAGTAAAGTTCATAACTTTCAGCCCTCCCCCTGGGGACTTTGGGGGATCAAGTCATCCTAAAAGACATTTTTATCATATTTTCGACCATGCTGAATAAAATGGCTATCTCAAAATTTTGATCGGGAGACTTTGGGAAAAAAATGAGCGTGGGAGGGGGCCTAGTTGCCCTCCATTTTTTTTGGTCACTTAAAAAGGGCACTAGAACTTTTAATTTCCGTTCCAATGAGCCCTCCCACGATATTCTAGGACCACTGGGTTGATACGATCACCCCTGGGGAAAAAAAAAAAACAAAAAAAAAAACAAACAAACAAACAAATAAACACGCATCCGTGATCTTTCTTCTGGCAAAAAATGGAAAATTCCACATTTTTGTAGATAGGAGCTTGAAACCTCTACAGTAGGGTTCTCTGATACGCTGAATATGATGGTGTGATTTTCATTAAGGTTCTATAACTTTTAGGGGGTCTTTCCCCCTTTTTTTCGAAAATCAGCCAAATTTTCTCAGGCACGTAACTTTTGATGGGTAGCACTAAACTTGATGAAAGTTATATATTTGAAATCAGCATTGAAATCTGATTCTTTTGATATATCTATTGGTATTAAAAACCCGTTTTCTAGAGTTTCGGTTACCATTGAGCCGGGTCGCTCCTTACTTACAGTTCGTTACCACGAACTGTTTGATTATTGTAAAAAGGAAAAATTAAGAGATTTAACTATGAAAATATAATACAAACTTTTCAAGATAAAAAACATAAACTTTGTTTTATTGCATTAATCCAGCTTCGTCTGAAAGAGTGATGCTTAGCCAAAAGGAATAAAGCACTCATTAAAGTTGTTTACTAACCTAGCTAAATGGGTAACCGGTCCCCTAATCTGACTTACCCAAAAACGATAATAGTTAACTAAAACAAGTAGTTTCTCGGTGTTAACACAGAAATAAAGAAACGACAAGAGCTTCCTTTCTTTCAGATTTACACTTAATTTAATTGATTCTATCCCAGCAGGGGGGTTGAGATATAACTGTCATTTTTTACAGTAAGGAGACTTATATTAGGGGAAGGGGACAAAATATTTTTTCCTGGTTCACACAAAAAGATCAACCGCTACGCTTCTTTATGCCTATCGTCAAACACGCTCTGGCTAGTTTTAATATAATCTAACGGAATAAGCTAACTATCTGAATTAAGATATACAATTCATGAGGTTCCCCAGGGAAGGAAGACAATTTTAATTACTATAAAACTTCTGGGATAGCGATAGTATGCATGGAAACTTCTCTTTATGGATCGTTCCAAAACGAAAACAATAAATAATAACTGATGATAACTACAAATCATCGACTGTGAAAAAATTTTTAGGGGCAAAAAAGCCGCATTTCTACTTGATGCTGAAAAATTATGTTTATAACTTGGATTTAAAGATGCCAAATAAAATAACAGTACAGTCAAACATATCAAACATCTTAACGAACATGGATGATTTTTAATACTTTATATGAACATGCTAATTTGTTTTTAATCAGAATTTAAAGTTGAGTCGGAATTGCAACTAATCAGGATAATCTTCCAATACAATCTTTAAATTCTTTCTGCCAAATTTAATTTTTATGAAGCGAATTAAGGTTGGGTGCTATTTATCAAACAGTTCGTGGTAAGGAATCATAGGCAGCGCATTTTTGCGCAAATTTGCACTTTACTGAAAAAATACAAATGAATGTGCATTGTCAGTTTAATATACATACACTGATATTTAGTAATCAAAATGTTAATATTATTTGATTTATTAAAGTTATAAAAGTAAAAACATTTATATTTTTTCAGTAAACTGCAAATTTTGTTCTGGCCTTGGGAAGGCGTAGGGGTTTTGCGCCCAACTTATGTTAATTTCTGCTCGTTTTGAGTTTGACTCGGTTATTTATTGTAATTTCTGTTCGTTTTGGGTTTCATTTATTTATCGATGCTGATTTGTGGTAGTTTCACGCTTGGTAGATTATTTGATTTTATTTTTGCTCATTTTTTGCTTAATGGAGTTCTTTACTTTTCTTTGAAAAACTTATTTTGTGGAAAAAGTTTTTTTAATTAATTATAAGTAAGCAGTGATGCGGCTCAATAGTAATCGAAACTCAAAGAAACAGAGTCTTGATAACAATTCATTTACCAAAAGAATGGAATTTTGATGCTTATTCAGAATATACAATATTCATGAAGTTTAATGTTAAACGTCAAAAGTTACGAGCCTGAGAAAATTTGTCCTATTTTTGAAAAGGGAGAAAATACCCCTAAAACATCAATTGGCCTGAATAAAAATCATACCATTAGATTCAGCAAATCAGGTATCCCTACTGTAGAGGTTTCAAGCTCCTCTATTCAAAAATGTAACATTTTGAATGTTTTGCCAGAAGCAAGATCACGGAACAGATGTGGGTTTATTTGTTTGTTTTTTGTTGTTTTTTTTTTTTTTTGTTCCAGGAGTGATTGTATCAAACAAGTGATTCAATGAGATAGGGAGAGGGCTCAATTGATTGGAAATTAAAAGTTCTAGTGCCCTTTTTAAGTGAGCAAAAATAAGAACTCTTAAAGCTGTCAAATCACTCAAATGATATTTCCTGTGAACTAATTTTTAACGTTTTCCAAGCAAGTACGCTAAAATATTTTAAGGGACTACCCTTTCCTGAACCTTAAGAAGGAAATTTTGCTTTTTAGTTGAAAACAAAAAATCACACTTTCTAATCATGTAGGTTTTATAGAATCTGAATTTCTCTATCACCGGCACAGAACGCGAGAAGTTATAGTCATTCTAAGATTTCAAGGAAAGTAGGTATCGGCCTTTAGTTTTCTGCGGTTTATTCGGATCTCTTATCCAAGCTCTACATGGTATGGCAACACCGCCCGATAAATTTTAAATAGTTTGGTCACACAAATTAAAAAGAAAATCTAATGATGGAGGAGATAGGGCAATTCTTTAGGGTACTGCATCCTCTCAATCAGCTGAGAACATGTACTACTACATTAATCAATATTGAACAAATGTTTTGAAAGATATTCCTATGTCTTTTTCAGTGAGAAATGGCCTAACAATGCCTATTAGGCTATGAATAATCTATAAACAGAATTTTTGACAAGCTCATATCATATCTCGTAATCTGGATTATCAGAATGTGCCTACAATATGAGAGTCTGCACTTACGACGTTTTTTTCGTATAGTGGAGAATAGTACTCAAAATGTCAAATAAACAACCATTCACTTGTGTTGATAGATCTCTTGAAATCTAGTCAAATTCCACTCAAACATAGCGCCTAGAGGATATAATCGAACCATAAATATTAATCAACAATAGCTCCAATGAAAACAAATAAATAATTAGCTAATTTACCTCATCTCTGAACTTCTTAATGATCTCTCCCTTTTTCCCAATGATGCTTCCAACTTCCTGCAATAGAAAACTAATTAGTGTGACTTGAGTACTTGAATACTCTGCTATTAGAAATAGAACAGGTTAGGCTTGATTAAAGAACTAGCCAAGGGAAGACTGTCTGTAAAAACTAATATTAGTTTATTGTTTTTACAAGGTTTGAAATATGGTTTTACATGTTTCGGTCCAAGGCCGAACCCAGGATTTTTTTACACACAAAAAAACTCAAAAAACGCTTACAAAATTTGTTTATATCCATTTTTGTTACGTTTTTACGAGTCAAAAAAACATTTCGGAGGGGGGGGGGAGTTCAAACCAGGTAACCCCCCCCCCCCAAAGGATATGGCCCTGTTTCGGTCCATCCACGAAAAGAATCGGACTTGCAAATATATATATATATATATATATATATATATATATATATATATATATATATATATATATATATATATATATATATATATATATATATATATATATATATATATATATATATATATATATATATATATATATATATATATATATATATATATATACATATATTTATATATAGTGTATGGTCTTGTTTGGCTCATAATAGGTTTATTTATTTATTACTTATTAATCAATTCGGCCCAAGAGTCACACTTCCCGTAAAAACCACAGATATAAGATCCATACTTCTTTTCAGCATACAATGATATAGGCAGCACAAGAGAAACAAGGGACATAACCAAAGTGTTACTCCCGCTACACAATAGACTTAAATTTTCAAAAAATTCAAGTCCGATAAACTTTAGCTAAAAAAAAGTAGATGGTAGTTTCCCAGTGTAGAAAAGAAGTTCCAAATATGGAACGAACTGGAGAATCGAAAGCTCAAGCATTGTATCTAGCACATCCAGAAACCCTTATACGGAGAAGTTCAGCTCTCTGACTGCTCAACTAGCAGTGTCGGAGCGGCAAGGGTAATGCTTGGAGTTCAGATACCAAAAAAATTGTCCATACCAAACCAATGAAAAGTATTGTGACACCATAAAGCTGATTTGTAACAATATAAATATTTGTTATATTGATAGTTTGCCAGGATAACTTATGTTTTGTAATGAAGTAACCTCGCCGAATAACTAAAACTGTGCAAAGTATTGACAGTTTGCGTTGACGAAATCATTAAGCCTTCAATTCACTCTATTTTACCTATTTTACATTCCACCCTTTTTACAGGACAAAAAGAAAAGTAAGCCACAAGGGGAAGCCACTGGTTTCGTTACACACCAATTATGGAACTTTACATAATCACTAAGTGTCGGTAAAACTTAGCCAATGACGTGAGGTTATACGACAGGTACCAGAAGCCAATAATTCTCTGGATTAACTTAGGAAACCCGGATGGATTCCGATCACAGGGGAGGACATATGGCTCTTTATTGGGGTCACATGGTACGGACAGGTGAGGGCCGCGTGCCCCATGATGTGTGGTGTTTTCCTCCCGGCATCAGAAGACGCGGGCGGCAGAAGGCAACGCTAGGCAAATGCCTTGAGAAGAATGCTGCGCTGTTGAGATCATCGCTCGAAGAATTTTGGTCAAAAGCACAAGAGAGGTCGTCATAGAGAGGCACCGTTGTCGCCTTATGCGCCAGCTTGGAGGAAAACCTAATTCTAAGTAAAATAAGTGCTTATAATTTTGTGTTTTGGGTGATGGGGGGAAGCAATTTTCCCTAACCCTCACAAAAGAGTGTACAATACGCTTTTTCTTTACCTATCGTCTGGCAGGCTCTTTGGGTAGCACAGTAATAAAGCTCTGATTTTTTTTTTTTTTTTGGGGGGGGGAACTCAAAACCTAAGACCAATTAATTGAATCTTATATCCCCCTTAAGTATAACAAAGCAAAGAGGCAAATGACTTAAAACATAGACCTAACAGATACTTCGTGTCGAGAAACACGGAACAGAGAGAAGACTTCGTAAAACAGCTTTGCAAATTTACAAATTAGAAACAAAGTTGGAAAATAAAACGAACATAGATCGTATTTTGGCCAAAAGCCGATGTTTTCAATAACTTTTAAATATTTGACAGAATGCTTCATCTGATGACTATTGAAACAAGCTGATGAAACATCTGATGAAACAAGCTTATAAAAGCATTTCCGAGAATACAATCTTCAAACTTCTTTAAGTTCAATCCTATAGAAAAGATATTGTGATTGCCAAGACTAGCCGCATATCAGTGTCATTGCTGGCACTAAGACAAAACACCACAAAAAGGCCCTTTAAGTGATTTATTCTTGCAAATATTGTGAGATGCATTGGAGGCCGAGTCTAGAGCCCCCTTCCTCTGTGCAGATTCCTGAACTGCGTCAACCTACTAATCTGTAAGGACTGACATAATGGGCAGAGACATTAATTTATGATTTTAATTCATTTCTGCCCTTCAAAAGTTGTAAAAGCTACCACCCAAAGTATTATTAAAAGAAAAAAAATCCTGTTTGAGAAGTTGAAGCTAATTTGACAAACTTTTAATCACAGGCCGCGGTAATACTAATATAAGCGCTTTTCAATGTTTAAAGGAGCAAAACTTAATTCATAAGTTTCTAGCTCCGGAAACGTTGCTTTTAGACATCCATAATTATTTATCCATAATTATTTATAAGCAGATGGATAGAGAGGTTCAAAACAACATTAATTTCATCATTCAATCATCGCCCTAGGAGCTTCAATGTACAGTACTACATAGGAGTACTAAGCAGAAAATTCTAAGCGTTGTGACGCAAACGTAAATGATGTTCCTCACGGGATAAGCTGATATCTCAAAAGAGATAAAAATTCAATAAATTTCATATTACCAGAAAATTATGTACTAAACACATCCTTTCTGTCCATGTGGGAAATTTGTATGATGAAAAATATGACACACTTTGTGTTAACATGCTCTGTGTAAACAGTGACGTCAGATGCGACGTTGAGGTGTGACAGCAACGACGGTATACGAATATTTCGGAATCGCCAGTCATCATCAGCAAAAGAGTCAGAAAATAATAAAACCAAAAAAAAAAACTCCGCCATAATTAAGAACTACGAGAAACTAAAACCAAAGTAAAGGTAACCTCATTGGCATCTGCTAGTTTCTGGTGTGAATTCATATATGAGTTAACTTTTGTTCTTTCTGAAGTTTTAAAAGAACTTTGAAATTTCCCTTTGAACGAGCCCTCTCACGATATTATAAGAAAACTAGTTTGATACGATGACCACACGAAAAGATAAAGAAAAAAAAACTAAACAAATGAATAAAAATGCATTCGTGACCACCCATCTCGAGAAAAATATGAAATTTCATGTCTCTGAAGGCAAGGGGTCAAAACCTCTGGTAACGAGTTTTAAGATATACAAAATTTAACAATTTAATCAACATTAAGACCCTCTTCTTTGGAGGGGAATTCAGCTCCGTTTCCCGAAATTGTAAAAAAATTTCTTGTAGTAACAACTTTTGATGGGTAAATTTAAAGTTAATAAATTATACATTATTGGAATTGCGTTTAATTTAGGTTTCATTCACATGTAGTCTAATTTCTATTCGCATTGATTTTCCTATGCCTGCTCGTTTCAGGTGCTCATATGATTCTGTACTTATCTTTCATTTTTTTCTTTTTCATTCAGTAAAAGGGTTGATACACTTAATTAGAATAAATTCTAATCCTAATAATTTTAACTAGAATTATGTCGAGTCAAATTGATCCGTCTATTTCAAGGATTAACTCCCCCCCCCCCCCGTTCTATCTAAATAGACATGTTACATCTCTTTCGAGTCAGGAATCATTCTGGGAATGATCAAACCTACTCGAGGTCACATTCAACTAATTGTCACACTTGTCTAATTGTTTTTACAAGCAACTCACAGTCATCAAGTCGGGTGTAGTTATCCCGGATAGGAAAGTAACAAGAACATACTGATGTCCACACAATTCTGAGACAATTGCCAAAAACCGTTTTCTAGGCTGTTCTCGAAGGGAGGGTCAACAGGGCAATGTGAATTCAACCAAACATTAACTCGCATGATCTACATTACTCTACTGGTTCTCTTTTCAACAACAACAACATGACCCTATTTCAGTAGACTAACCTCCTTCGTGTTTTTTTCAACAACCCCCAATTTTTGTTTTGGTTTTTGGTAATTATCCCGATATGTGAAAATGTTATATGTGGCTTTTAAGCATGACAGCGCAGGCAGATCCAGAGGGTCGGGGGGACTCCCCCCCCTCCCCAATTTTTTTTTCTGGCGCCCTCACTCCGGTTTTTTTCTGTTTTCCCTCTTTTTTTAAATAAACTTGTCAATTTGGTCGATTATTGGCGCCCTTGTCACATCCCCCCCCCCAAGATTTTGCTCTAGATCCGCCACTGCATAACAGCGACGGTATACAAATATTTCAGCTATATAATTTATCCATGTCGTCAGCGAAAGAGTTATGGAATAATAGAAGCAATAAATAAACTCATAATTAGAAACTCGATAATAACTAAAACAAATTAAAAGAGTTGTATCCTCATTAGCATGTTTTTTTGTTGTTGTTGTTTTTTTTTTATCTGTGACTTCTAATATGAATTAATTTCTATTAATTTTGAATTTTGGTACAGTTATTTACATTTAATTAGGATAAAAACATTGTTTTTTTTTTAATTTAGTTTGGTTTTGCAGTACTTGAACTGACATAAAAAAGAGAGAAGATAAAGAGGAATTTGTGAAGACAGTGGACAACAAAATTGTACAATCTGTTCGAAAAATTCGGCTATATATTTAACAGTCACCATCAGCGAAATACAACATAAAACAAATAAAAAGAAAACAAACTTAGTAAAAAAAACATCGACAAAACAAACGTGTTAACTAAAATCATATCATAATTTATTTTTAAAGAGTCAATGTTTTCTTTTTATTTGTTTTATATTGTATTTCGCTGATGACGGCTATTGAATATATTACCGAAATATTCGGATAGATTGTATAACTTCGTTATCTGTCTTCGCAAATTCCTCATTATCTTCTCTCTTTATTTTACATGATAGAAAGGAAGTTTGGTTTTCATCATTATTGGACTGACATTTAGTTTTCCCCCCCCCCCCCAAGAAGGAAGGGGAATATTTATTAATACAGTTACAACAAAATCACAATTTTAACCAACGGAGATCAGAGCTCTTATATTCACTTTTAGGATGGCTGGCTTTGTTTCTTGCGATTTAGCTAAAGATTAATTTTCTTTTGTTCGTGATTTCAAGACAGGATTAATTAGAGGCAAGGAAACTTTTATAAAGAAAGGAAAACACCGTGCCCAAGGGCCTAAGTTCCAAAAAAGAACTTTTCTTCTCTACCCTCTTTTTTTAAGGATTTTTCATTGGGAGGGGGAATATATTCGACCCAAGATTAAAAAAAGGCGAATTAAATGAAAATGCTATTTCAAAAACCATTAGGTTTGACGGGGGGTTCTCGCTACCTACATAACAGATTCTGTAAATTATGCTCTCAAACTAATTTCCTAAATTTCCAACGATTTATTTTCAATAAAACCATGTAAAACGTTGAAAGACATTTGATTATAAGACGTTTGAAAGATTTGGTTTAAGAAATCTTCGTGATGACAAGAGATAATTGATGCATGCTTTTTGCATTCCATATTCTTGAAAAAGCTACACGCTGAAATTTATTTCCGAGGTTATCAGTGGGAGAGAGGGGGGGAAATTAACGAAAGAGCGACAAATCGGTAAATTATATGGTAATATGTAAAATAGTTTATTTTTCTTAGTTTGTGTTCTTAATACTGCACTTTTCCATAAATTTATTTCCCGGGTGTCATTTGGAGGGAATCTAGGCACTAAATAAAAGGCAAAATATATGAAAATTATACAAAATAACTTACAATCGTAAAATTCGGTACTTACGTATTATCCCGACCCCATTTAAGTTCTTGATCTGAGTGGAACTGGTTTCTCTGACCATGGATGAAATTCATTTAATTTGCAATGTGTATTGATAGAGAATACTACTGCTGACCATGGATGTTAAAATGAAGATTTGGGATTTGCCAAGGACTGAAGAAGAGGCAATTAGACTTTGCCAGGATAAGGGGGTGTTGCCCAAAACAAAACAGTGCGTCAATGGACACAGCATGACTTTATACTCTTTCAATAAAGAACCTTTTTGGCAGTGTACAACTAGGCAACAATTTTCTTTTGTAGTTTCTATAATTTTGCTAATAAAGCATCATATTTTCATCCTATTTTGGCATAGTTCATTAGGATTAACTTCACTTCTTGAGTGGGGTGGGGATAATACGTAAGTATGTTTGGTTGGAGGAGATCCAAGCCCCCCCCCCCCTTATGCGTGCCAGCCTCGAATCCAAGTTCCTCACCACAAGAAAATGTATTTATAGCATCTGGGTCGGTTTGTACAACAATTATAAGAACATGGGGGAGTAAAAAAAAAAAATTCCTGCATTTTTTTTTAGATCGCAATGAAAAAAGCTGGAAAATTTAGTAAAATAACTTCGAATCCCCTTTAGCAGTTTTGCATGTTTTTTCTTTTGAAAGCTACTTATATTAAAACTTAATACAATGACAAGAGCGAATAGTTTTGCATGGTATTTACAAGAGAATTATATTCTACACGCTCATGGTTTCTTCTTGGATTTCTCCACCATATGGGGATTACCCTTCACAAAGGCATTGTAAAGCTTCTCATGAAAGATTTACGAAAAATCCAAGGACTTCAATTTCCGATAGTTAAAGGAGAAACCTTGCAAGTTGTAGTAGTTCAGATGTTTCCTAGAATAGCACCAGTAACATTATAGGTTTAATATAAATACAAATTTACTTCCTATATCGGGAGTCCATTTTACAAAAAAAAAAAAAAAAAAAAAAAAAAAAAAAAAAAAAAAAAAAAAAAAAAAAAAAAAAAAAAAAAAAAAAAAAACTAACAGCGAGGTTCAGAATTTAAGGCCATTCACTGTGTAAAATACAAGTTGCGCATTCAGCGGTTACTTTGCTAAAGAGCTAGTATATTCAGGGCTTCCACTCTCGAATATTAAAATTCGGGGACAAGTCTTAAAAATTCGGGGAGTTTTCGGGGACAAGTCTTCAAGATTCGAGGATTTTTCGGGGGAAAAAACAAAATGAAATTTTCTTGTGAACATTTAGGAGCCAAGAAGTTTTAGCTTCGTTTTCAGGCTCAAGTAGGGTATGGATCCGCATAGTAAATCAAGAGGCCCGTTCTTTTGCACTAAGATCTTACATCTAAGATCTCACATCTTTCTGCAAAGATTTCCATTCTTCTAACTCATCTTTGTTCTAAGATCTTACAGCTCACTGATGTTAGCAAAAAATGTGAAAGACGCCATCTTTCTGCCATATAGAACAATGATGAGAGAACTTTTATGAACCACTCATCATTGTTCTTAGACCGCTGATCAGAGCAGAATGATGAAAGGCGTTTGCAATAGAACGCTAGAAGAAGTAAGATCTTAGTGCTAAGATTTCACTTTTAAGCGTTCTTTGTCAAAGGATGTAAGATCTCAGCGTAAAGATGAGTAAACGAACGGCCCTAAGCCTTTTACAGAATAGGTTTTAGAGCCTGAGCAGGGGATTGGAACCCATAGCTGAAAACGCTTATTGCTGATATTGCGTTAAAAACTTCAAAATTGTTTTCAAATTAAAAAAAAAAATTGAACACATGTGAATTGTAAATACCAGTAGCAATTTTTCATTAGGTCATGATCTCAGTAATTTATTAATGATATTAAAAAAATATATATTTTGTTTGAGGTTTCTACATAGGTAAATTAAATAGACAAACTTAAACCTATAGGTATGGGACAACATTTAAACTTAGAACAAATAAGGACTAAATTAAACAATCAAATTTAAACTTAAATTAAAAAGGTAATTTTGACGACAATTGACACATTATTGGTTTTTCTTGCTGATTCTAAGGTTTTAAGTGTTTACCCCCCCCCCCAGAAATCCCCCCTACAAACTGGAAAATACCCCCCCCCCCTCACAAAATACCCCTGCAGAAGATACTCCCAACGAAAAGTAACCGCGTGGAAAATACCACCCGTGGAAAGTACCTCCGCGGAAAGTACCCCCGCTAAAAATACCTTCGGAAAATACTCACTCTCCCCCCCCCTGTGGAAAATACCCCCTCAGAAAATACATTTTTTTCATTGGTTGTTTCTACTATGCTTTCCTTTCTTTCGATTACCACATAATCACTATATAGTCACCGATTAACCCCCAACCCTGCGGCCATCCATGTTCCAAATATAATATTTGTTGTAGTCTCATTTTTATATCAGCCCTTCTAATGCCTGGACATGATACCTATAGGCTCCAAATCCTACAAAAATCACTTATTCTTTTTCTTCCCACTAACATTATTTGGCATTATTAACCAACAGTTCGTGATAAATAAGCCAGAAAATAATATAAATTTGACAAGAAACCAATTTGAGTCTAATAACCAAATTTTTACTTTCAGCTGTAATGTAAATTTTCTTATGAATAATATTTTTGGGGTCACTTTCGCTTAAATCCCCTATTCCCCGACCTTGTACATAATCTATAGCAAGATTTTTTCTCATTAGGATGGGGCGGGGGTGCATTTTTTATGGTAAGAAGATTGTATTTAGGTATTTTTCTTAAGAAGAAATAAATTATACCACAATTTCTTTAAATTATTTTGTTTCTATCTTAGAATTAGCCTTCATACAAGGTTACTAATTATTCAAGCATTAGAAGTTGCAAGGATAGGCCTAGATATTTAAACAAATTGATTTGGCTCTCCCGAATTTGAGCAGAATATTTTTTCCGTCAAATTTCTTTCACCTAACTAACAGTTTTGCAAAACCGTAAAAAGATCCTAAAACTGCAGTTTAAAATATTACACCCACTGAAAATATTACACGGGTGAAAGGACCAGAATAATAATTGTGAGGGGAGTGCTGGGTAAATACGTTTGAGGATAAAAGGTGGTATAACAAGTACAATTATCCGATAAAAAAAAAAACTTAAATTTTACACAACGAATGAAACAAAAATTTAAATGGTAAGAATTCCTGGCAAAAAGATCAATACCTTCAATTAAGCCACTTTATAAGAAAGGTGATAAAAGTGAGTGTGGTAATTATCGAGGCATTAGTCTGGTCTCTGTAGGTAGTAAATTACTTAGTAATATGATACTTTTTAGACTGAGAGATGCTGTAGACAAAGTTTTAAGAGAAGAGCAGTGCGGTTTTAGAAAAGGTAGAGGATGTGTCGACCAAATTTTCACTCTTAGGCTAATAATTGAGAAGTGCCTGAGTTTTCAAACACCTTTGGTCCTCAGTTTTATAGATTATGAGCAAGCGTTCGATTCTGATGATAGAAGAGCTTTAGTAAAGGTTTTATCCTTGTATGGTATACCAGACAAATACATTAAAGTGATTAGTGCTATGTACGAGAATAACACTGCTGCGGTTAAGGTAGGCAATGAGGTTAGCAGCTGGTTTTGTATTAAATCAGGAGTTAAGCAGGGTTGTGTTCTATCCCCCTTTGTATGGATTATTTTGATGGACTTTGTTTTAAGGAGCACAGGAAAGCCAATGGGAGACCACGGAATCAAATGGGGAGGAAAAAGTCTCCTGGACTTGGATTATGCTGATGATTTAAGCATCCTAGATGAAATTGTGAGCAAAATGAATGAAGTTTTAGAGGTTTTGCGAGTTCAGGGTGCTAGAATTGGTTTGAAAATTAATGTTAGGAAGAGTAAGTCACTAAGTCTAGGAATAAGTGAAGATGAAAAGGTGACGTTGGGTAATGAAAAGATTGATCAGGTGGGCAGCTTCACTTACCTTGGTAGTATTATTAGTAAAGATGGTGGGAGCAGTGAAGATGTTAAATATAGAATAGCCAAGGCTCAGGGTGTTTTTCACAGTTAAAAAAAAGTCTGGACGAATAGGAAGATAAGTCTGCAAACCAAGATTAGAATATTAGAAGCTACAGTGATGACAGTGGTCAAATATGGCTCTGAAGCATGGACGCTCCGAAAAGCGGATGAAGATTTGCTAGATGTTTTCCAAAGAAATTGCTTAAGGATTGTTCTGGGTACCCGGCTGACGGACCGTATTTCAAACAATAGGCTATACGAAAAATGTGGTTTAATACCGCTCTCTAGGGCTATAATGAAAGAAAGGTTGAGGTGGCTAGGGCACGTTGTGCGGATGAAGGATGACAGATTGCCGAAGATTGTCCTTTTCGGCCAACCATCTAGGGCTAAACGGAAAGCAGGTCGTCCCCGTCTGGGGTGGGAGGACGTCATAAAGAAAGATTTAAAGGAAATGGGAACTTCGTGGGCGGGTGTAAAAAGGGAGGCTTTGAATAGATTGGGGTGGAGGAGGAGCGTGCGTAGCTGTGTTGGCCTCAGGCGGCTTGGTGCTGCGGTGAGTTGTTAGTATTAGTAGTAGTAACATAATATGCGTTCATCATTAAGTATTAAACATTTATTCAGTATGTCCCAAACCAAAAATAGCAGAAGAAAACTAAATTTAAACTTATGAATTGGCTTTCAAAACAATTCCCCTTCTTTAGAAGTTCAATTTCAAAACCCAAAATCATACTGAGCGTTCCGTTAAACAACTTCAAATAAAATTCTTGTCTAATTTTGTTAAGATTGTCTGGACCACGAATGATGTAAATGCAAGAATCTTATAGAATTTGGAATACTCCATTCGAAATGGTTTAATCTAAATGCTGGAAAATGATACTTTTGTAAACATATGAAGAACCGTCTATAATTAAATTTTATCAGTCTGGTTTTTATGCAAAGCAACACAGGAGACGAAAACTAACGAAGAAGAGAGTAGCGAGAAATTATGGTATGTAAAGTAATGTTTGCTAGGGATAGTCACTAAGGGTGACACTGTGGTTGGGTGATTTTCGGGGAAACTTTGGGGATTCGGGGAACCAAATTTTTTTCGGGGAGACACATAGATTTTCGGAAAAATCCTTGAAAATTCGGGGATAGTGGAAGCCCTGAGTATATTATACGCACAGAGCAGTAAGTTTACCGCAGATAATTTCTGGCTCTTCATTCTCGGTGCGAACAAACAGCTCCTCCCACTTTTTATTGTATTAGCGCGTACAAACAGCTCCTCTCATTTGATCTGCCATCAGCGGCCAATTACCCTGGAACGCGTATTTTGGCAGAAACTTTCTCAAAATGCCTTTGAAACCAACTTGAGACTTCGAAACTTACATTTAATTCCTAAAAACATCTAATAATAACATTGCACTACTAATTACCGATTTCCATATATGTATTGAAATATATAAATTTAAAATTAGTTTCTTCAAAATTTAGTGTTCCAACGTTGAAGCCAAGTTTCTCGTTCAAGAGAAATCTGACTTATCTACCCGTGAAAAGATCTAATGTCGCTTATGTTTCTACGTTCTCTGGAGCACCCGCACCTCGGTCCGGGTTTTTATAATGGGTGAGATAGGGAAAGATCGTACTGCCTATAATTTATATACTGTGATTATACGCTTCAGCTAGTCCTTTTTGATACCGTGCATCTCAAGTTACTTGGCACTATATGTAACCATAAAACTCAATATTTCCTTTTCACGAGGCACCCCTCTATCCAAGTTTCTTTTTAGTATTTGCCTTTCTGGAATGGTAAGTACCAAATCTGCCTAACACGTCGACATTTCTGTAGCCTTACGGAGGAAAACCCTACTTTTAGATAATGCATAAGATGTATGTTATTATCAAAGCGAAAAACACTAGAAGGCAAAATGCTGGGTTTTGTGGTCGCTGAGCTTCAGAGATAGATACAAACAAATTCAGGCAACATTTTATATATCCAAGCAATTAACGAGTTTAAAAAAAATACATATTTCTGACTTATAAAACTAGATAACCCTTAAAAGCAGGACAGCACAATATATTTGGTTAATAATTATCTGCTAAAATAGTTTCCATTCCTATCAGTTGAAATATATCGAGAACGATGATTTACATCAATTTCCTTTGACGAGCGACCATTCCTAGAAAAGGGAAATTTATCTCCATTTTTAACAGTAATTCATCAATAAGTTTTAATGAGAAACAGTGTGACCCTTGTCGAACTAATTTAATAAAAGGGGAAAAGCAAAAAAAAAGAAAGAAAAACAAGAGCAACTAAGAAAAAAACAGCAAGGTTAGAAGGTTACCTTTCCGGCCATAAGTAGCCGAATCGTCAGGGTATTAGCTGTTGGGGGAGCGTTAGCCAGCTTCAGTTCGCCGCTTGCAGTGGCCATAATATTTGTAAATAGGGAATTGCACAGAGAAAACGGCAGCTAAGGTCGTGCTTCTTCTAAGCAGGTAGGATTCGTTCAAAACACCGGGAAACGGCGTCGAGTTAGGTTCAGTAGCAGGGAAGGGCGACGGGTCAACGCTGCGAAGCAAAACAAAGACTAGGTTAAATAAAGATGGTAATTAAGAGTAGTGAATGGGATACAAAATAATATTTTTTTTAACGAATAAATCCTACCTTAAATCCTCTATGTAGCTTATTTCAACTCTTCTGCTGAAAACCTAATACTAATGACTTCTAACTATAAAAAATGTCCTATTATAATGAAGGTACTTGCGTATTATTCGGTACAGACTCGAGAACAAACTGGTTTTATCTATCCGTATTGAGAGACAATTAGCTTACGCTCAGTGGAAAACAAGTGACTGGTATCAGAATACATTGGGCTTATATAATTTGGGCTATATATTTGCGCATTGGGGGGGGGGGGGTAAAGTGTTTAGAAAGCGTGAAGTTAGAAAACAATTCTTACTTCATAATATTCACAAAAATTGTAGTTAATACATTTTGCATGTAGAACCGCTATACTTTACTCAACACCCCCCCCCCTAATGTGCAAATATATAGCCCAAATTTGTTTCTATAGTATTATATTTTCATCATATTTTGACATATTTCGCTAGGATTAACCTAACTTCACTTCTCGAGTGTGTACTGAATAATACACAAGTACCCTAATAAATATAGCCGGGATTGGTTTCAAAAGCTTTAAGGTAGGGATCCTATGTTAAGGTATTAACCAACCTTGAAATTAATGGCGGATTCGCCTAAAGCACCTTGTTTGAACGGTATGGCGTAAGAGGATTTAAATTTGGATCCACAAACCTCTCTTCAAAACCCTAGCTTAATTTTTTTTTTTTCCTAGGATAAGTCGTAGTCTTAGGAATAAAAGAAGAACAAAATTGTCGTAAATTTAACAAATACAAATGTATTATTTAAAAATGTAGTTCATGTGGGAACAACGTTCATTTATACGCTAATTGGTTGTTATGATTTCCAAATATATAGGTTACTTTTTTTTCTTTTTTCTTTTTTTTTAATAGCGCAGCATCACGTGCGATCTCAATTCTTAACCACCATTTAGTAGCATAATATTTTTTTTACTTTGGGCCAAATCCTAAAACTACTTTTTAGGCCAGATTTTGATTTAGTGCATAAAAGTCAGTCTTCACATTTGTAAGTATGCAATTTTTTAAGTGCTAGCAGTTAAAGGAAACTGCAAATGAGCTAAATCTTTGTCCATAGAGGAAAATGGGTCTATGGCGACAAATATGTGGGGGGAGGGCAAAATTTATTGTTCAAAATCTTCGGGGGGGGATAATTTTTAGATATGGAAGAAAATTAAAATGAGCACACATTTAGATATATGGCCTTAATCAAAATGTCAAAAAAAACGATTTTGTTAATGAAAATACGCGAAAAAAGGCATTTTTTAAAATTTACAAAAGGGGGAGAGAAATTTACCAGACATGGTAAAAATTAAAATTCATACCCCCACTAAAGTATAGATATTGTCCACAGGGTGGATAGTTACAGAAAAGAACACCGGGAGCTTCACACAGCAATCCAAAAGAACCCCCAGATAAATTTGAAAAACAAAAATTGAGCATTAAAACAAAACGATTGACAGACTTTACTCCCTCCACTCCTAAAAATGGTATAATTCTCAACAGGTTGGACCTGTGCCCACCTGTGATGGAGTAGACAATATTTCTTATTTTAGGAAATCAACGCAAAGATAGGTAAAATTCAAGGAATTCCACCAGTTTCAATTCAAACCGTGTAATAACCGGTTTGAAAACAGGAATTGCCTTATAATATATGGATTAATTAATATATACTTTAGTTGCAGCACCGTTGAAATCTCCTAATCAAATGAAAGTAAAAATAATAAATCAAACCTACATAAATGATCATTTATATAAGGGGCAGCTATCCCCCTTCAACTGCCCGTTCTTTACTCCAAAGTTTGACAGTGGCGCTATTTCGTCAAAATCCTGGGGGGGGGGGGGCAAAGTTGGAGCCAATTTCCCCAAATCAAGTGAAAATGACAGTGAAAACTGAAAAATGAGCCATATAGTACCATAAAGGTAAAGATATACTAAAGAAAACTGACCCATTTCTGTAGATGCTTGAATTATGCAGGCTTATCTTAGTTTTGACAAGATTTTTGAAGAAACTAAATTTCAGCTGGGAGGGGGGGGGGGGCAAACTGGGGTGTGAGGGGGGGCAAACCAAAGTCTGTTAGGGGTAGTCCCCCCCCTGTCGCATAGCAAATTACGCCCCTGAAGTTTAACAGGTCCTTTTTTAGAATGAAACACAGAAAGCCAATGGGGGAGGGGAATTGCAAGTGTTTTATTTACCGATTGCGGTTCAAAATATTCGAACAATAAACTTCATTGTTCAAAGCAAACAAAATTAAATGATCCTTAAATGAT
Organism: Artemia sinica; assembly: GCA_027921565.1. Lineage (NCBI taxonomy): Eukaryota > Metazoa > Arthropoda > Branchiopoda > Anostraca > Artemiidae > Artemia > Artemia sinica. Next base: position 1,138,021 of record JAPEVW010000046.1, read on the forward strand.
CCCTTCATTCTCAAAGCACTGCGATAAAAAAAACAACAACAACTTTTTATTACTTTGCTTTTGTGTCAAAGCATTCATTCTTGAAGCACTGAGATAAGCAGACTCAAACTTCGGCGCAAAGATCGGTGAGTAGAAAAAAGGGGGCTTATGAAAAAATGGGGATTTTAAGTTAATTTTTGATTTTTTTTTTTTTTTTTTTTTTTTTTTTTTTTTTTTTTTTTTTTTTTTTTTTTTTTACGTGACTTTTTACCTTCATTTGAAAAAAAAAGTATGTTTCTACTTCATATTCAGGGTTATCTCAAGCATAAAAGGGTATCACACCCTCAATGGCCTTTAACCCCCCTCTCCCGATCTTCCATGTGAAGTTCTGAAATTTTAGTCTAAAAGTACAGTTGTTGGGGTTTTTCCACACTTACCTGCAAACCCTGATAGTTAGTGTGAAATTATTTGATACTTTTTAAACGTTTATTACAATAGAAACAATTTATTGAGCCGTTTGTTTTGCATTGATTACACATATGTTAAGGATCAAATGCGCCACTGAGAGGTAGTGTAGCCTCTGAAACTGAGAGGATATTTGGACAGTTTTTTTGACAGCTCTAATACGATTAATAATTTCATAATTTTCGCTGAAAAATAACACCAGTTAGGATTAAAATTGTTCTGTTTTTCGTACAAAACGGCAGAAATTGGCCCTTTCCCGCAGTACGATCTCTCTTGTTAAATAAAAAAAAAAAAACAGAACTTGGAATTTCTATTTGAAGTCTCTAAGACCATAGGTTCGTAACGATTACCCAAGAAAGAAAGCAAAACGATTAGAAAACATGGATAATAGGATATCCTTCTCGTGAAAAATAGGCATTTTGTTTTTCGGTAGATAGGAGATTAAAAATCCCGCTCTATGGTTCTCAGACATTTTCAATTCGACTACGTAATTTTCACCAAGACCACGTCCTTTTCTGGGGTACCCCCCCCCCCTCTTGCATAAAATTGTGCAAACTTCCGTAAACTATTACTAGTGATAGGCTAATTCAAAATAAATTAATTTAGATATTCAAAACCAGCATTAAAAACAGACTTTTGATTCATTTACTGTTATAAAAATTCCGTTTGTTAGCGATATCGTTTCGATTGACGAGGGTCGCTCTGTAATTAACGTTTGTTGCAGTGTACAGTTCGACTTTATTTGCCAAATATCTGAAATGGGCGGCTTTCAATTAAGCTTTATGCTACCTGTGCAAAGTTTTTGAGTAAGACAACAATTTTGCTATCACCCAATATCTGAGATGTAGCTGTTTCCATCTACCGAGCTACATTTTTGAAACTTACTTTGCGTTTCCTTTTATACATGATATATATATATATATATTATATATATATATTATATATATATATATATATATTATATATATATATATATATATATATATATATATATATTATATATATATATATACTCATATATATATTATATATATATATATATATATATATATATATATATATATATATATGATATATATATATGCTGTTAAAGTTACAGCTTGTTAAGCTACGTATCTTGTATTATAATAATAATAATATATAATATATTATATATATATATATATATATATATATATATATATATATATATATAATATATATTATATTGAAAAATACGTTGAAAAGACGACAAAACATTTGAAAATATAAGTTGTTTTGTATTTTTGAACACCGTTTAGATTATTACAAAAACCCCAACTATTACTATAATTATGGCTCGATGAATGGACATATCTGAAACTACTGTTTCCAACAATATAATATATTAGTCCAGTAAAAATAAGGTTTTAACCGTGCAGAAATACCCCCTTTCAGAGAAAATAGGGGAAAAGGGGGGGGGGAGGAATCTCGAATTTAAATTTTTGCAATATTTTCTCGATTCAAAGTTTGTTTTCTATTAATTCAATTCTGGGGAGACCGAAAATGATATCAGAATTGAAAAATTCCATCACTTAGTATCCCACTTCATCATTTTTTTTTTCAATTATGTATTACATTATTATAATGCCATAAATGGTATTTTTACCCCTTCTGACCTCGCTTAGGGTGAAAATGGGGAACTAAGTGAAGGAAATTTTCATTTCTGATGTCTTTTTCACCTCTTCAGACTTGAATTAATAGGAAACGAGCTATCAATCCAGAAAATATTGCAGACATTTAAATTGAGATCCCCCCTTTTTTCCCTGAAAAAAAGGATTATTTTTGCACGGCCAATTTTGGCTGATTTTCGCACGGCCGATTTTGGATATGTTATTAAGCAATTTTTTCTTTAGGTAGCTTGAAACATTTAGGTCCCAAAAATTCTGTTGGTCAAATGCCAAGGTTTGGATTTTTTTTTCTCTCGTAGTTTTACTGGACTATATGTATTGTCCTTTTGTTTTCAAGCTACAGCTATAAGTAGGTCACAAAATAGACTTTTTCACTGGGAACATAAAATTTAATAAAAAAAAAATCTTTTTTAATGAAAAGTGATGAACAAAATTATACTCAAAACCAAAAAAAGCTTATACAAGGTGTCAAACGTAAAATGAGCAGAAACTAAAATGCATGAAAAAAGCCTATCATGAACAGAAATAACATTGAACAAAGAAGCCAAACTTAAAACACACAGAAGTTACAACAAACAGGAGAAGTGTTGCAGCCCTTAAAACTTCCGTAGAGCCTAGTGTCATTTGTGGTTTACTGAAAGCTAAATAGATTACTTTAACCAAAAGTTTTATTCAGCCGAATAATTTGCTAATAAAATTGAAAGGAATGAATTTAAAAGGCAGAAAACACTGAAAATAAGGGTAAAATAGTAAAACTTAAAAAAAAAAGTAAATTTAAAATAGTAAACATAAATAGTAAATTTAAGATTTAAAATAATAAAACCAAATTGACTGTAATATTTGTTTAGATCGATATATTTTCGGAACAAATAAATTCCCTAGCCGTCATTTGCGCTTTACTAGCAACTAAGCACATGGCTTAAATTGAAGGTTTAATTGGCCAACTGATTTTCTATACATTTAAAATGAATCCATTAAAATGGGGCACACTGGATAAATAAAACTAAAATGATAATTAACTAAATCCCTTGAATACAATTTTTGGAGGAAGTAAAACACTTGAGAGATAAATTTTTCAAGTTGTGATTTGGGCAGACGTACCATGTTAATGATTTTTAATTATTAACACTTAACCATTTGGGACATTCCCTAAATTGTCCTCCTAAGAGTGAAAGGAGGTGCAATAAGCCCACATATGGAAACTTTCAGTAAGAAGGGAGAGCTAGAGGCGACAATAGCCAAAGGACTCACTTTAGTAACTAAGTAAATAAGTTTATTTATAACCCGCAATATAAAATAAATGCGGAGTAAAAAAGAAAAAACAAATAATATTATCCACGAGGAAATAATAAGAAGAAACACAACATAAATAACATAACAATATTTATAAATCTCTAATCTGGAAAAAAATAAGTGAGGGGGTCACTGGTATATATCTTCCTTGGAGTATTGGTCCTCAGATCCTTGGCGATGTTGTCAAGCAGCACTAGAGGGTCGACAAGTCCAAAATGAGAAATAATCTTGTGATTTCTGTACCACCTTGGTAAATATAGCAGGAATTTACAATATTTAAATTAGCCTCTCCTTAGCTGAAGACGGTCTTTTTTGCGCATTAAAGGCTGCAAACCGGAAAGAAAAAGAATTGGCAAGGGAACAAAAACTATGGTAAAGTTTACATAAGCCTCGGCGGCTGTACCTCCGTCTATTAGGCAAGATTTTACCATATGAGAAGCGAATACGCTGTAGAGCACTAGCAACCAGAGACGAGCATGTAGTCGAAAGTGTATCAGAAAAAGTAATCCCAAGCCATTTCAACCTTACATATTGTAAAGTCTTACAAGATTCTGATTTCAGCCCGACGTAGTCTGACCACTTTTCTCTTAAATGTATCCATGAATGCTGTTCTTATATAGCCCATTTGTAGCATTTTTGGCCTTGCTTCTCGAGCCGCAGGTGCCATGCCACCCATAGAAGCATATACTTTGGAACTTTCAACCATTTTAGTTAGAATGGATATCTTAAAATCTCAGTCCGACTATATTTACAGCTGCGGGGCACCGGTATTACATGCAACATTGAAAGGGCGTCTGATTACCCCTTTGCTCGGTTTCACATCTAGACTAAGATGCTAGAACGTTCTATTGACGATCGAACGAGTCTTCTATGTTTCTGCGACCGTCCATGACGTGTTTTAAGGCCAAAAAAAAAAGAAAAAAAAAAATGTGTATTTAGGTGCAAATACTTCGCCAAACAAAATTCAAAAGGGTACTTGTCCATTATTTAGAAAACACCAAGAATTTGGATCTGCAAAATCAGACGATAACTGGTTTATAAATCTCTGTGAGGAGACAATTAGCTTCGGCACAGTGGAAAACTACATTGCAGCTATATTTTAATTAAACGTTTAGTTGGTATTTTGGTTAGGTTAGGTTGGATTTTGCATGCAGCCCCACTATACTTAACCCCCCTCCTCCTAATGTGCAAATATACAGCCCAAATATTATATATAATATATATATAGATATATATATATATATATATATATATATATATATATATATATATATATATATATATATATATATATATATATATATATATATATATATATATATATATATATATATTATATATATATATATATATATATATATATATATATATATATATATATTGAAAAACATATACAAGTCAAGTCTAAAATTTCACTTCATGAAATTAGCGGGATTTTACGTTAACATATTACATGGGTGTGTCAAACTAATTTAGAGGGATCGAAGACTATTAGTATATTAACCAGAACAAGAATAATACTTCATTAAATATGTAGCAAAATATTCTGATTGTTGAAATTTCTTAAGATTAAAAGTGTAGCAGGTTCCGATAAAAGCAAACCTAAAGAAAAGTTCAACTTTCCTATTGTTAAACAACAAATAACGTAGAACAATAGGGAATTTTTTCCGTAAAACAGTGGAATTCCAAACCTTAAATGAATATTTCGACCCTATGTCCAAGGGCCATCCTCAGCATATTACATATAAATATATAAAAGAAACTTAAAATACGACCATTAAAACTAAAAAAAAAAACTAGAACAGTCCTAGTATCCCAGTTAGTATTAACGAGTCCTGGTTGAACCTAGTTGAAATAAGGACGCTAGGACTGTTTCAATTTTTCTTCTTTTTTTAGTTTTAATGGTCGTATTTTAACGTAAGATTCTTTTATATTTTTATTTGTGTTATGCTGAGGAGCCCTTGGACATAGGCTCGAAATATTCATTTAAATTTTGGAATTCCATTGTCTTATGGAAAAAAATCCCTATTGTTCTGCTTGTTATTTGTTGTTTATGATGGAAAGACAGCGTGGTCTTCGTCGCTATTTACTTCCTATTGTTGATAAAACTTTAGCTTATACACCATGCTCTAAACTTGACTTCCGGTATTTTAATCTTATCGACAGGATTATTTCAAGAATCTACCAAAAACGTGGAAATAAATGTAATTTGGCTTCAGAAGGGCTAGCTTGTAAAACAAAGGACGAAAAATTGTCAAACGTTTTTTTTCAATTTTTGAAATAATAGATTATATTATTTTAAGCTTTAATGACCGACGAGGGGAAGTATCATATTTCAACAGTTTCTTGGCATATTTTTGTTCCTTTATACTATCCCTGGGTAATGTGTAAACCTTAAAGTAACAAATAAATTTTCTACAAAACGCTATTCTTGTTGAGAAGATGCATTATACCAAATAAATCTTTCCACAAGACCCTGGCTGTACACTTAGAATGTAAATCACCTTTTTATGACTCGTTTCAAAATAATGAAAGCAGAAAGTGGAACCAGCACACCAGGGTTATTTACTGGCAAAGAATTGTCGCAAATAGATTTACTGGTCAATGATCATAAGGGAAATTCATTTCCCTAGTGGACTAAACAAAGCCTCCCACGAGATAAACGTGGTCTAGCTTCATCAGATCACCGTCAGATACCTACGAAATTATCTAGCATTCAAAGAAGCACAGTTCCTCGTAAATCTACCATTGTCATTCCGCAACAATAAAAAAGCAATAAAATGGCTTCAGCAAACAAACACTGTTTTATGAACTGTTTCAAAGGCAAAATCTTCAAAGAAAAGCTCCTCAAATACGTGCTTGAAACCCAGATTACAAACCTAAGAAGAATTAGAGCTTCAATAGCATCGAATATTTGACCACGACATAAGAGCACATATTTTATTGTCAGAATTTATAAAGGAAGTCTGGTGTTTCAATATTTTTCAGGATATTTTATGATTTCTGAACAACTTTCTTCTTTCACCGTCCTGAGAATAAACTCTTCTGTCTGTTTAAATTAGCCCCATTCTTTCAAAAATAATGTTCTTGAATTCGAGAATTGACATTGTTGTTTGCATAAACAGGTCATACGTACACGCAAGCATAACCTTAAGTATTTCGAGCTGATCTGCTGAAGATGGCGTGTCTGCGATTGCTGAGAAACGGCTAAGGGTATTAAGCTGACCAAAAATATCCAGATTGCCAAAAGTACGTATCAGCAACATCTCTGGAAAAGCTACGGGTATTCGGGTTAACCCTACACGGCATGTTCTTGGGGTGTTGAACTAAATCAAAAGACACTCTCTGTATCTAGGTTGTCAGAAGCGCGCATTTAGTATTTGCAACATCTCAGGAAGGACTAAGGGCTTTGAGTTGAAACTTCAAGGAATATTAAGGGGAAAACTGAACTAGATCAAAAAACTAGGGTGTCTAGGTGTCTCAGGAATGACTAGGGTGTTAATTTCAAACATTCAGCAAATGTGGAGGTTTATATCAAATTAAATCAAAACACACTATGTGCATCCAGGATGGCAAAAGGGCGTATCTACAACATCTCAGGAACAGCTAAGGGTACTAAGTTGAAACTTTCAGGAATGTTGAACTAAATCAATAGACACTGTATGTGCCTCCAGGCTCTCGCAATATCTCAGGAACAGCGAAGGGTGTTAAGTTGAAACTTTCAGAGAATGTTGTTAGGAATGTCGAATTAAATCAAAATACACTATTTGCATCCAGGTTGTCAAAAGCTCGTATTTGAAGAATCTCTGAAACGGCTAAGCATATGAAGTTGAAACTTCCAGGGAATGCTGAGGGGAATGTTAAATTAAACCGAAAGACACCCTGTGTATCCAGGTCGTCAAAAGAGCATACCTAAAATTTCTCGGGAATGGCTAAGGATATTAAGTTGAAACTTTCATGGAATGTTGAGGGGGGGGGGGTAGAACTGAATCAATAGATATGTGTGTTGAGGCTCTCAGGAGGCCGTATCTGCAATATCCCAGGAACAGCTAAAGAAACAAAGTTGAAACTTTCAGGGAATATTGAGGCGGATGTTGAGTTGAATCAAAAGACGATATGTGCACCCCGGTTGGCCTAATTCAAAATACATTAAATAAACATTTCACGAAGCTTGTTTGGTTTCCGCCAGAACTAGTTTATGAGGATTTCTGATCCATTCAGAATTTCTTGGTCGATCATTTCGTTTCAATATAATTTTTTATAACGCAGCATAATAACAGAAGGCTCGTGGAAATGACGGACCAATATAAAATAGAAGGGAAAAAAAGAATTAAACGCAAATAGCAACACAAAAATAAACAAAGATAATGTCACTTATTGAAATAGCTGAGCCCATGGATGAGTTGAATCTGGAATTTCTTTTAAAAAGGACTTGTTTGTTTCGGCAATTGATGCAGGTGGACTGTTTATAGCATATAATCTGCTTTTGTAAGGACTTCATGATGTTTTTTTTAGGGAACGATCCTAAAGTGTACAGTGCTAGTCACTGTAAATCAGTAAGATCACAGTGTGAATTTCTTAATAAAAATTTGAAAAAATAAACATATTTACATGTTTCATAAAGAGTATTTCATTTCCACCGAAAATGGTATTTAAGAATTCAAGAACTTGCTGAATGTTAGCTAAAATACAGTTAGCTAAAATTTCTGAGCAGCTTTTGTGGTTCATTGCCTTCTAGATTCTACTTACCATCACAGTCAGTCGCCGACCTTAGTTTTATGATGTATGCATAAATATTTTAGGGTGAGGGGCAACGCCATCAGACAACAAAAACAGGAGAATAATGTTGTAATTCTGGGAGGAATTGCAAGAGTAATATTATTTAGGGGGGGGGGCAGAGAATCTACTTCCTCCTAAGCACCTACTTGATGGGTATTTTAATCAAGAAATATTCAATTTGTTTCCACTAAATATAAAGGGATATGGTATGTCACAATACAAGCCACAACACATTTTCCTTTAAATTTGAGATGCTCTGATAAACCTGATCAACATAAATTCTTATGTTAAAAATACTTTGAAACTGTATAAACAACAGATTTAGAACAGAAAGTGTCAAAACGACACGGAAACAATGACAGGCGATGGACATTAAGGAAGTCTATCCAGGAAATCTAACAATTCATACAACAAAGGCGGCGAAAATGATGCTATCGGATAAGCGAAAGTAAAACCGGCTGCGTACAGGTGTGAATATTTGGCATAGTTGACAGATCTTGTACACAAGATAAAGGTGACAGGGCACAACCTGAGCAAAACAATCTGTTCACTCAGAAATCTGTGATTTACGTTAAAAACTCACTTTTTGAGGTAACAGAGATGAGTACCCTCTCAACCAGCAAAGGATTTCTGAACACCACCACCCTTAAATTGTAAAGTGTGTGCACTCAATGCTTTTTTAACAAGAAAAAAGGAAGAAACTATTGCAAAGTATAGCTGAGGATGAAAGAAGTGCCCCTCCCATCCCCTCTTAGCGCTAAAGGGTTGTCATTTGTCTAGGTTTCAGTTGTCGGGCCTTTTTTTCACAGGAACAGGTAGCAAGTCTATAACCCAACCTTGCGGTAGCTGGGATGGAACCGCTGGTCCGAATTGCCAAGCAGAGACAGATCCTTTGCATTATCACAGAATGAAATCATTTGAACAATAATAGATAGGTGATATAATCACTGCAGAGTAGCTTGATATCACATCCTTCCATTTAGAAGGAAAGTCTTTTCACCACCATGGTGAAGTGACCAATTTAAGTTGAAACATTATAAGTATATTGTTTTGAATATCGATAAAATACTTGCAATGACCAATTGATCAATTATTCTATAGAAGTGAGTTTTCAGTAATTGTCGAAAGGGAGGGGGAGGAAACTTCTAGTAAGGATAATTACTACCCATTTCAAATAAAAAAAATATTTTAGATCGCTCATTTTGCTTATTTATTATGCAAACATGTAAATGCCTATATTTACTCTCGCTTATAGGGTAGAGATGAAGGTAATCATCAACTCTCCAAGGCTAAATGGTCATTTTCGCTTTCCAAAAAACTGGGAATTCTTTCAAAATAATTATTTCTTTTATTTCTTTAGAATACACATTAGGGAATGTTGTAGAATAAAGTTCCGTTTAAAACTAATCTTTGACATAATCCTCCAAATTAACAATCAGTATTTATTTCACTTAGAAATTTAAACGGCCTTAAGTTGTGAGCGGAGGATATGCAATTTCTAAAACAAATTACCCTTTGAAATTCAACCTGCGCTTTTTCAACACTTATGGTTAGACCAATTCCTACGAAACATCCGAATTTCAGATGCCAGGTTTAGTTTAATTTATAAATAAAAAAATAGAACTTGACAAAATGCATACTATATATATTAATATATTAATCTTATATATATATATATATTATATATATATATATATAGATATATATATATATATATATATATATATATATATATATATATATAATACATGAAAAAAAACAAGTCATTCTACTAAATCTTCTAGCCTGCCCATGAACTTGTAAAGGCAAGTTGTCCTAGGGGCGTGCCAAAATAAAATAAAAAATGGTGAGGCGAAAAGTTCATTTATTTGGCTGATGTAAAGAGCATCTAACCAGCCTCCTAACCCCATCATTCCCAGAAATGGCACTCTAAAGCGGTATTTAGCTACACTAGGCCTGACAAAGCGCGAATCAAATGAACCAACGACCAGATGAATGACCGGACTCTATCATAACTAACTTTATCATGGTCTGTATAGATGCTGAACCCTTTTGGTCGAAGCCAATAGTTCCGTTGTTTAGGAAATAACAATGCACAGTCATGCGCAACAGCTCAAGATTTACCAAAATGCCTAAGAGACTAGTTGAATTCATATTAATATAAAAAAAATCTCTTTTTGAGAAGCTCTATATTTTTTTAGTCAGAGGAAGTCTCATAAATTCCGACATGGCAAAATTGCCCTCGTTGGCGTCATATGACATTTAGTCCTAACGCTGTCAGTCTGAGATTATAAGAGTACATAGAAGGAAAAAACATAATTTGAATTAATACATAATGATCACCATAGAGCCACCAAGCGACCTACCAGCACTTGTGCGGCAGAGGAAAAAAAGACAGTCTATTTACTATTAAAAAAAGAAAATCAAGTTGTTTTCAAACGATAGAAAAGACTGACTTTACCGTTTGAATGAAGAGAAATTGTTCTAAATATTTAATGGGAGGCCTGCCAACCTGTCAGTCCCCATATTTTTACGCTGAAGTTTAATTAGAGCTTTCCCAAAAGCATTTTAAAACACAGCTATTTTACCAATTGTCTTGCAAAGCATTTAGACCCGTGATTCCCAGCGTGGGGCACAGGCCCCACCAGTGGGGCAAAGCAATATTTTGGTGGGCTATGGGCAGGACGTGTAACCTTTAGCTGACTATACTTTAGAGCCTTAATCTTGAAAAAAAAAACATTTTTCATTTGAAAGACGTCACATTCAAATACATTTAAAGAGCAAAACAGATACAGGATGTTGTATTTAGACAATATTTTTTATCAGTATAAAATAGGCCTAGAAAACGACCCGAAAAAAGATAACAAGGCAACGGCCTTTCAAGTTTCCTTCGGGTGAACAAACATAAAATGTTGAATAACAAAATTTATATATCACGAGGGGGGCATCAGGATTTTAGAAATAGGTAGCTGGAGCATGGCCCAAAATTGGCTGGGAACCACTGATTTACACTAAAAATTGTGTCATTCTAGAATGTGTGTAGGTTTCAAATTGTATGGATCATTAAGACATTGAGAAGAAAGAAGTCAAATGTTAGCATAAAATTTAGCGGGCTTGAGGGAATTTGGCTTACTTCATTTTAATTTAACCAGGGAAGTCATGCGTTATTATATGAAAGCGAAATCCAAACTCTACTTATGACTATAAAATTATTTTCAATACCGAAACGAGTCCTGTTGAATTGTACAGTTGCTATACGCACTTGCTTTCAAAGCTTGAAAGGGGACTTGTCAAACACAAATATTATTTCTAAATTTCCTTCATTGTTTGTTTCATGGATTTAATGGAATTGGAACTGTACCCTCTATTTGTTGGTGACTTTTTGCCTGCGTCTGATATTATATATTGTAAGGAGATAGAGGCAGTTTGGCCCACGGCAATGGAAATAGATATTTAAAGTAAGCCAATTGGAATCAAAAGTCAAATTCGCCATTTTGATGAGAATTATATGGATTCGCGGCAATTTCCTTTCAACATAGATAAAATATTCATAGCTCCAATTCAACTATGATTGACATACACAAGACTTCTTTTGTCATGATCTGGGTTGATTTGAGTTATGCCAAAGCTTTTGCTAGTAGGAACATCGATAAAACAAAAGAGATTTCTGCAATAGCAAATTGCTCAAGCCAAAGCTATCATCATGACCCTTAAATGTTGTATTGAAAATAGGGTTTCCGAAACTACGTACAATCCCACTTTTTTTACGCTGAGCGAATTCGAAAAAAAGAAAATTTTATAGCAGAAAACGTTTCAATTAAAGTAAAATAAACATATAGTTTCTTTTTCAAAAACAAAAAATACGGCCTACGTGCACAAGATATGTTTCAAAAATAGCGTTTCAACTTTATTGCCCGAAAGCATAAGAGTTTGATTTCGGGCTAAATTATCGGCACCCTCACCTAAAGATACTTACAAAAATGTCAGAGAAATAAGATAAAAGGTTATTCCTAAAACCTCTCAAATGAAGATACGAAACTCAATCAATCTTGGGTTATTTAGGCTTTGAAATCAAATGATTGCAAAGCACATAGAAAGTTAGAAACCCAGTTTTCTTCTGGCAGTTTGCTAGAAACTTGAAAGCGAAGTGTGAATTCTAATCCCAACCAACATGTACCGCTTTCACATTTCTTTTTCCGTATTTAAGTAGTCCGTTCCAAGCAACGACAGATGTATTAAATCGAAAACTCCTACCTCTAAAAATAATCCTTATGACACCTTAGATATCTCAAAACCAATTGCTCATTATAACCAGGACAAAAGAACTGAGGACAGACATTCCCAAGAAGCCTTAGAACGGAGACACTTCCCCCAGTTACCGAGTTTGCGCCCAAATTATGAGAGTGGGACAGACAAGAGAAGCCAAAATTAACGTCCCTTGACGTATTGAAAGAAGCGATAATCACTTTTAAAATAACTAAAGAATAAAAATTCGCGGTAAAATTTACGAATTGCGATTTTTTTAATTTCATACAAATACAAGTAAAGAATATAATCACGTCAATGTCGCCAAATATTGTTATTGCTGAGAAAGCAATTCATTGCCAACATTCAGGGAGAATAGAAAGTGATTTGCATTTCCGACCAGTGTCTTGGGCTCAAAACCATTATTTCATGAACGGCAAAGACAACGACGTTTAAGTTAAAAGGGACTTTAATGGCCTTCGTTCAAAATTATTTTGAGGTCCTAAATGGAAACCGTATTAATAATGACTTGAATGAATTTATTGAGCAATTTTACTCCCAAAAGAAGTATTTCGCTAAACTAAATCAATTATAAACTACCAAGGCAAACAAAATGAATGAGAAAAAGAAGACATAATAATAGACAAAAAAATTTACACGAAAAAAAAACAGACTACTAAAATTACCATCTTAGTGTTAAATTGGATTACAAAATTAAACAATAAAACGCTTAGTTCGCAAAATAAAATTCATAACAAATTATAGACATCTCTGTTATGCCATTTAATACTTAAATCCCATACTAAAGCTGAATTCAATATTTTCAACTTGGGGCACAGTTTCGAAGTAAACAAAAAAAAAAGAAGAGAAGCCTAAGTTTGAATTCAGAGTTTTCTTACTGAGTAATATTGTTTTCTGTCTAATCAAAAAAGACAGGATTAGCAAAATTCAAACACTTGCTTGATATTTTTTTCAATATCGGATATTTTTCTTATTTTTTACCACCCTGGATTACATTAAACGGCTACTTTGATGGCTTTGTATCACTTCCTGATTTTTCTCTTTCTTCCTTTTCTATAGCTTTGCTTTTCTCTTTCTTCATTTGCTACAGCTTTGCTTCTATTTACAGTTTACGATAGTCTTGCTTTTTAGCTTATGTAAAAGGTTACATAAAAATAAACCACAAAATTGAATCACACATTATACGTCAGAGTAGTAAAGAACCTCAAATTCCCTCTAGTTAGAAAAGTAGTTCTGAAAAACGCAACTAAATTCCAATTTAGAGAAGTGAATCCGAAAAAAAGGATATGGTTGGATGCGTCAAATATTCAAAACTACTCAAAGAGCCTCTCCGACGACAGACATAACAAAGAAAAAAAAAACAAAAAAACAGCGTACTCTGTTATGTGTACCGGAGAAAATATATTTAGACCTCTTCCCCAAACACAAACTTCCAGGTTTCCTCACCTTAACCCTCAGTCGTAAGATGAAAGAGGGTATACTTGCTAAAAAATGGATTTGTAACATTTTAATCAAACCTACTGATTGTATGCAATCTCATTAATGAAAAATGCTCGCTTGCATTTTGGCTTCAGACACCCGCTGTATCATATCACGTGATTTTTTTTAGGAAAGCGATTGGCTGAGAATTAACAATATTTGGGAGAGGGTTTTTTTGGGGGAGGGTGGAGGCTTCGTTGGGGGGGGAGTTACCGCCCAATAATGTGGCAAAAAAATTATTATACATCCCATGCCCCTTGACTATCCGGGTATGGAACCCTCTTGCCCCTCCACCAATAAAAATGCTGGAGATTCGCCCCTGACCGAGTATACGATATACAGACCGACCCATAATCTTTGTTCACCTTTATTACAAGTATCTTCAATTAGGGATAACGGACTATAATTCTACTAGACGGATAAGCGAAACATACTTTCCAATCATACAAGAGTAAATTCAATAGTGTTAAACATAAAGCACATTGGCATTCTTACTGACGAAGGTAGAAGTTTTGAACTAAACTTGTTAAGAGTTTCACAAAATCATCTCCTAGATATCATTAAACTGGGTGATATAGAATTTGTTCATTAAGGTAGGAATGACTGGGTACATAGGCAGGGAGTAGGGGTTCATGACGAACAAGACAGTTTCTAAGTGTTGCTTAGGTTGGAAGGGTATTAACAGAAGAATTCTAGTTGTTGATTTTATGACCAAAAAGTGCAAGGTATCAGTCATATTGGTAGACGCCTAAGTACAATCGACTGATGAGGACAGTAGTGACTCAGAGAAGTGTTTCATACAAGTAAAAGAAAAAAAAAAGATAAAATCACAGGTAGAAATAGGTTAAATTTATTAGGGATCCTAACGCTGAGATCGGAACAAATAGGAAACAATGGTACCCAAGCTTCAGTAAATTTGGCGTAGGGAAGGAAAACAATAATGGTAATAGATTACTAAATTTTAGGTGTAATAGTCTAGTTGCAACAAAACATTATTTGGACACAAAACTCTTATGAATGCTGTTACTGATGTTAAAAGTGAATAACAACATCTATTTTTACATCAGTAACAATGTCCATTCATTACAGCACAACAGTAGCATATGTCCTAACAACATCCGTTAGGCCTACAAGTCAATTACGCTTAACATAATGCCGATAAGAATTTTCAATCAAAACATTATGGAGATCAGGTATAAAAATTTCCCTTAAAAAAAAAAAAAAAACCGTACTCCTTTCTTTTTAGTTTTAAACTTCCTTAAAAAAAGAAATGGTATGCGTTTTCATTAATGTGTGTAAACATAGTTTTTCACTTCAGGACTAAAAAATATATACTTAAGACCACAGAAGGAAAAAACTATCTCAAAATTTCTATGAAATTAGGAACACTTATCGTATTGTATCTCAATTAATTACCCTGCGAAACAATTGCAACCGATGAGAAATCAAAAACCCTCATAATCAGGGAAACAGAAGAAGTTATCAAGTAGATGGCGCTGCCTGAACAAAGCCAATGTATAAAAAATTAGTAACAAAAGGTTGAGAAGTAACGATCTTAAAAATCGTCTTACTGTAAACCCCCACAAGATGGGTAGACAGACCGACCGGCCCCCTCATTCCCCTTCTCCCTTGCAATCCTAAACAGACCAAAAACTAAGAGAAAAGAGCTATAGGTAATTTTCTGCTACTTATGTGATACTTTGTTCGATATTTTTTAAATCTTTACCTGGAAAATTTGTGCAGGCTTGCCCCCTCCCTATGGAAAAAATTAAGGAAGCAGCCACATATTTTACTCGTTTCAACTGACATAAAGAACTTGTAATGACTATCATTGTTTATAGCACCTACTGCTACTTGCACTGTGCCACCAAACGGTGGTATGGTCTCTAGAACTAGAAGTTTATACTAAACAGATGCTCGATGGTTCTAAACTAATTATCTATCCCTCAGTTTTCGTTCGATAGCACATTCGTCACTGCGCTGCAGCACAACTCTTAATAATTCTGAATTAGCCATGTTTTGATATTCTATGACCTATTATCCGATATGATCACTCACAGGGGAAAAATAGCGAAATGCCAAAATAAACACGCACCTATGAAAGTACGAAACTTTGAATTTTTGCAGATAGGGTCTCGAAGCTTCTGCTTAAGAATTATTAGGTGCCAAATGGTAGCCTACGGTGTAGTTTTTTTCGAAATCGATTTTTATATTGGGCTTTTCTCTCTCTAAAAAAAAAAACTATGCAAAATTCCTAAGGCTAATAACTTTTAATTCGTAAATTTAAACCAAGAGTTTTATATATATGGGATCAGCGCAAAAAGCAGATTATTTTGATCCAATATGCTTTCGCTTAAGAGCTCTGATTGCTATCTGTTTATACCGATATTTACTCGCCATTCGCAAATAAACATTTTGAAACAAGCGTTGTATACCTACTAAATAGTGCAGCAGATTAGCTTCAGAGGACACCCAGATATCAGCGGGCTATAGGCGAATGGCATATTGATAAAGCCAGCCCAGACAAGTGATTCAACATTTTGAACAAGCTATAAATAAAATCAATTGTACATTGCATTGATAAATCAAGGTTTTATGCAAGGAAATTGCAACAATACTTCATTCTTACACGAAGACCAAGTGAGCCAGTTTTCACAAACAGCAAAAAGAAAACCATCCTTTACTCTTTTTTACCCTGTTTTTAGACAGTAATTGTTTTGGGTCTTATTTCATTCTGATATCACAATGCGTATCAAAATGTCAAAGATAATGAAAGAAAAACAAAGTTCTATATAAACGAACAGAGGTCATTCACATTGAGACTCAAAACTTAAACAAGACAGACAGCAAGGGAACAAGTGAAGACAGAGCTTGAGATAATAAATAATTTTCTGTTTTTTTTATTCAAATACATTGTCTTTTAAAGCAACCATAACCACTCAAAGACAAATACAGCTAAAACACATGGGTTTTTACAGTATCCAAATGTACCAGCACATCTTTTTAGAGGGGGGGCTGCGAAATTTCCCAAGGGGACTATGGTGGGGGGAAAACCGTTGTATTATTCCGAATATCAGAAATTGGTGGACTATTTGCAGATTTTTTGTTTTCTGAGGGAGGGAGACTAAAGTAAAAACAACGACAGTTAATCAATGGGGAATTAATCTAAAACGGTGAAACTTTTTAAACCTTAAATAAATATTTCGGCCTATATCAAAGGGCCGTCCCCAGCAAAGCACATCATAGGCAGCGCCATAGCGCTGCCTAAGTAAAGAGCGAAGTAGGCAAGATGTTCTTTTTTACCAAGGCCCTTCATATGGAAGGAGTTGTCATAGAAACTTCGGAAGGGGCCTATTCAATTTGTAATTGAATGTTCCAGTGCCCTTCATAAAGTGCCCTTCCAGTGCACTTTTGTATAAATGGCAAAAGTGACTGGAGGGCAACTAGTCCCCCTTCCACGCACCTTTTCCCCGAAAGACATCCAATCAAAATTTTGAGATAGCTATCTTGTTCAGCGTAGTTGAAAGGTTCCAAAACTATGCCTCTAGGGATGTACCCCCAAGCTGTCCTTGGGGCATGGACTGTTAGTTATACAACTCACATATTATTTGCATATAGTATTTATTATCGGGAAAGGAGGGCATGCTTGAACTTAGGTGTTCAAAAAGACCGAGGGCATTCAGATGAATGCCTTTCTAGTAAATCTCCATAAGAAATGGCTCACGGATCGTGATTGGCGTGATATCCTCCCATTGTCTGATGGTGACAAAACGGCAAGTTTATTCTGTAAGGAACTGATCAAGAAATACTTTGAAATTTTCCCACAAAAAAAAAAAATATGTGAAATCTAATTAAAACCCATGGATTACTCAAGATATTCGGGATCTTATAAAATTGAGGAATGAATTGGATTTAACTGGACCTGAGGAAGATTTCAAAAGATTAAGAAATACAATTGTGTATAAAGTAAGATGTTCACGTAAGCAGTATGGTTCTAACATAATAAGCGAAATATATAAATCCAACCCAAGGAAGCCCCATGATACAGTTCAGAACATTATTGGTAAAAAAAAGTGACCAAACTTGAAGTGAGAGATGATGATGGTAAACCCCTGCTACCAAGTTGAAATTAATGATTTTTTTTTTTTTGCATCAATTTACAAAATTCATCCGCGCCAAATAATCTTACCACCTAATGACTCAGTTTCAAATACCCCTATCCTAGAGATTAGTTTTCTTGCTAAAACGTTGAAGGCACTTGATTCTCGGATATCTAGTTACCCTGGGGAGAGGCCGATTAAATTGATTATTGAGTGTGCTAATTTTTTATCTACTCCCTTAATGACAATAAAGATCTTAGTGTGTCCAACTCCCTGATCATTAGCCATCTGGATTTTTATATATTTTTTGCGGTTCGCCACAAGGGGCTTAATTACGCCCACTTTCTTTTCTTATTGTTTTTAACCATATTTTAGCAACAATTCGTGAGCGTTTCAAATTTGCTGATGATTTAACTGTCTTATCACTACGACTAAGCCCTCCGACTACCGAACAGTCTGACTTGACGAGAATTTTTAATGATCTAAAAACTGAATTAGGAAAGGTAAAACTGACGGTCAGTGAAACTAAGAGCTGTAATCAGATAGACTTGAGATGATACAAAAAAGAGCTGTAAAAATTATACTTTGACACAACCACTCAACATGCGATGATGTACTGAAACAACTCAACTTGAATTCACTTGATAGTCGTAAACATAAGTTGACATTTCGATTTGGACTAAATTATTTGAATTACCCCACTCATCATGGTCTACTACCCATCCTTGAAAGCCCCCCTACTGAAGGACGAGTCACTAGACTCTAACAAATATAAAAAAAATTGCCCACTGTTAATGAATTACCCAGCCTCTAGTACCGAGAGATATTCAAATCATTCGCCCCTTATTTTATTCGGTATTTTAATCATATTACCTTGACAAATATTTAATGTTTGATGCAATTTATTTCAGGTGTGAGTTCTTCTGAATGTACTAACCATTTATACCTTTAATATTCCGATATATTCTGTATAAGCGGTCACTATTTTAACCGTGAAACTTGACTCTTAACATATACTAATTTTATTTATGAATCATTTTAATTTATTGACCTTGAAGCAGCACATACTATTTTAATATTTTTGTGTTGCTATTTATTCGTTTTTGATCCTTGTTTTGTGTCTTCTTTTATTTTTAGTCATGACATGCTCATGTTAGCTCCAGCTATTGTAGTGAATAAATATATTCTTGTGGGAAGTATTGAACTAAATCAAACCACACTATGTGCATGCGGGTCAACAAACGGGCACATCTCAGGAATGATTTAGGGTATTAAGTTGGAACTTTCAGAAAATGATGAGGTGGATTATCAATTGACCAAAAGGCAATAAGTGCCCGCTAACACTTATCCAATGTTGATACTTTCTTATCACTTATTGACCAGATAATGATAATCTCCTGATGTGCAAATTTTCCCTAAAATGGTTCCGGGGTTCATCCAAAATCAAAGTTTCTAGACATATAGGGTTTTCTAAATAGTTAATTATCCAATAATACTGAAAGCTTGTTCTTTCAGGCACTAAAATATAGAGGAAGACGAATCGCCCCAGTTCTTCTGCCAAAAGTCAACTAGCCTACTTAACTTGACTAGATTATCCCAAGCTAACCAAGGCCTACTTTGAGCAGTGGATTTTGAGCTAAAGTGAACTCTTGAAAACAAATTTTGATAGATTATTATCAAAAGCGATTACTTAAGAAATAATTATTACTTATAGTGTCGCGTCATGGCTACCAGCAAATTTTTCCCTTAACTTATCGGATTTCCTCGATTCGCGAAAGAATTAATGTTTTATCTATTTCAAAAACCTCCGAAAAGTGTCGTTAAATCTACAGATGAGATGACGGATCTGTTAGACCATGTCTTCATTACGCCTTTTTCAGACGAAGTCAGCCTAGCGTCATGTCACTGAAAAGAGCCTTTTGATTGCCAGATCTGACTTTTGATGAAAAAAGCCATTTCAAGTAGGCATAATTTGTATTTTGAGCATTAAAAGACCGGTAACAACCCAAGCTGCCTAAAAAGTAAAAATCACCCAGCCAACTTGACTTGAAAACGCCACGATGAAGACTTGACCAATATATGCATCAAGAACAGTGGTAAAGATCAACGACAAACCTATATATTACTCCATCATTTACAAAAATCATTAGGTAGTGTGTAGGCTGGTTATGTCAAAGATCAACACAAACGAAATAACTATTATAAATGTCACCAACTAGTCATCATCTGAACAATCAATAAAAGCCGATTCCCAATGGCTTCTCTAGGAACCTCTTCCATTGGGAACCATTTATTGCGAGTATTATGGAGAACTGGTCGAATGGTCCTTGAACGCGCAAAGTCTGAAGACTGGTGCACAAGTTGCTTTGTATGCATCAAAGCACTGATGGTCGAAACGTCCAGAAAACTCCCGGGGCAACTTCTGTTGACCGACTTGTATAAATGCCCTTCGGCACTTGCACTAGAGTAAGATAGTACACAAAAATCATACATAAATCTAGGAAGTTTGTGAAATCTAGGTTTCTACTTGCGATCTTTGATCTGAAACACACCATTCTAAAACATAGAGGTTAAATACGCTTTCAGACTCAAAGATACGATTTTTGTTTATCTCAAAATCATATTCTGACATCGTCTTCAACTGATTCTCTACCTTGTTAGGGTTTTTTTTCTATTTCAGTCTGACTTCTTTCAACGTCTAAACGAAACCACATCAACAAACGGTATTGCGTCAACCTTGCCAACTAATGCCATTTCTAAGTTCAGACACATCATCGATTTCAGCGTTGAGTTCAAACAGCAGAGTACTATTTTTCTTCCCTTTGTTTTATTTCAGCCGCTGTACTAATTGTAAAAAAACCGTTCTGACAGAGAAAAGTCTCTTTTTTCATTTCGCAGTTAAATTATTTCTCATAAAGCTCAAATACTAGAATCACTACAGCTTGAAGTACTGTAATGATCCTAGCGCATTCAACCTAGCCTTGCATGAATAGAGGATACGTCTAAACAGCATGGAAAGATTAGATAAAGGATAGAAAAATATTTCGATTACATTCCTGTTCTCTTTCTTCGTGGTTTAAACAATTTTTCCCATAGCTTATAAAAAGTGATTGAGAAGAGTTAATCACTTAGCCATCTCATTTGCCACCCTAAGCTTGGTAGAGGTAACTCACAGTCAATCATTCATATTCCTTTATAGAGGATGCTTTCCAGCAGTCAAATAGCATTAATGGATACGAATTATTAGTTATTCCCTTCATTCTAAAATGGCGGATTACGACGAACGCAACCATTTAGAAGTTCATAAATTGCAAAACTGCCTAGCACTGTAATCCCTTCTGCGGTTGCAATAACAGACTGAACGAAATTTTGTGCCATCTTGCGTTATTTGAAACAGAAATAATAGCAAATGATCCATCATAATCAATGACGATTATATTCTGGAGCACACTCATAAGGCCATAATATTTGATTGCTGACGCAAGGGCACGATCTTACGAGACTTAAGGTTCCATTCCAGGTTGTCAAAAAGTTAGTTAGAAGTAACTACAGTATAGATTAACTTTTTAGCTGGAATTATTGAAGTAACTGTTGCAATAAATTGCTGCTAGATTTTTAATGGCAAGCATAATGTATTAAAATAAGACAGAAGATCTATCGAAACTGTCATATCGTGTACTACCAGCCTATCATTTGTATAGAAATTCTGTCATAAAGACAGGATTCCAGTCAAGTTGGCAACTCTAGGTTGTATGGCCTTGTTTGCAGTATTATTGATATTATTTTGGCAAATCGCCCAGTGTGCCGACAAATAGCTTAATTTTACAGAAAGAATTCCAAGGACTTGGTAGCTTAAATATAATTAGATTTCTTAACTGTAAAGCTAAAATGTACTTCTATTGTATTGAAATCATACAGTTCCCTCTCCACACTCACATGAGAGTTTTCTCAGGACTAGACGTAAATAATTTTCCTTAGACCACCCTGCTTTTCCATTAAAAAAACAAAAAAAAAATTTTAAAAACAAGAAAAACGGGTTTTTAATTTTCTATAAAGCAGTGACAATACAAAAAAAACAATTAATATGCACAAAAAAGCTCCGAATTATTTCGGCCCCACATCCGGAGCCTTTCTCACGGAAAAAAATAAAATAAAATAAATAATAGAAAAAAAAAATCAAAAGCTTAACTCACTACAATACTAAACACTAAAGAGAAGAAAAAAACAAAGAAAAAATTAAATAAATAGAAACAAAACTCACAATATTAAATAAACACTTCCATGCACTGAATGTCTATAATGATTCAACTCGCCTCCTCCCAGTGTATAAAATGGAATTATTAAATAAACACTTCCCTGCACTGAATGTCCTATATGATTCAACTCGCCTCCTCCCAGTATATAAATGGGAAATATATTAAAATAACCACTTCCATGCACTGAATGTCTATAATGATTCACTCGCCTCTCCCAGTGTATCTGGAAATATATTTAAATAAACACTTCCATGCACTGAGTCTATCTGATTCAAACTCGCCTCCTCCCAGTATATAAATGGTCATATATTAAATAAACACTTCCATGCACTTGAAATGTCATAATGATTCACTCGCCCCTCCCAGGTATAACTGGAAATATATTAAAATAACACTCCATGCACTGATGTCTATAATGATTCACCTCGCTCCTCCCAGTATATAAAAATCTATATAGTATATTTTTATATACTGGAGGAGGCGAGTTGAATCATTATAGACATTCAGTGCATGGAAGTTGTTATTTAATATATATACCATTTATACACGGAGATGCGATTGAATCCTTATGACATTCATGTCATGGAAGTGTTTTTATTTAATTATTTTCCATTTATATACTGGGAGGAAGGCGAGTTGAATCATTATAGACATTCAGTGCATGGAAGTGTTTATTTAATATATTTCCATTTATACACTGGGATGAGGCGAGTGAATCATTATAGACATTCAGTGCATGGAAGTGTTTATTTATATTTACGCATTTATATACTGGAGAGGCGAGTTGAATCATTATAGACATTCAGTGTCATGGAAAGTGTTTATTTATAGCATTATTCCATTTATACCTGGAGGAGGCGAGTTGAATCATTATAGACATTCAGTGCCATGAAGTCGTTTATTTTAATACTATTTCCATTTAATATACTGGAGGAGCGAGTGAATCTTATAGACAGTCAGTGCATGGAGTGTTATTTAATATATTTCCATTTATACCTGGAGGAGGCGAGTTGAATCATTATAGACATTCAGTGCATGGAAAAGTGTTTTATTTAATATGTGAGTTTTGTTTCTATTTATTTATATTTTTTTCTTTTGTTTTTTTATTTCTCTTTATTGTTTAGTATTGTGGGATGTAATTACGTTTTTGTTTTTTTTTATTTATTTATTTTATTTATTATTTCCGTTTGAGAAAGGCTCCCCGGATGTGGGGCCGAAATATTCGGAGCTTTGTGCATATTAATTGTTTTGTATTTCACTGCTTTAAGAAAATTAAACCCGTTTTTTCTTGTTTTAAAAAATTTTTTTTTTGTTTCTCAGGACAAGAATAAGACTATCGACGTTGTTTTAAAAAGCATTAGTGGAACTGTAGGAACTCTTACCTAATCTTTGGGCTAACTATCTATACAGCTGGCAATTAATTATTGGCCGACACAAGTGGTATATCATCAAGACCGTAAGGAAGGCACAGCGAATATTGCTGCAAAAAAAGGATAATTGCTGCATTTTTATTGCAAGACAATATGACTTACCAAATTTCTGCCAAATATGATGCAAAAATCTGCATGATTTACCTATTTTTTTAGGCTGTACTTGATATATCTAAATCTGCATTTCGAAGTTGAAGGTTAATTTTGGCCGAATTTTCTAGCACAAAACATCAAAGAATAGATTTTACAAAGCATGCGGCCAACATTAGAATGTGTCGATTTTCAGAAGGCTGAATCTAATATAACAATGCTTGATACAAATTTCTAAGGAGGCTCCTTTGGAAAAAAAACTTTTTGTTTTCCTATGATTAACTTTATAGATTGTAGTTAAAGTTCTTCTCCTGGTTCCTCTCTGATTTCCTTTTACTGCATTATAAAGATAAGGTCTTGAACTTTAAGAGCCAAATCAAAAACTGTTCATTGGTGCTGAAACCGGGGTTCTTTGTTGATATCATTATTGGGACCGGGATTGTATTATAAAAAAATAATAAAAATTAGGAAGATATGAAAAATCCATTCTTAAAGAGTTACGCTACATTTTAATGAGAATCGTGGCACTTAGAGAGGGTGCATTAACAGGCTGTAAACGTCCGTTTTTTTTAAGGGCAAAGCGTCTGTGTAAGCTAACACCACGTTTTCAAGGAGAGTAATTCTGCCATGCTAAATACGTAAAAAATTATCATGTTTTTTCCCTTCTAGAAGCGACAAGGAGTCAATCTCAATCTGTCACTTCCATGTTTTTTTTTTGGAAAATGACCCGAATTACATAAGTTTATACTATTTGCTTAGTACCAATATCTCCTGGTTGCAATGGATGATCTATCTATTCATCTCTATAATGTTAATTAACTAAAAAAAAAAACAATTTTTTTTAACTGAAAGTAAGGAGCGACATTAAAACTTAAAACGAACAGAAATTATTGCGTATATGAAAGGGGCTTTCCCCTCCTCAACACCTCGCTCTTTACGCTAAAGTTTGACTCTGTCTCACAACTCTATTTTTTAAAACAATAGAAACTTTAGCGTAAAGAGCGAGGTGTTGAGGAGGGGAAAGCCCCTTTCATATACGGAATAATTTCTGTTCGTTTCAAGTTTTAATGTCGCTCCTTACTTTCAGTTAAAAAAAACTTGTGTTTTTTTAGTTAATTTCTGATCGTTTTTGAATTAATGCAGCTTTGATTTTGGCTCACCGTACATGAATAATTAAAACGAAATTCGCATATTAATTTTCCTTTTTTTTGGCTAATTGGCTTTCTCGAAATTTTGTTCTGACGTAACTTACGAATTAACTTACGTAACGAATTTCTATATTCGTATGTTTTTATTACGTATATTAGGGAGTTCGCTCCCTAGTCAATACCTCGCTCTTTACGCTAAGGTTTGAATTCTGTCCGAATCACAAATCCCTGAATCACAAAGGCCGGTTAATTAGAATAGATGGCTCTTTTGAAAGTACTAAAAAAACTGTAGCGTAAAGAGCGAGGTATTGACTAGAGGACGAACCCCATCATATACGTAATAATTTCTGTTTGTTTTAAGTTTAAATGTTGCTTCTTACTTTCAGTTGAAAAAACTTGTTTTTTTACTTAATTTCTGATCGTTTTTTAAATAATGCTGGGAAATCTAGCGCCCCCTTCATAGAAATGTCCTTCCCCCAAGGAAATATCCTCCATGGAAAGATCCTCCCACGTATCCCCTACTCTAAACCCGGCCCCCCACTAGAAAAAAAATCCTCCTGAAAACGCCTGTATACTTACCATTAACCAACACTATATGTAAACAATGGGCAAAGTTTATAACTTGCAGCCCTTCCCCCGGGAACTGTAGGGATTAAGTCATGCTCAAAGACATATTAATTAGATTTTCGACTATGCTGAACAAAATGGCTATCTCAAAATTTCGATCGGGTGACTTCGGGAAAAAAATGAGCGTGGGAGGGGGCCAAGTTGCCCTCCAATTTTTTTGGTCACTTAAAAAGGGCACTAGAACTTTTAATTTCCGTTCGAATGAGCCCTCCCACGATATTCTAGGACCACTGGGTCAATACGAATCTTTCTTCTGGCAAAAAATGAAAAATTCCACATTTTTGTAGATAGGAGCTTGAAACCTCTATAGTAGGGTTCTCTGATACGCTGAATATGACGGTGTGATTTTCATTAAGGTTCTATAACTTTTAAGGGGTCTTTTCCCCTTTTTTCGAAAATAAGCCAAATTTTCTCAGGCGCGTAACTTTTGATGGGTAAGATTAAACTTGATGAAACTTATATATTTGAAATCACAATTAAAATCTGATTCTTTTGATGTATCTATTGGTATCAAAATCTGTTTTTTATGACTTTCGGTTACCATTGAGCCGGGTCGCTCCTTACTTACAGTTCGTTACCACGAACTGTTTGATTCTGCATCGACATGTCTGCACCAACCTATAGTCTACTCCTCTCCACTTCAGAGCTTCGCATAAGTTTTTCTCTTCATATTAGACATCAAATGTCAATCGACTAGAAAACCGACAGCCTTGTTAGAAACGACCCAAAACTACAAACCGTGCAGGAGCTATCTGAAGTTGATGCAGTAGAATAAAATAATTTATTAAAAACCTTATTGCCTTAAGCTTGTATCAATACACTCTCCCAGAGATTCCCCATGTTTTACGATTTCTCCTTTAATCCCTTGCACCCCCTCCTGTAGGCTTCGCATATATGTAAAAACTTTTTTCTGACAAAATTAGGCAAGGAATCCCAATCTTACATTATAATTGAGTACGAGATTAAGGAGCTTGGTAAGGTGATGTTTATTCCCCCCAGCAGGGGTTTAGACTTAAAGTTTAAAATAAATAATTTACCATTTCTGAGAAGTACATGCTATCTGATTACACCCTTAGACTTGGAACAAGATTTAACTTCTGAGATAATAATTCGCTCATTTTGGTTAAAGTATTAAGATGGAACTTGATTTAACGCAGCGGATTTGATCACACGTAAATAGAAATATAAAATGTCATTATTTTAATTAGAATAAGTAAATACGGCCTCGAACAAAAGGTTTGAGGACATGAGGGCACTTTTTTATGTTTTTGACCACCCTTCAGAAAATCTTACACAACTTTTGCAAGTACTGCCGAATGTGTCCCAGTGAGTCGCCAATCTCCCATCTCAACTTTGATCCTGATGTATCTCTGGCAAACTTTTCCCTCTAATCTTATCTAAAAACTCAGTTGTTTTCCTCTCCTTCGGCAAGATTCATTCTCGTCGAGTTTTGGTTTGCACAACAGGTGTTCACGGGATTGGCAACGACCAACGATTGAAAACGGCTATCGGTTCAATTGTAACTGAACAACCATGTAACTGAACCCCAAGCAACTGAACCACCGTGCAACTGAACCCTCGTATAACTGAACCTTCGTGCAACTCAAACACCGTACTTACATTGGGTAAAACACAAGTTAGAACCTTTACATGTTCAACCTTGTTGGAAAATAAAATAAAAAAAAAATAATTTTTAACTGAAAGTAAGGACGACGTTAAAACTTAAAACGAATAGAAATTATTCCGTATGTGAAAGGGGCTGTCCCCTCTTCAACGCCTCGCTCTTTACGCTAAAGTTTGACTCTGTCTCACAGCTTTATTTTTTAAAACAATAAAAAACTTTAGCGTAAAGAGCGAGGCGTTGAAGAGGGGACAGCCCCTCTCATATACGGAATAATTTCTGTTCGTTTTAAGTTTTAACGTCGTTCCTTACTTTCAGTTAAAAAAAACTTGTTTTTTTTTATTTAATTTGTGAACGTTTTTGAATTTATGCAGGTTTTGATTTTGGCTCACCGTGCATGAATAATTAAAACAAAATTTGCATATTAATTTTACTTTTATTTGGTTAAATGGCTTTCTCGAAACTTGTTTAATTTTATTTACGAACGTTTTTATTAGTAATAAATATACGTAACTTACGAATTAACTTACGTAACGAACTTCTATATTCATATATTTTTAATACGTATATTAGGGGGTTTGCCCCCTAGTCAATACCTTGCTCTTTAAGCTAAAGTTCGAATTTTGTTCAGATTCTTTAAAACGACCGCTTAATCAAAAAGGCCGTTACTTAGAATAAATAGCTCTTATGAAAGTACTAAAAAATCTTTGGCTTAAAGAGCGAGGTATTGACTAGGGGGTGAACCCAATCATATATGTAATATTTTCTGTTCGTTTAAAGTTTTGATGTTGCTGCTGTTGCAGCCGAAAAACTTGTTTTTTATATTTAATTTCTGATCTTTTTTTAAATAATGCTGGGAAGTCCGGGGTCCCCTTCATAGCAATGTCCCTTCCTCCATGAAAACTTCCTTCATGGAAAGATCCTCCCACATAACCCCCGACCACCCCCCCCCCACTACCAGAAAAAATCTCCCCTGATAACGTCTGTAGGCTATACTTCCCAATAACCAATACTATATGTTAACATTGGGTAAAGTTCATAACTTTCAGCCCTCCCCCTGGGAACTTCGGGGTATTAAGTCATCCTAAAAGACATACTTATAATATTTTCGAACATGCTGAACAAAATGGCTATCTCAAAATTTTGATCGGGTGACTTTGGGAAAAAAATGAGCCTGGGAGGGGGCCTAGTTGCCCTCCATTTTTTGGTTACTTAAAAAGGGCACTAGAACTTATAATTTCCATTCCAATGAGCCCTCCCACGATATTCTAGGACCACTGGGTCGATACGATCACCCCTGGGAAAAAGAAAAAAAACAAACAAACAAACAAACAAACACGCACCCGTGATCTTTCTTCTGGCAAAAAATGCAAAATTCCACAATTTTGTAAATAAGAGCTTGAAACCTCTACAGTAGGGTTCTCTGATACGCTGAATATGATGGTGTGATTTTCATTAAGGTTCTATAACTTTTAGGGGGCCTTTCCCCCTTTTTTCGAAAATCAGCCAAATTTTCTCAGGCGCGTAACTTTTGATGGGTAGGACTAAACTTGATGAAAATTATATATTTTAAATCAGCATTAAAATCTAATTCTTTTGACGCATCTATTTGTATCAAAATACCGTTTTCTAGAGTTTCGGTTACCATTGAGCCGGGTCGCTCCTTACTTACAGTTCGTTACCACGAACTGTTTGATTGTTTGCTTTTTAAAGTCATAATATAAATGACTGTCAAGATGATTAATAAAAAAGCTCTGATTTGTTGTCACATAAACAAAGGAAATCGAACATCACAAACTCTTAAAGCCAGATTTATTTCTCCTTTGCTATGTCTGTTAATGGGGTTTCCTTTCGCCCTGTTACTGTCTACGGGTCTAGGAATTTACCCTCCCCCCTCTCCTAAAAAAACCCCTCTTCTGGAAAATACCCTTCGCGAAAAATATGGTTTTCTAAATTGGAATATTTTATTTGGGTTCTGTTATTTTTTTATTTAGCTGAGAAGTGCTAAGGAAAGTGGAAAACTGGAATGTAAGTCTTGCCCGCCCCCTCCGTGAAAAATGTTCTTCTCATGGAAAATCCTCCAGAAAATCTCCCCACCCCCTTTCAGAAAACTCCCACGCGAAAAATGTGTGTGTGTGTGTGTGTGGGGGGGGGGTATTTTCTGCGATGTGGTATTTCCCGGAGGTATTTTCCACAGCAGGTGTTTTTCCGGGGGGGGGGCTGGTTATCCTCCCATTACTTTTTACTTTTAAAAAGGGCATTAAAACTTTCAATTTCCAATCGAACAATAGAACGTGATTAACAAAAACCCCCACAGTTCGTGGGGCAATGTTTGTGGGTTATATATTTATTTAGTTATTGAAAAACCCGTCAAATAATACAAAAAGACGGAGCACTTAAAATAAAAAAGAAAAAAAACTTTGGAGAAAGCTCATTCGATTGGAAATTGAAATTCAAGTTCCATCTTGAAAAATCAAAGGTAATCAGAGGACAATCAGCCTCTCCTTCTTAGCCGCCACCCCCCCCCCCCCCAATGCATCCTATCAAAATAAAAATAAAAGTTTTCTCAATATAGTCTATAGGTCAAATAACCATGCCTCTGGGGTTAACAACCCCACCAGCAGCTCCTGGAGCAATGGCTGTAAGTTAAACAAGTTACTCAATGTTAACAAATAAGGTTTTTATGGAAAAGATTTTTGTAAAGGTCTGATTCCTCTGAAAAAAAAGAAATAAAATCAACTTTAATGGTTTGTGACATCGCATCTTCTTTTTTTCCAAAAATAAAACAAAGCCTTTTTTATGAATGATCTTGACAGGCGTTTATATCAGGACTTTAAGAAACAAGCAATTCCAACAAGGTTGAACATGTAGAAATTCTAACTTGTGTTTTACCCAATTATATTGCCTCATATTTCTAGAATACTGAAAAACTGAGTTCAGTGGTTCAGTTGCACGATGGTTCAGTTGCACGGTGGATCAGTTGCACTGTGGTTCAGTTGATATGTAGTTCAGTTGCACGGGGGTTCAGTTACACGGGGGTTCAGTTAAATGGGGTTGAGTTGCACAGGGGTTTAGTTACACGAGGGTTTAGTTAAATGGGGTTCAGTTGCCTGGTGGTTCAGTAACACGAGGGTTCAGTCGCTCAGGGGTTCGGTTATACAGGGGTTAAGTTGCACGGTGGTTCAGTTACAGGGGTTCAGTTGCCTGTGGTTTAGTTACACGGCGGTTCAGTAACACGCACACCCGGCTATCGGTTCAAAAATCAGACACCTTTCTTGCTATGCGTTGGTTGGTACTTTTCACCTATTTTTTTTTCTTTTATTGAGCGCATCGACTTCAAGCATTGACTTGGAAAAGTAAAATCTTGCAGCTCTTGATGAAACACACAAAAATATGAGTTACGAGGAGATCGTTTTACTTATCGTTTATTAGAACGACTGGCAAAATTCCTGCATTGCAACAAATCAGGTCTTAGATTGAATAAGAAAGCCAAGCAAACTTCTTATTAAATCCTTCACATACCAGCCCCTATCTTCAACGTAATTATTCCCAGAAGAATCCAAAGAATTGTAGAAACACTCATAGTAGAAAAATATGCAATGGAAATCAGTGAGGCTATAATTTACAGGTGAAATGACACAATTGAGATGGGATTTCAAACATTTTCCAGCTGTTTTCCTTCCACTGAAAATAGCCACCAAACAAAAAGCGAAGAAATGGATGCCATGCACGTGGTGTAAGTCCTTCATTGAAACCTCATCTGAGATAAATTGGTGAAAATACTTGTAATACTATATGACAAAAGAAGACTGCAAACAAGTTATTGACTCTGTTAAATTTCAAACCCTTATAGGAGAGTTGTATTAATTAAGATGCAATTCTACACATCCTGCAAAATAAGCATGCCAGTATAAATAAAATAAATATATTTTGTCCTTATAGAAAAACTTTTCGCTTCGGGTATTTCAGAGGCAACACACTAGTGCTGCGTTAGTAAAGAGCCAAGTGGCTTCAAACTCGTTATAATTATTTTTCCCAAACCACTCAAGTGTAGAACGCATGGGGGTCTACTAACTTGGAAGGGGGCTAAATCAATCGTTAATTTCAGTTCTAGGGCCCTTTTAATGATCAAAAGTGATTCAAGAGCAACCAGCTCTTCCCCTTGTCCTTTTGCCCCTAGGCACCCTCGCAGAACATTATGGTATCTGATAAAAATTTTGAGACGACCCTTTACATGACGGCCAAGTCGATCTCAAATTTTGACTTGAGAGAGGAGCTTATGTGTATCAAGATCATCAAAATGGCTTATATGCAATATCTCGGGAAAGGCTTAGGGACAAAGTCAAATTTCTTACGTGTCGGATCCACCGAGCAGTAGCGGTTTTAGGCCTCATAATCTGGAGGGGGGGGGGCAAGGTACACCATAAGAGTGTAAAAATAAAAAATAAAAGGAATTTAATGTCAGATGTCAGAAAAACTTGGGGCAGTTGCTGCCTTTCACCTACCCAGGCCTAGAACCCCAATCATCCAAGTGTAAAACTACTACAAATCCCTATCAATAAAAAAATGAAACTTAAAACGAACAGAAATTACAATAAACAGCCAAATCAAACTCAAAACGAGCAAAAATTAACACGAGTAGGGCTGATAACCCCCATGCCTTCGCAAGACCAGAACACAATTTGCGTTTTACCGAAAAAAAAAAACAACAGCAAAAAAACAAATGACAATGGATTGTCAGTTTAATTGACATAATACTAATACTTATTCCTTAAAAGTTTTGATAATTTTTTTATTTATGAAAGTAAGAAAAGTGAAAACATTTCAAACATATTTTGTTTTCAGTAAAGCGCAAATTGTGTTCTGGTCTTGAGAAGGCATGGGGTTTATCAGCCCTGCTCATTGACTTCGCTATTTATTGTAATTTCTCTTCGTTTTGAGTTTCATTTATTTATTGATAGTGACTTGTGGTAGTTTTGAGCTTGGAAGATTATTTGACTTTATTATTTTTGCTCATTCTTGGCTTAATGGAGCTCTTTACTTTTTTTTGAAAAACTTGTTTTGTGGAAAAAGTTTTTTAAACTAATTTCTGTTCGTTTTTTTATTAAAATAATCTTTATCATGAAAAAAATAATGCTTTATATCTTCAGTTTTTTTCTATAAGAATCCATAGTATGGGTTGCTATTTGTATGTTGGAGAAACTTTGTCAAAAATTGTTAATCCTGACACAAACAATATTTTATAATTTAATTGTATAGCTTCTGAAGTTGACCTGAAAAAGAAAACTTGATATCACTCCCAAAAGATTTTATCTATGCTGTTTGACAACCTGAACACACTTACAATCTTTTTTTTTTTATTTAAATTGTAAGAGCAGAAGTAGTAATAGTAGTATCCCAAAAAGGTTCAACTTCTTACCCCCAGTCGTTCTCAATATATTGCTGGGGTGTCTTATTTGCAACCATAAACACAATGCCTTTCTTTTTTATCATCTCCCTTATCATTTCCTGAATTTTTCAAATTAATATTCTCAGTTATTCCTGTGTTGTACCCTTTTGACAATCCGTATACACATAACGTGTTTTGATTTAGTTCAAAATTCCCCTCAACTTTCTATGAAAGGCTCACCTGAATACCCTTCGTCTTCTTGGAAAGTAAAGTTCAAACATGCATACCTTTCTCAATAGCATATGCTATGTGTAAACAATGAACGAATTGCCGACTTACAGCCTTTGTCCTGAGGACTGTGACGAGGTTGACATCCCCAATACTGGACCTTTCAAAAATGCTGAACAAAATAGCTCTCTTAAAATTTCGATCGGATATGTTTTGGGGAATGATCAGCTTGGGGGGGGGGGGACTGACGTCCCTCCATACACTTTTGACTATTAAAAGTTGACTCTTAATTACGTTTAAAATGTATTTTTTAACTTTAATAAATAAGAAAATTACTAAAAATTTAAGGAATAAATATCAGTATATGTATACTAACCTGACAATCCAAAACCATTTTTCAGTAAAGTCCAAATTATGTTCTGGTCTTGAGAAGGTATGGGGGTTGTCAAAGTCATCATTACCAGACTTTTTAACTACGTTGAACAAAATGATTATCTAAAATTTTTGATTTGTTGTGTATTAGGAATTTATGGGTGTGGGGGTGGCTTGTTGCCCTCCAATCACTCTTGACCAATAAAAAGGGCACTAGCCCTTTCAATTTCCTATCGAATGAGCCTTTTTTGAAGTTTCTACGAAAACAAATGGCCATCTCAAAATTTCTATCAGATGCATTTCGGGAAAATACGAGTTTGGGGGGGGGGGTATAACCCCCTTTGATCACTCTCAATCTTAAAAATAACACTAGAACTTCTGATTACCAATCCAATGAGCCTCCACCGAAGTTTGTACGATCACCCTTTCTATATAAGCCTTATATGCCCCAAGCGCACAACTTACAACCCTTGCCCTGAGGGCAAGGGCGGGTCCAGGATTTTTTAGGGGGGGGCAAAATAGGGTGATCTGAAAAACTTAAAAGACAGAATTTTTGGACCTTTCGATTACGTTGAACAAAATGGTTATCTCAAAATTTTGAATGGATGTGTGTGGGGAAATGCTGGGCGTGGGAGGGGGGTTAGTTGCCCTCCAATCCCTTTCGACTATTAAAAAGGACAATAGCCCTTTCAATTTCTAATCAAATGAGCTCTTTTCAAAGTTTCTATGACAACAAATGGTTATTTCAAAATTCCTATCAGATGCATTTCGGAAAAATACGAAGTGTGGCGAGGAGGTTATCCACCCTCTGATCACTCTTAATCTTAAAAAGGGCACTAGAACTTCTGATTACCAATCTAATGAGTCCCTACGAATTTTATACGATCGCCCTTTCTATATATACCTTACCTGCCTCCAGGGCATAACTTGTAATCCTTACCCTGAGGGCTCTGGGGGGGGGGGTCATACTCAGAGATATAATTTCCGGAGCTTTCATTTACGTTGAACAAAATCTCAAAATTTTGATTGGATGTGTTTGGGAAAATGGTGGGCGTGGGAGGGGGGTGGGGTAGTTGTCTTCCAATCACTTGTGACTATAGAAAAGGGCACTAGCCCTTTCAATTTCCAATCGAATGGACCTTTTTCAAAGTTTCTATTACAGCAAATGAACATCTCAAAGTTTCTATCAGATGCATTTTTGGAAAATACGAGGTGTGTGTGGGGGGTATCCACCCTCCCATCAATCTGAATCTCAAAAAGGGCACTAAAACTTCTGATTAGCAATCCAATAAGCTCCTTTCGAAGTTTATACGATCACTCTTTCTGTATAAACCTTATTTGCCTCCAAGGCATAACTTACAACCCTTACCCTGAGGGATGTAGGGAGGGGGGGGTGTCATCCTCAAACACATAACTTCCGGACCTTTCAACTACGTTGAACAAAATGGCTATCTCGAAATTTTGATTGGATATGCTTGGGGAAATGATGGGCGTGGGAGAGGGATTAGTTGCCCTCCAATCACTTTCAACTATTAAAAAGGGCACTAGCCCTTTTAATTTCCCATCGAATGAACTCTTTTCAAAGTTTTTACTTGAGCTCTTTTCGAAGTTTCTACGACAACAAATGGCCATTTCAAAACTCCTATCAGATGCATTTCGGAAAAATACGAAATGTGGCGAGGAGGGTATCCACCCTCCGATCACTCTTAATTTTAAAAAGGGCACTAGAACTTCTGATTAGCAATCCAATGAGCCCCTTCGAATTTTATACGATCGCCCTTTCTATATATACCTTACATGCCTCCAGGGCATAACTTGTAACCCTTACCCTGAGGGCTCTGGGGGGGGGGGGAGGGTCATACTCAGAGATATAATTTCCGGACCTTTCATTTACGTTGAACAAAATCTCAAAATTTTGATTGGATGTGTTTGGGAAAATGGTGGGCGTGGGAGGGGGGGGGGGTAGTTGTCCTCCAATCCCTTGTGACTATAGAAAAGGGCACTAGCCCTTTCAATTTCCAATCGAATGGACCTTTTTCAAAGTTTCTATTACAGCAAATAAACATCTCAAAGTTTCTATCAGATGCATTTTTGGAAAATACGAGGTGTGTGGAGGGGGGGGGGTATCCACCCTCCCATCAATCTGAATCTCAAAAAGGGCACTAAAACTTCTGATTAGCAATCCAATAAGCCCCTTTCGAAGTTTATACGATCACCCTTTCTGTATAAACCTTATTTGCCTCCATGGCATAACTTACAACCCTTACCCTGAGGGATGTAGGGAGGGGGGGGGGGGTGTCATCCTCAAATACATAACTTCCGGACCTTTCAAATAGGTTGAACAAAATGGCTATCTCGAAATTTTGATTGGATATATTTGGGGAAATGATGGGCGTGGGAGAGGGATTAGTTGCCCTGCAATCACTTTCAACTGTTAAAAAGGGCACTAGCCCTTTTAATTTCCAATCGAATGAGCTCTTTTCAAAGTTTTTACAACAAGTCCTTGGATGATCCCCCCATTATCAATCCAATGAGCCCCCTCCGAAGTTTACACGATCACCCTTTCTATATAAACCTTGTATGCCACCATGGCATAACTTACAATGACGTAGATAATTTGGGAGACCACACTGCCTTTCCATGACGATAAAATAAAAGTTCAAAATAGGGATAAAATCCTTTTTAATAGACAGTCTATAGAAATTCACAAAAATACCAGATATTTCGGTCACATATACAGTGACCGTCATCAGATCAGTAGTTTTACATCCAAAATTTTGATTGGATGTGTTTGGGGAAATGATGGGCGTGGGAGGGGGTTAGTTGCCCTCCAACCACTTTCGACTATTAAAAAGGACTCTGGCCCTTTCAATTTCCAATCGAATGAGCCTTTTTCGAAGTTTTTACAACAACTCCTTCGATACAAAATGCCCTGGTCTAAAACCAAAAAAAAAATAAAAAATAATAATAATAATAATAAATAATACATTGCGCCCACATCGTTCTTTACTTAGGCAGTGCTATTGTGATGCCTATGATAAGCCCCTATGGGGCTTCGAATGTATTTAGTTAGGGTTACGTAGCGAGGTAAGTCAAAGATCAATGTTTGTTGCCAGGTTATCAAAACAACGCAATCGCAATGTCTCGAGAACCGCTTGATGTTTAAGTTGAAACATTGAGCGGGAGGCGGAGGAAGTAATGAGTTCGAAGTAATATAACTCGATTTTCGACTCAAGAGAGGATGGGGGAGGAATATTTTTTCTCCAGTTTGCCCAAAATTTTGTGATATAAGCCCTTGTAGGACTAAACTCCATTCCTGATTAAGTTACGATGCTTATCGTTTTTCTTTTAATTGCGCTGAAATTTTCAAGCCGATTACAGAATAACACAAATTAATATTGCACAGCCAATTTTTTTTATATATAACTTCATTCGCTGAAAAAAAGGAGATCTTCTTGTATCCAGTCTGCACACCTTGCAAGTTCAAGCCAATGGGGAAAATAAAACTTTTGAGCCCGGTTTTAGGTCTCACATACCAATACAACCAAACTTCAGAATGCAACCAAACAGTCTTCATTGATGTACACCAGGTTCTATCTAAATGTCGTGTTTCGAGTTTCGAGCATATCAAAGAAAATACGAATCTTTTAGTTTTTTGGCCTCAGATGATAAAAAGTCCAGTAACTCTTTTTGATCTGGGTTGAACAAAAATATAAGTCCTGGCCAATCAGGGGCAAAAAACTGAACCAAACAAAGATGCGTTGGCGCACTCATCCTCTCACAGAAGCATATAATTTGCAGCTCTCTTATTCCACTCTAAATCTTTCAGGAAGTTCCAACTCAATCGTCCAAGACGTTCCCGAAACATTACAGATACGCTTATTTTAATTAACTCGGCTTATAGATTGTGAGTGATGCTGATAGTATCTTCGGATTTACGTGATCACTCCACCGCCCATTCATTCTATATTCCACAGGAGTACGTGCTCAGAACGGTTATAAGGATCGAGGACAAAAAATAGCCCTCCCTCCCACTACCCCTTCCTTCCAGGTTAAAATTTGAGGTCCACTTGAACTCGATCTCCCAACCTGTCTTAAGATATTGCAGATACTCTTAGCCCCCATTCCCAATGATCCCTTAAAGTTTCAATTCCATCACACAAGCCATTTTTTTAGATGCTGCATATATGCCAGTTTGATCTCACAACTTCAATGTGCATATATTCAAAGTACTACGGGGAGTGCCTACTTTAAGGTGGATCGAAGACAGAAAAAAAAAATTGCCCCCATAAGGACAAATTTAAAATCCCCTGCTCACCCTTCCCAACAACACTTTTGAAGTTTGAACCCAATCCTCCAAGGCCATTCTCAAGATATTACATATATTTTATTTTGTTAACATGGATACATGTAGTCTTTCGATTCACCTCCACCTCCTCCCCCTAAAAAACGAAGTTCAAAGTCCACTTGGCGCCACAAGACTCCCTATCCAAATTTCCGAGCTGTTCTCAAGATAATCCAGATATGTTACTTTCATAAGCTGGTCACACTGTGTCTTTTGATTTGCCTGGCTACTTAACCGTGGATAGATTCCATGTCCCTGGGTATTATAGTGCGATATTTTTTGTAGGCCAATCGGAGACAACACATTTTTAAGCCCCTTCCCTCAAACCCATACAACAAAATTCGAGGTTCAATTGCTTCCATAGTATTTGCTCGATACCCGAAGCGACCCACGAAATATTACAAACACACCATTTTGATGGCCAAGGTACACACGGTGTCTTTCAATTTACATTGCTACTTCACCGTGAATATACTTTAGTCCCACGAAGGCTTTTAGTACCAAAGATGTTAGTCATATTAAGTATTTAGTCCCCTTCCCCTTCATTCTGCTCCTCTCACCAAATCAAAATTCGAGGTCAATTTGCACCCCTTGGCCACCCCCTGAAAGTTTCAACTTTATCCCCCAAGCTGTTCCCAAGCTATATCAGATATGTTATTTTGTGAACCTTACGACAGAGTTTCTTTTGATGTATCATGCTGCTTAGCCTAATTGTAATCAAATATAAGTCCTATAGGGTATTATTATGCAAAAACGTTTAGGTAGATCATAACAAGACATTTTTAGCCCCCTCTCCCCACCCAACACTACCAGAAAGTATCAAATCTCATTCATAAAACCACTCCCAAAACATCACTTTAAAAATCATTTCATGATGCTTGAGGGTTCTAAATTTGTTCGCATAGGGGCTGGCAATCAAATAAGAAACGTTGGCTGGTTTCATTTGCTGAGAAGCAATCGCAATACGAGGAGGATACTGAATACCCTGCTTAAGCGCTTACATTGAGGTTCGTACAAGTGCTTGGGCTTCATGAGGCAGTCTTGACAGCTAGCAGATTTCTCATCTCCCGTTGCTGAAAGCACTGTAAATGAGCTATTAAAAAATAGTGGTTGCAAAGTTAAAGAAAAGTTACTATAGATTATGAAGATAATGTTTCAAAAAGGAGAACTATCTATTAATTTAGGAAAACTTTATTCGGACCCCCATAAAAAAAAAAAAAAAAAAAAAAATGAAAAACGTGATAAGAGTGAGTGTGGTAATTTAGAGGCATTTGATTGACTTATAGAGGAATCAAACAACTTAGCATGCTTATACTTCATAGAATAACACTGTACAAAGACAAATTGATAAATGAGCTCAGATATTGAAAGTTCATTGTGTAATTATCTGCAAACAACCAAATTTTCTATTCAACTAGACAAGTCAACTTTAACTGGTAACAAAACAAAGCATTATCATTGGCACATCTTTGATATGTTATGGATGAAGAAATTTATGAAGAGCTACAATTCGTGAAAACTTTAGGGATGGTGACTACAGGTGAATCTATATTTAATTTCCTGAGTGACTTTTTTGAGGAAAAGTCAATCCCATTCACAAACATTATTTTGGTGGCAATAGATGGAGCTCCTGCCATGGTTGGGCAATATTGTGGGTTTATAAACCATCTTAAAAGAATTATACCAGAGGTAGCTCAGTGTGTCATTCACCAAAACACTTGACAGCGAAAAATGAGTGATGAATTGCACTAATTACTTAAATATGTGATTAATGCAGTTAAAAAAGAAGCAATGCATTGAATATGCATTTATTTGCACAAATGTGCAATGAAAATAATGAAGACTCCCAGATTGCTCTTACATATGCTGGTTGTAAAAAGGTGCATGTTTGACAAGATTTTACTCAATTTTTGAATTGGTTTT
Source organism: Artemia sinica (assembly GCA_027921565.1). Taxonomy (NCBI): domain Eukaryota; kingdom Metazoa; phylum Arthropoda; class Branchiopoda; order Anostraca; family Artemiidae; genus Artemia; species Artemia sinica. The sequence goes on from JAPEVW010000046.1 coordinate 1,177,460, forward strand.
AGATTTCTGGAGAGTAAAGATCCAAATTTAAAAGAAAGCCTGATCAATTTGAGAGCAAACAGATTTGTTCAAGAAATTTAAATATATTAGCTTACACTTATGATGGGACAGCTTCAAGCTGATAAAATCAAATGGTCTAATTTCAGCTGTTCTTGGAAAGTTGAAATTTATGAAGCAAAATATTAGTTGGCATGAATTTTTCCAGTTTTCAATCACAGTTAGAATGCCTTAATGAAGATATTCAGACAACTGAAGTACCGCCATGGATCATAAATCAATTAAATAAAATGGAAGTGGAGATTGTGATATTCCAAGAAAAGTTACTTGAGCTTAGCCCTAATGAGGATCTGAAGCGGAAATTTAAAAGAGAGGTAACACCTCCAGTGCCTTCTAAAGACCAGAACATAATTTGCACATTACTGAAAACAAAACAGGCCTACATTCTAAATATTTTCTCTTTTATAACTTTATTAAACCCAAAATTATTAGGACTTTCAGGAAAGTCTTATTATTAAGATCATTACATGTTAAACTGTTAATCAACATTCTTTTGTTCTTTTCAGTAATCGTAGTTATGATGGTGATTTTTTTTTCTTCTTTATTTTTTTGATTTTATGAGAAATAAAACTAGGTCCTACATTATTTAGCATGCACATCAACAACTGTACAACCAACTTGAAGAATCATTTGATGCTATACGCAGGTGATTACTAGTTCCTAGTATTGGCCAAAGACAATATAAACCAGTCGAATATGCAAGAAGATTTGAACCAGCCATTCAAATAGTCATCAGAATGGTGCCTAGAGCTCAATGCCTCAAAAAGCAAATTTCTAAATCTTGGATGTAACAATCCAAAACGTTCATATCATTTAGGAGATGCTCAGCTTGCGCAGTCGGTGAGGGGAAGGACCTAAGGGTCATTGTTGACTATGAGTTGAAATTTCGTTGCCACATATAAGCTGAAGTTGCAAAAGCAAAGTAAGCCCTTGGCCTCATAAAACAAACATTCGCCACCAGGAAGCCATGTGTGACAATGAAACTTTATAAAATCATGGTCTGCCCTCAACTCAAAGTTGGCATGATCCTAGCCCCTCCCAGCTAAAGATGAATGTGAAGGTACTGGAGAGTGTCCAAAGAAGAGCAACAAAGCATATCCTAACACTGCAATACAAACCCTAGAAGGAACATCTCACCTTACTCAAACTTCCAACTTTAATATACCAAAGGAAAAGAGGAGATGTAATAGCAACTCATAAGTTGCTGGAAAGTGACCTATTAAGTCATGTCTTCTCTTCATCCCTTGCAAATACCACAAGAGGACAATCCCAGAAGCTGCAAGCCCCTCATTGCACCATGCCAAATTGCAATACTTTTTCTCAGTCTGTTCTGTCCCACTATGGAACAGCCTGTCTAAAGCCACCTTCCAGTCTCAAATCCTAGAAACCTTCAAGAAAGAAGTTGATCAAGACTGGGTCAATGCTGAATGGAGGCTAAACTGGATGTCGGAAAATAACCTTGAAACACCAGCAGCAAGATTTTCTATGGTATGTCCAAAACCACCTTATCTTGCTGGACGTGTGATTTAAGGTAATTTAAGGTAAAACTACACTAGCTCAAAATAGAGATTATTTTTTGTAAAGTATAAATTATGTTCTGGTCTTTAGAAGGCACAGGGGGTGTTAGCCCTGCTCCTCTTTATGGTAGTTTCTTCTTGTTTTGAGTGTGAATTAATTAATTATTGTAATTTCTGCTTGTTTAGGGTTCCATTTATTCATTGATAGTGATCTAAAATAGTTTTTGCTTGAAAAAAGATTTGACTGCATTTCTACCAATCTTTGGTGCAATTTAGCTCTTTCTTTTTTTTATTTAATGACAAAAAACTCCAAAAAGGAGCAGATTGAATATCCCAGAACAGAGAGATTTTTAGTTATTCCTAACAAACTGAAGCCAAATGTTGATAATTTGCTGTGAATCCATCAAGTAGATCCCTCCCATTAAAATTGACTATTTCGTGATTGTTATTGTAGGAGTTAAATTGTATCATTAATGTTTAATTTGTATTATATTATGACTATTATCATACTAGAATGTAATATGATAACACTAATAATTAAAAGTGTAATAATTACACATTTGAATAAATACAACACAAGAAAATATAGGGCCTACTAAATTTTTTTTACCACCCTGAATGGGGAGTTTTCCGAATAAAGTAAATGAAACAATGTTGGTTTCTTGTGCTATGAGTAGATGTCAAAAATGTAAAGTTGGATGGAATTCAATTTCCTGATTGACCAACCTTCTTTTTTGATATCCACCCACAGCACAATCAATTAATTAATTATCTAATTAATTTTCACTTTCTTTTTACAAAAAACTATGAGAAAAGGAAGTTAGGGAACCTCTGGTCTAGTTGTACATTAAAGCCCCTATATCAAATTGGTTATCTTCTCAGTATGTAATTTATCTCCATGAGTGATAAAGTGAATAGTTTGACAAAATACCATCTGAAATAACTTTTGATAAATAAATAATTTCCCAGATTAATTTTCTTTCTTCATTTCCTGGCAGCTTGATATTAAATAGATCACTTGTGTCTGCCTTTATTTTTAGTATTGAGAAAATATTTCTGGTTTTGTTGTTTTTTTTGCTGACCTTACAATACTATTGTAGCTAAAAATGAGGCGCTGGGAGGTCTTAGGGACCAAAGAAAAAAAATCTACAGTTTAAGTCTTTTTTTTTCGATCATATTGGGAGTACCCTTAATTGGGACAATTTATTTTGTTTGCCTCTAACTCCCTCATGCTTTGTAATGAGGAAACATAAATTTATCAGCATCTGGGGAAAATTATCCCCAAGGTAATGAAACTGGTGGCTCATTCAGTTTTAAGGAAAGGCATTAATTTCACAACACCTCATTTTGTCCCAAGTATGGAATGAGGCTCTATAGATGGGAAAAGTGGTAATCATACCTGAGACAGACCCTAATATGTCTTCATGATACAAAACTCGTAAACTCGTAAAAAAAAGTAAGTAAGTATGACAGCACTAGACCCTTAAGGTCCCCAACTGGTGGTGGCAATCTCCATTTCATGGCCCTTCAGCCAGGAAGTTCAATGGGGGGGGGGGGCTGGGGGCCAGCCATCCTGAGCTTTTGGACACCCTTTCCGCTTACCTTCCCCAGATTTCTCTTGGTACCCATTAAGAGCTGGGTCAACTCTTGCTGAGCTAACAGAGTCACACCACTGACCCCCTTCCCCAAACCAAATTGAACCTGTACCCCTCAGACAAAGCATTCCCAACCACTTAGCTAGGACAGCTTAAGTAAAACTTTACTTTTACCCACTTGAGTAAAACTATAAAAACAGAAATAAAGCCGTACAAATGTGTAAAACAAGGATTAAGAAAAACACTGTTCATGTGTCCAGTAAGGCTAAGAGAAAACACATAAGCCCAGTTAAAGGCCATGACAGATGTGCTTCTTGTTCTACTGAGTTGGATGAGGGGTCCTCTGCCAGAGGAGTATGATATTTGTGAGAAGTGGATCTGTGGTGAATGTCTGGACCTGTCCCCTGGAAAATATAAATTATTAAGCAAGATTATGCAATCCCTTACCTATTCGTGGTCATGTCCTGCCTGCGAAGTTAACCCTCCTCCTCCTCCCTCTAGTGAGCAAGCTAAGATATATAAGCTAGCATCTGTTATAAATAATTCATTGAAATCTTTCAGGGAAGATCTTAAGAAGGAATTTGCCACCACTAGTAAGTTGACCCAAACACCTTCCCAACTGAGAACTGACATTTCAGCCCAGGTTAGTGATTTTGCAAACAGGGTATCCCAGATTGAAAATTCTCTACAGTTGGTTTGCTCTGTTTCAACCATTCAGGACCTAGTGGTTTCTACAGTGTCTTCTAAGTTGTCCCAACTTCCAGTAGCCCAATTAACCAAAACCAATGTTTGTCAGATAGCACGTTCAGAGCACCAGCGTTTTGAAAGACCTCTTAACATTGTTGCATATGGTATCCCTACCCAGACTAATGATGCAGTTTTCCTATACAATTATCTATTATGCAATTATGGAGTTGACATTGGTGCCCCCCCAGTCCTAGTAAAAAGACTTTCTAATAGCCGTCAACTGTCTGGTAGCCGCCCCCTCCTCTTCTCTTCTCTGTACCATCAACTGAATTTAGAAGGCAAATAATGTGGAAATCCTTTGAAACAAAAGGATCAATCAGTTTCTATGGTGATGCAATCTACCCTAAGGAAGATTGCATAAAACACAAAGCTCTAGTTGAGGAGCTGAAATGCAGAATAGCAAGGGGAGAGGCAGATTTGATAATTTGCAATGGTGCCATCATCCAAAAAAACTTGCCAGTTAGAGCAATCCCCTCAACTGCTCCAATGTCCCACTAGTGTATGTGCCTCCTTCTACCTCTGTTAGTTGTTTAAGTGTTTATGGACTTGCATCACCAAAATCTGTCTCTCAATGGTCTAGTAGTGAACATAATAATAATATTTCCCTGTCTGATGCTGACATTTCTCCTGTTTCTTCACCAACAACTTGCCTAACTGATGTTTCTTCTTTGTCAGTGTCATAGTGCTGTATCCAATAACCTTACCAGTCCTTTAGTTCCTGCATCCTCTCAGATTCCTATCTTTCAGAGACTGAGGTTCCATAGCTCCACTGTTGATAGCCTCCCTAATAAGCTTTCTGAACTTTCCTTTTGTATGAAACCTGAAGGAGTGGACATTGCAGCAATTACAGAAGTTTCACCAAAAAATACCTTGTCAGTCTTAACTCCTTATGAAACCAAAATAAATGGTTGTCAACTATTTTCTAATCTGAATTCCCCATTTTGACACCAAGGAGTGTACCTTTATATTAGAGATGGACTAAATGTTAGTCTTGTTCAATTCAATTCTCTGAATACTGATAAAATTGAGTCTGTGTGGATTAAAATACACAATCGAATAATTTCAATTGTAGTAGATGTTGTTTATAGAAGCCCTAGTGCTCCCTGTGTTTTGGACTCTGAATCTAATTCAGCTGCTATGTTGCCTCATGTGATGTCCAAATTTGCCAACAATTATTGTGTCCTTGTGGGGGACTTTAATCTTCCTGAAATCCAATGGATTGATGGATCTGGTTTCTGTAATAGAGATTCTCCTTTTTTGTCTGCCCCCTCTGATAATTCCCTCTGTCAAACAATCTCACAATCAACTCGTTACAGGGAAGGTCAAGTCTCTAACATTCTTGATCTGGTTATACTCAGTAACCCTGACCTTCTTATTAAGAATATAATAACCACACCTGTTGGTAAAAGCGACCCTGAAGTAATTATTTCAGAGCTATGTCTGCCTACCAAACAACCTTCCTCTAAGCAACAAAAATATGTAAACTACAAAATAGTCTCTGATAAACTTGCCAAAATCAACAGGAAAACTCTTATTAATGATGATATTGAGAAGAGTTGGTCAAATATAAAAATGGAAATTCTAAATGTTGAAAAGTCATGCACCAGAATTTTTCAGGTAAAACAGGCAAAAAGTTCACCTTTTTTAACTACTAAAGTAAGCAAGCTAATCAATCGAAAACACAGAGCAAGGAATTCCTATAGAAAGAATAAGACCACAGAAAATTATCTAGTCTTCAAATCCTTTCATAATCAAACAACACACCAAATAAAGGAGCTGAAGAGAAGGTTTGAGGAAAAACTGGCAGAGGAAGTTCGTGATAACCCTAAATCTTTCTGGCATTATGCCACTCAAAAATGTAGCAGCAGACGCAAAATCCCAGATATCCTGCATGATAGTAAAGTTGCTGATCCTGAACTGAAAGCTGAAATTTTTAACCAACATTTCTCTTCTGTTTTCTTTTGTCTAAAAGAAAACAGAAGAGAAAACAGAACTCTTCTGTTCTCTTCTGTTTCTCCAGTATTGTATATCCTACACCTCCTTTATATGATGTATCACATAATATGGAGCCAAAACTGATTACAGATACTTGGTGCTAAAGGAACTCACATCCACAGTTCAAAGAGAGAACACCTAAGAGGATTATAAATTGAAATCTAGTTTGCTTGAACTTGACCTAGTTTTCGATATTAGTTAATTAAGAGCTTCTACTTGCCAAGTTACCTTGTTTGACTGGTTTGCTGGCGTGCTGAATACAAGCTTAAGGAATATTGTCAATTGAAGTTAAATTACAGCTGCATTTTTTTGGAAAAGTGGGGGGTTTAATATTGCCCCCCTTGCGTGTAAGTCTTTGTTTCATGTTTTTCTAAGCTAGATTTTCTCCTGAGCAGCTATTATAGCAAAATTACTCAACAATGGCGGTAACCCAATCATCATTTGAAAAAGCAATCAGGGACTTGAAGGAACGCCTGATTTCAATTTCTAATAATCAATCTTCGATCAAAGCGCACCAGGCTGGAGTGTCTTCCAAGCTCAATACAGTTATGTCCAACATTCAGTCACTTAGGCAAAGCTTAGCAGATAAAGATGCTGAAATAGTTGAACTACGATCTTCTATTGAAAGCCACCAAGCTGAGCGTGTGAAACTCGAAAAAAGGTGGCTTGAACTAGAAGTTAAAGATCGTCAGCTGAATTTAATTATTCACGGCCTGCCAAAAGAGAAATCAGGCCAATCTCTTACCGAAAATATTGAGACTTTATTCAAAGAGAAATTAGAGATTGAAAAAGATATTCCTCTTAAAAAGTCTACCACATAAAGAGTGTTAGCCCCACTACAGTTAGAAACAACAAACAAGCTGGAGTATTGCCTGTTCTTATTTCTTGTGTGAATAATTTGGACTTGCAAATGCTATTGGGCAATGTAGGCAAAACTTAAAGGAAGTGGTATGAGAATATGTACTGATTGCCTCCTTCACTAAATGCCCTATATAATGAGCTTTTGGCCAAGGCACGTGATCTTAAAGCTCAGCCAATATCCAAGTTCACGCGAGTGAAACAATCCGGGGCCAGACTTATGCTGCAAAGTAGAAACGATATTACTGGCCCATGGGTAACACATGGCGAATGCTAATATTGGTTGTATATATATCTATATAATACTTTGGTGCTAAAGGAACTCACATCCACAGTTCAAAGAGAGAACACCTAAGAGGATTATAAATTGAAATCTAGTTTGCTTTGAACTTGACCTAGTTTTCGATATTAGTTAATTAAGAGCTTCTACTTGCCAAGTTACCTTGTTTGACTGGTTTGCTGAATACAAGCTTAAGGAATGTTGCCAATTGAAGTTAAATTACAGCTGCATTTTTTTGGAAAAGTGGGGGGTTTAATATTGCCCCCCTTGCGTGTAAGTCTTTGTTTCATGTTTTTCTAAGCTAGATTTTCTCCTGAGCAGCTATTATAGCAAAATTACTCAACAATGGCGGTAACCCAATCATCATTTGAAAAAGCAATCAGGGACTTGAAGGAACGTCTGATTTCAACTTCTAATAATCAATCTTCGATTAAAGCGCACCAGGCTGGAGTGTCTTCCAAGCTCAATACAGTTATGTCCGACATTCAGTCACTTAGGCAAAGCTTAGCAGATAAAGATGCTGAAATAGTTGAACTACGATCTTCTATTGAAAGCCACCAAGCTGAGCGTGTGAAACTCGAAAAAAGGTGGCTTGAACTAGAAGTTAAAGATCGTCAGCTGAATTTAATTATTCACGGCCTGCCAAAAGAGAAATCAGGCCAATCTCTTACCGAAAATATTGAGACTTTATTCAAAGAGAAATTAGAGATTGAAAAAGATATTCCTCTTAAAAAAGTCTACCACATAAAGAGTGTTAGCCCCATTACAGTTAGAAACAACAAACAAGCTGGAGTATTGCCTGTTCTTATTTCTTGTGTGAATAATTTGGACTTGCAAATGCTATTGGGCAATGTAGGCAAACTTAAAGGAAGTGGTATGAGAATATGTACTGATTTGCCTCCTTCACTAAATGCCCTATATAATGAGCTTTTGGCCAAGGCACGTGATCTTAAAGCTCAGCCAATATCCAAGTTCACGCGAGTGAAACAATCCGGGGCCAGACTAATGCTGCAAAGTAGAAACGATATTACTGGCCCATGGGTAACACATGGCGAATGCTAATATTGGTTGTATATATATCGATATAATGATTTGTCAGATTGACTATGTTTTTTTATTCAGTATATAGTCCATGCTGCTTAGGAATGTGAAGATCGATAAGTAAAGTGTCCTACTTAAAAAGAAGTGTATTTATCTCGTTGTCTGGTTTCTTCTTTATTTTTGTTTCCTTTCTTTTTGCGATTTTCGTTCCTATGTGCTTTCTTTTTTCTGTATTTTTTGCTTATTTCCAAATCCCTGCTCATCTATCTCTAAGCTCCTAGGCCTAAATTCATTAAAATTGGTTCAGTTTTCTTGCCGTATATCTTTTGTTGCAGAAAGTCTACAAGAACATACTGCCGCACTGTCAGTGTTTTAAACTTCAAAAAGGTTTGACTTTTTTCAACTCCGTCATCCCGGCCCACTGCCAAGTGGAGAATACAGGTGAGTAATTTTTTTCTAATTTGAATGGTGGTGGCTGTGGTGGAACTCGCGATAGGTTGAGTGAGTTGGAGGGGAGACCCTTGAATTTATCACAGATTCTTTCATGTATTGATTGAGAGGATGAAAACACTTATGATTATTTTATTAATAACTTACCCATGAACAAATACCTTTCTCTAGGAGTGATTATGAGTAAACCAACAAAGAAGTGTCTGAGAACAGCATTTCTAAATTGTTGTGGACTTACGAGTAGTTTAGAAAACATTTCACTATTGCTTCCTGACCATAAGATTGATGTTTTTGGTGCATGTGAAACATTTTTAAATGAGCAATCTTCTGAGCTAGCTTATATAAATGGGTATAAGTCTTTATTTAAAAATAGAATAGGTAGACAGAGAGGAGGGTTGGCTTTTTTTGTAAATGATAGTATACCTGTAAGAGAAGTGAATGATTATGATTACCTTTATGAAGATATGTCATTTGAATTTTTTGCTATTGAGCTAGATTTAAGTCCTTCGAAGTATTATGTTGCGCCCTATATAGGCCGCCGAGTTTGGCTGCTAAACAATTTGTAGAAAAATTCGATGAACTTAGCTTGCTGATGATCCAAAGAAAGTGTAAGTTAATGATGTTGGGTGATTTTAATACTGATATTAGTAATGTACATAGGGATGTGAATTCAATGCTTTCGAATAATGTTGCCGTTGACTTTGTAACAATTTGTATGTCCTTGGGTTTGCTTCCAACATGCTGGATCCCAACGAGAATCACAGAGTCGTCAGCGTCGTTAATTGACAATATTTTCACAAATTTCGAGACACTGGGTTGTAACTTTATAGCTGAAGATACTTCTGACCATTTTATGATCCTGTGCGACCTTCAAACGGGTCCCTCCCCTAAACTCTCTTCATTGAGATCAAGAAGACTGGATGCTGCTTTGATTGATAAACTGAAAAGTTTACTGTCCCAAGTCGACTGGTCTCCCTGCTTAGAATGTGACGACGTGGACAAAGCTACTGAATACTTCATCAACCTGTTTGAAATAATACTTAATAAGGCATGTCCTTTATCAAGCCGGCAAGCTAGGCGTTATATTAAACCAAAGAAACCATGGATTACAGCTGCTGTTCTGTCCTCTATCCATACCAAAAATAACCTCTTCAGGAAATTCATGGCAGATCCTACACATGAAAATCAGGAAAAATTTCAGCAGTACAGAAATTGTCTGACAAAGTTACTGCAACAAGTGAAGCAGTCATACTATCTTCATGAATTTCAAAATGCTGAAGGATCCCCAAAAAAGACTTGGTTGATTATTAATGAATGCCTTGGGAAAAAGAAAATGAAAAACCTTCCAGAAGAGATATTATCACCCAAAGACAAGAAAATTGTTAAAGGAAAGCAAAATGTTGTTGGTGTCCTAAATGAGCACTTTGCAAATATTGGTCACGTAACATCGCTTGAGGCACCAACTCGAAGTTTACCCGATTGAGCATATTCTACTTACATGCCGCCTCCATCGGATTGCTCTCTTTCCTAACGCTGGTGTCAGCAGACGAATTACTGCAAGTTATATATCAACTGAAGAATGGGTCATCGGAAGGTACGGATGGCTTGTCGACAAGCCTATTAAAACAGATAATGCCTGATGTTACAGAATTTTTGGTTCATGTTATCAACTTATATTTTTCAAGTGGATGTTTCCCCAGCTTGCTTAAAGTCTGCACATGTTTTAGCCCTGCATAAGGGTGATGACGTGAAAGATCCAACAAACTACAGACCAATCTTGATCCTATCTTCATTTGCAAAAGTAATTGAACAATGTCTTTACAACCGCATAGTGAAGTATTTTGATAAGAGGGGATGTTTTAATGACCTTCAGTTTGGGTTTAGGAAGGGTCATAGCTCTGAACATGTGATTCTGACACTCACACAGTTTATATACAACACTTTGGATAAAAAGAAATTCCGGCTACTATATTTATAGATATAAAAAAGTGTTTGAAACTATTTGTCATGCAATTTTGCTTTGTAAACAGGAAAATTATGGTATATGTGGACCTACAAATTCTCTGATTGACTCATATTTAACTGGGCGCAGTCAGTTCGTGGATGGTGGAAATGCTACCTCTTCACTACTTGGTATCACTGGTCAAGTCGGCGTTCCTCAAGGGTCCATACTTGGACCTCTACTTTTTCTTATTTATGTTAACGACATCAACAGGGTGCTGGAAGATCTCAGGCTAAATGTCCTATTTGCTGATGATACGGCCTGCACCGTGAGCAGTACTGATGAAATGTTGCTTAAGAAGAATATGTTGGCAGCTTTTGAGAGGATAGAAACTTGGTTTAGTGCAAATAAATTATCTGTTAATATGTCAAAAACCAAGTTCATGATTTTCTCTCATACTGACCAGTCTTTACTGGAACTTAGTAGACTACACATTGATGAATAAACTTATTTAGAGCGTGTATCTACTATGAGATATTTAGGTGTGCTAGTAGATCAGAATATGAGTTGGAAGGAACACATTGCTAAATTGCAGATGAAGTTGGGAAGTAATGTTGGAATATTGCAGCATTTGAAATTTATTCTACCTTTTCATGCAATGAGATTGGTATATTTTGCCCTAGTCCATTCATATCTGAGTTATTGTCCCCTGATTTTTCTGAATACATTTAAAACTCATCTAAAACCAATTCAAAGGCAGCAAAATAAAGCACTGTGTATCCTGAAAACTTTCATCCCCTCCCCAATATCCCTACCATCAAAATTGCCAAATAAAAGTATATATTCTTTCCTTGATATATTACCAGTGGAATTATTATTATCTTTTCATGGATTGATGTTTTGTGTTAAGTATTTTGCTAAAATTCTACAGAAAATTTTCTATGCTATGGATCTATTTAACCATTGTGAGCATGATTATGGAACAAGGGGATCTTCTAAGTATGTTGAACCCCAAGCATGCACTGAGAGATTGAGGTTGTCACTCAGGCACTGCATAACCAAACTTTGGAATGTGCATGGGTCAGGTCTTCATATTGGTCTTTCTGTTGGTACACTGCGGGGTCATTTAAAAACTATTTTACTAACCCTTTGATCATTTTATTTTATTTTTTTAATTCAGTTATGATCTTCCGACTGGCACATTCTATTGGTAGGGTTTCCCCAGGGCTTCACTTCACTATTTTTGGTGTTTTATTTTAGTTTGTTCTCCATTTGGCTGCTGGCTTGGGGTGATGCTTGGTAAGTCATACATTTTTCTTTCTTTTTTATCTATTTACAAAAGAGTGTGATTATGTACAAATGCAGTTATGTTTTTTTTGTTTTTATTTGTTATCAGTTGCCTGGTAATACAAGCTAGACTCTCAGCAGGACATACCCATATTGTAGTTGTATTTAGTTTGTAAATAAAAGAACCTGAACCTCAGATTGAATAAATCTGCTGGCCCAGACAGCAGTCACCAATTTATCCTACATGAATGTCATACAGTTTTGTGTCAACCTCTTTCCATGCTGTTCAATTTATCATTAAATCTTTCTAGACTAGGCCTACCTCAGGACTGGAAAACTGCAAATATCATTCCTATTTTTAAAAAGGTAAAAAGGACCTTGCTGAAAATTATCAACCCATCAGCATGACTTCAGCAGTTGTTAAGGTTCTTGAAAGAATAATCAATTCTGTAGTTGTTAAACACCTTGAAGCAAACAATGTTTTACACAGTTCACAACATGGCTTTTGTTCTGGAAGATCTGTTGACACCAATCCCCTCAAATCATATGATCACATCACCAAGTTGCTTGATATTGGGGTGCCTGCTGACATGATTCTGCTTGACTTTCTAAAGCTTTTGACAAAGTGTGTCACAATCAACTTGCAAGTAAATTATGTGCACTAAAGCTTGAAGAGAAATCCCTGCTCTGGAGCATTAATTTTCTTTATTTGTGTAATCAATGTGTTCAGTTGTTTGATGACTCTGGTAATTGTATTCTTTCTTCCTCAATACATGTTCTGAGTGGAGTTCCTCAAGGAAGTGTCTTGGGTCCTACACTATTTAATATCTTCATCAATGATGCTCCTTCCATTATCAGCCATAAATCAACTCTTTATGCAGATGACCAGAAGCTTCTTGGACCAGCTTTGTCCTGTGAAGATCATTCACTGCTACAAAATAACCTTCAACTGCTGGGTCAATGGGCTGAGGCCTGGCTTCTTGAATTCAATGTTGCCAAGTGCCATTTCATTCCCTTTGGCAAACTGAATCCCTGCTGCTCTTATTTTTTCTTAGGCCACCACTCTCCTCTGTAAATAATGAGCAAGATCTTGGTGTCACTATTGACAATGAATTAAAATTCAGCACTAATACCAAGAGGTCTGCTGCTGGGGCTAGTTTGACCTTGGGACTGATTAAGAGTACTATTTCCTCTTGTTCCCCTAAAGTCATCAGTCTTCTTTATAAGGGACTTGTGCATCCTAAGCTTGAAGTTGGAATGTCTCTTCCCTCCTCATATTTTAAAAAAGACATAAAAATTCTTGAAGGAGTACAGAGACATGCTACTAAAGTGATATCTGGCATGCAAGAACATGTAAATTCAATATCTATAAAAATTGCAAGAGGAGCTGGGATTTTGTATAGACTTAAAAATTTCCTTCTTCAAAATGTTTTGCAAACCCTTTATTTTAATCTTGTTTATCCTTATATGCATTATAGTTGTTATGTTTGGGCTAATTCTTTCTGTTATAATTTAAAGAGAATTCAAATCTTACAAAATAGAGCTGTAAAGTCAATTTATTTTGATAGACTTAATACTAAAGAAGTTTTTCTTAGATCTCAGTTGCTAACAATGAGACAAATTTGTCAGCTCCAAACTGCTGTTTTCATGTATAAATACTTGAATAGTTTAGCACCCCCAGGACTAACACAACTTGTCCTTTTCATTTATTGTCATATTCTTCATCAAGTCATGTCTTCATCTCTTGGCTCAGACACAGGCTCACCCAATGGTTGGTCATTTACAGCTGATGGCAAAAAGTTGTCATTGACAAAAATTTCATCTTAAAATGGGCAAATACCTGTTGCTTGAAAACCTGCATTGATGTTTGCTGGGCTGAATGAAAGGGATAAGCAACATGGAGAAATGGGGGATTTCTTACATAGAAACTAGAAATAGCTTTGTTATAATGGGATTTCAGAGAGTAGAAGACCCCAAGATCAAGTGATTGCAGTTTGTGTGACATATGTGGAGGCAAGGTTAACATGATTACATGGTTATCTTTTGCTACCTTGATGGCTTCAATTGATAAGAGGCAAGGTTAACATGATCACATGGTTATCTTTTGTGATTATTCAGAATAAGTTGCTGAGGGTTCTCTTCACTTGGCAGTACAGTGGAGACAAAGTGATGAAGAAACTCAATGAATACTGAAGCTGTAATCTAGTAACTGTCACTAACCTAAGCAATAGTATGAGGTGGCACCACTTAAGTTGTCCTTGCTGTTTTCTTTTGCCTTGGGAAGACTTAGGATAAGCTGAGAATAATTTTGTTTTACTTCATTTAAGCAGAATATCTATTTTGTAAGGTTTCACTTTTATAACACACAGATTTTTAAAGGTCAGGACCACTAGAGAGAGAAGAAGTGGAGGTAGGTACTTCAAAATACCTTCCCAGGAAGGCAAAGCATACCATATACTAAATACATACCCTAACCTAACCTAGGTACCTTCCCCCCCCCCCTAAACCCTAAAAAACAACAATTTAAATACAGTTCTTGCTTTTTTTATATCCCAGAAGGCATTGTAAACCTGCTTTCATCACCCATCTTGATCTATTTTGTGACTGCTATGCATTGCTGTATTCAAAAGAGCCTGGTTAATAGAACAGTATGGCATTAACCAAACTTGACTTCTTGCATGGGTACCAGCTAATGCAACAGTACCATTTTGTTTCCTAACCTAATCCCTTTCCAAGAAAGCCAAAAGTAGCTAAAGTAGAATTTTACCCCTTTAAGGTCTCAAAATGGAATTTACCCCAAAAGCAATTATTGTAATTGAAAAGAGATAAAAAGGCACAAAGTAATGTAGGCTATTCACTTTCTTCTTCGCTAAATTATATAAATATACATAAATTTACACATTTGAGCAAGTTGATTAGCCTATTATATTTAATATTTATAAGATTATAAAAAAGGAATCCAATATCCAATTGTAAGTCACCACTCTTGTTTTATTCATTAACATGCAACCACTAAAAGCTACTCTAGCAATGGTACCTGATTACTCACCCTATACTTACTTTCCAAGATAGTGAAAAAAGCTTGAATAGAATTTTAGCCTAAATTATGTTTTAAACTGCAGATTTACCAGCTGATATAGATGCCTGTTCTTAAAGTATGCTAGGCTAATGTTTTTGAATGACTTAATTCTCTGATAAGCTTTAGAGCCCCTTATTATTACAGAATAGGTAGCATTCAGCCACTTTCATTAATAAAAAAAACATCTTATCACTTAGACATCCATATAAATCCTTAGCAACTATACTTAGGCAAAGTCCAGCCCAATGCTATCATATTGTCCAAGGTACCTTAGTGAAGCCATAGACTAGGCCAAACTAAGATTAATAGACCAGTAGAATCCAAATTTAGAGACTATTAACTTCATAATTCAGATTCGAATTAAAAAACGAAAGACCACGTAACTGCTCAGCTAAAGTACTGTACCTGGTAAACTTGATACAGAAAAAAAAAACAATGTGATAATTTGTTTCAAATCAGTGCAAATTTTCATATAGTTTTTATTTTCATAGATGGTGCTCTTATGATTACTTTCAGGGGTACCTGTAATCCTTTCTCACATTATAAGCGGGACTTTTAAATACAGTGTTAAAATTAGATTGTCGTATCTGTTTAAAGTCCAACTCCATTTTGGTAATAAATACATTTAGAAAAGAAAAATATAACAAACAATGTTTTATCTCATCAAAAATAGCCTCTTTTTTTAAATTAAGTAGTGTCTAAACACCATAACCTTAATTTTAAAAATAATGTTTAGACTCCGAAGTCCAAAAATCCAGACATTAAAATTTATCAGTGTTTTGTCAGCGTTTTGTCCAATAAAGCTAGTTTGAAAAGTCTGAGAAATAAGTCTGGAAAGTCTGAGAAAAATATCTGAAAAATAAGATAAAAATTTATTTCAGAAACCTTCCTAATGAAGCTTCCAAAGAAGCATGAGATTTTTTCCGTTCAGTAAACACCATGCTAATTAAGTCCTATAGTCCCTCTTCTCATCACCATCATCCTTGGCTACACATTAATTGTTTACCTCTTTTTAAAGAGAAGTCTTTACCTTGGTTCTAAAATTTAACTTATGATAGTTGTGAAGAAATGGCAAGGGGGTGTCTAATCCAAAATAGTCTGTCAGGGAAGCTGATTTCTTCCAGTGTTAGATAGCTCGTTTGTAGCACCCTATAAACTAAAAATAGTATATTATAAATTAACTAATTGCTTATCGTTTTTTGTATAATTCGTGACGGAGAAAACTAGTGCTTTGTTATACAAATTTAATTTTGTCCGGATCCTTGGAGAATAAGACATTAACAGCAAATGCCAAACAAAATGCTTTAATAGTATAATAAGGACTAAGCGGATCGTGTTTTCCGTAAAAATAAATAAAAAAAAACAAGTGTTTTTTTTAACTGAAAGTAAGGAACGACGTTAAAACTTAAAACGAACAGAAATTATTCCGTATATGAAGGGGGCTGTCCCCTCCTCAACGCCTCGCTCTTACGCTAAAGTTTTTTATTGTTAAAAAAAAGTTGTGAGAAAGTCAAACTTTAGCGTAAAGAGCGAGGCGTTGAGGAGGGGACAGCCCCCTTCATATACGGAATAATTTCTGTTCGTTTTAAGTTTTAACGTCGTTCCTTACTTTCAGTTAAAAAAAACTTGTTTTTTTTATTTAATTTTTTAACGTTTTTGAATTAATGCAGGTTTTGATTTATTAGGAGGTTCGCCCCCCTAGTCAATACCTTGCTCTTAAGCTAAAGTTCAACTTTTTTCCAATTGTTTAAAAATGAGCCCTTAATCACAATCAGTTGATCAGTTAAAAACTTGTTGTTTTTTTTTTATTTAATTTCTGATCTTTTTCTTTAATAATGCTGGGAAATCCGGCGCCCCCTTCATAGCAATGTCCCTTCCCCCATGAAAACTTCCTTCATGGAAAGATCCTCCCATATAACCCCCGACCCCCCCCCCCCACCTACCAGAAAAAAATCCCCCCTGAAAACGTCTGTATATTTCCCAATAACCAATACTATATGTTAACATTGGGTAAAGTTCATAATTTTCAGCCCTCCCCCCGGGGACTTCGGGGGATTAAGTCATCCTAAAAGACATTGTTATCATATTTTCGACCATGCTGAACAAAATGGCTATCTCAAAATTTTGATCGGGTGACTTTGGGAAAAAATAAGCGGGGGAGGGGGCCTAGTTGCCCTCCATTTTTTTGTCACTTAAAAAGGGCACTAGAACTTTTAATTTCGGTTCCAATGAGCCCTCCCACGATATTCTAGGACCACTGGGTCGATACGATCACCCCTGGAAAAAAAAAAAACAAATAAACACGCATCCGTGATCTTTCTTCTGGCAAATATGCAAAATTCCACATTTTTGTAGATATGTGCTTAAAACCTCTACAGTAGGGTTCTCTGATACGCTGAATATGATAGTGTGATTCTCATTAAGGTTCTATAACTTGTAGGGGGTGTTTCCCCCTTTTTCTAAAATCAGCCAAATTTTCTTAGGCGCGTACCTTTTGATGGGTAAGACTAAACTTGATGAAACTTATATATTTGAAATCAGCATTAAAATTTGATTCTTTTGATGTATCTATTGGTATCAAAATTCCTTTTTTTAGGGTTTTGGTTACCATTGAGCCGGGTCGCTCCTTACTTACAGTACGTTACCACGAATTGTTTGATTTATTTCTTTGGGTAGGCTTGCTAAATGTAAGAGACTTTCTTATGAAATTTTTTTGCTGCATTATAGTAACATCTATATTAATTTTTTTAATTATTAGCTTTAGTGTTGCCATTTCGTTATGATCTAAAGGAAGGAGGGGTACTGTGATTTTTAATGTCTTTTTTTTTATTTACGACGTCAAGCACAACCGTACCCCAAAGTAGATTAATAAACGTATACACAAATTCGAATGTTTTAAAAGCTCACTCTAGGCATTTATATTGAAGAAAACTTTAAGTACTGTAAATTGTTTTTCCAACATGTAGTTGAAAAAATAAATACCAATGAAAACACTCTTTCAAAATTTTTTATTTTATTTTAGTTTTAAAATTTATTTTATCGATGAGATATTTTAAGTAAGTTTGATTTCTTTTTATTGGTTTTATTTCGTATTTTGCTGATGGCGGCTGTTGCATATATAGCCGAAATATCCGCTTATGTTGTGTTCACTGTCTTCAAAAATTTACTCATCTTCTCTTGTTTTGCAGTTAGTTGAAGTTTTTACCAGTTAGTTGAAGATTCCATAGCAGCTCACTAGTGTGAATTATAGTATTGTATGGTATTTTCTATAGGTATGTGTTTGATTGCACTGAAATTATTGATATGGATCATTAGTAGTAAGCGCCCAATTAGCACTGAACGTGATTGCGTAATATGCCTTACCACGGGCCAGTGACCTATTACTATGAACCCTACATGTCTTGGCAGACAGGTTTTTCTAATGTGACACTCATTTTTTGTGTGTCACTCGGTTAGAGAAAGCTGGTGGTTAGTCCATATGATGACTTGATTAGTCGGTTTTTAAAAAAAAGATATCTCTTTTGAAAATTCTAAAGAACTTTAGCGTAAAGAGTGGGGATTTTCCTTCATGGACAACCCCTTTCTTCCATACAAAATCCCTCCATGGAGAGATATTCCCACGTAAATTCCTCCCCCCCCACCCCCTCTCCCAACGATAATGCGCGTTTCTACTGTTGACTACTGATCATCAAGAGGTCTCTTGTTACCACTGGTATATAAACTATAATATGTATGCGTACAATGAAGACAGGTGGTGCAGTACACTATACTTTATAAACAAAATAGGTTTATATAATAGAATGATTCTTCCATCCTATAACAAAGGGAAGGATTTATCCTACGTACAGGAGGAAGTTAGAGAGATATGCTGTTTTTTTTGGCGTAACAGCACTGTACACAAAAGGGAATGTGCCCACTGACAAACTTTTAATCGAGAAATGCAAATCAGATATACCATTATTCAACTTGGAAGATTTTAGTTGTGAGATATTTCCGAGTAAGATACACAGCCCAGAGGACGAGGTTCGATTTTTTAGCAAATGGGTACCAATAGTTATTCCTTCTCGGAATATGTGTGTGAGATATCCTAAGAAGAAGAAGAACAAAAAAATCCGTGATATAGATTGGAATCATAGTGAGTAGATGACAAACAATGATGAATTTTTACAATAGTCATCACACCCCTGACTACCCAATGGTCTTTTTAAAGACCACCAATTCTATAAACACTTCGTAACTATGGTAATATGAATCTTTTAGGTTCAATGTTTGAAGCTAGCTTCAGCTGAAGCTTAGGATAGTAGCGGACATCCTACTGTAGGGCTCATTTGAATGACAATTAAAAGTTCTAGTGCCCTGTTTAAGTGACCAAAAAACTGAAGGGGCAACTATGCTCCATTCAATGCTCAATTTACCCAAAGTTACACAATCCAAATTTTTAGAAAGCCATTTTGTTCAGCATAGTCGAAATATCTAATAACTATGTCTTTGAGGATGACTTAATCCCCCACAGTCTCCAGGGGGAGGGACTGCAAGTTATGAACTTTGCCCATTGTTTACATATAGTTTTCGTTATTGGGAAGTATACAGATGTTTTCAGGGCGGACTATTTCTGATGGGAGATGGGGGGTCAGGGGAGGAATTTACGTGGGAATATCTCTCCATGGAGGGATTTTGTATGGAAGAAGTTCTTTAGAACTTTCAAAAGAGATATCTAAAGTTTTGAAAGTTCTCTGTTGAAAGTTCTTTAGTACTATCAAAAGAGAGTAAGGAACGACCCAGCTCAATAGCAACCGAAACTCTAAAAAAAAAACGGAATTTTGATATCAAAAGATACAGCAAAAGAATTAGATTTGCGTGTTGATTTCAAATATATAAGTCGCACCAAGTTTAGTTATACCCGTCAAAAGTTAGGCGCCTGAGAAAATTTGCCACATTTTTCGAAAAAAGTGGGAAATATCCTCTAAAAGTCGTAAAACTTTAATAAAAATCACACTATCAGATTCAGCATATCAGAGAACCCTACTGCAGAAGTTTTAAGTTCCTATCTGTAAAAATGTCGAAAATACAATAAACTATGTCTTTGAGGATGACTTAATCCCCCACAGTCTCCAGGGGGAGGGCTGCAAGTTATGAACTTTGCCCATTGTTTACATATAGTTTTCGTTATTGGGAAGTATACAGATGTTTTCAGGGCTGACTATTTCTGATGGGAGAGGGGGTTGGGGGGAGGAATTTACGTGGGAATATCTCTCCATGGAGGGATTTTGTATGGAAGAAAGGGGTTGACCATGAAGGAAAATCCCCACTCTTTACGCTAAAGTTCTTTAGAATTTTCAAAAGAGATATCTTTTTTTAAAAAACCGACTAATCAAGTCATCATATGGACTAACCACCAGCTTTCTCTAACCGAGTGACACACAAAAAATGAGTGTCACATTAGAAAAACCTGTCTGCCAAGACATGTAGGGTTCATAGTAATAGGTCACTGGCCCGTGGTAAGGCATATTACGCAATCACGTTCAGTGCTAATTGGGCGCTTACTACTATCATTGGGGAGTAAAAGCTTACTGAGATTCTAGAATAGTTTTAAGATTGCTTGCTTGGCTTCTGTTAAAATATTTCATCATTTACTGCTTACAGTTTGGAATCATTCACAGCTTTGCTACAAAGTATATCAGCTTTTTTAGTGAAAAAGCGCTAACATATTTTGCTGAAATATTGTTTACATGTTTACAACATATTGTTTACATTAAGTTATTTTTAAAATAGGACTGCACATGGAGAGGACGTTTTTCACCCCATTAGCTTTATGACATTATTACTTTTGATTTACTAAGCGTTTAAAAGGTCTATACAAAAATTTGTATTTTTCCCCAAAATATACAATGTAATTTACCCAAAATACCTTTATCCGACCTTTAATGAACTAAAGTAAAAAAAGTTTTTTTTTAATGAAAGTAAGGAGCGACATTAAAACTTAAAATGAACAGAAATTATTCCGTAAGTGAAAGGGGCTGTCCCTCCTCAACGCCTCACTCTTTACGATAAAGTTTAACACTTTGTCAGAACTCTACATTTTTAAAACAATAAAAAATTTAGCGCATGGAGCAAGACGTTGAGGAGGGGACAGCCCCTTTCACATGGGGAATAATTTCTGTTAGTTTTGAGTTCTAATGTCGCTCCTTACTTTCAGTTAATTTTTTTATTTTTTATTTAATTTCTGAACGTTTTTCAACAAATGCAATAAATAAAAGTTTAAATAGGGATAAAATCCTTTTAATAAAACAGTGATAAATTTCACGAACAGTGATAAATTTCACAAAAATACTAGATATCTTGGTCAAATATGCAGTGAACGTCATCAGTAGTAAAACTAAACTAAAACAATTGAAAACAATAATTTATATACGAAATAAAAATAAAACTACATATTGTTTAATAATATAATTCTTTTCAAAGCAAAAACGGAAGCTAATCTCTTTGACCTTGTTGGATCCGGTTCATTAGCGTTGAATGAACTAACACTTGGACAGAGATTAGCTACATTGGGTGAATTGAACTATACTCTATCAGATTTTAATAAATTATCGTAGATAGAGTTAAAACCAAATTCACCTGCGTCACGATTTAAAGCTATATTCCCGAATAAAATTTTCTTAATTTCAAGAGTTTCGCGAAAATTTTGCTTTAAATTCCGGTCCCTACATATCAGAGACATTATCAGTAGAAAGGGGGGTGCCAGTCCCAACATTACCGCGTGGTTTATGGTTTTTCTCACTGAGAATAAAAAAACAGAATTTTTCTCACTTGAAAAAACAGGAATTTTCTCACATTTATGGTTGTTTCTTGGACGGTTATGTGTGTTGGTCAATTTATTTGTTGTTTTTCATGGATGTCAACAGTAATTTATGTCTGTTTTATGGTTTTTGTCTGTGAGAATGGAAAAAAAACAGTATTTTTCTCACTTTGATGGATGTTTTTCTGGATTATTGAGTCTAACGGGGACCGGAGTCAATGACCTCTTCTTTCAAGATCAATTGATTGTTGTTGTAAGTGCATGCTCGAGGCGAATGTCAAGATTCAATGACCTCAATTCCCCTTTCGTGAATCAATAATTCCCCTTAGAAACAACAAATTAATTCCCCTTTCTTGACAAATCAATCAATCATGACATCATCTGTCAGACATTAAAAAACTTCGCCCAGAAACAATTCTCCAGGAATAGACCCAAGACATTAATGAACTTCGCCCTGGAAACAATTCTACTGGTCGAACTCCAAAGATATTAAACTTCGCCATGGAAAACAATTCTCCAAGAAACATCTTAGCAATGAAGAGATTAACGCGTGAAAGGGTTTCCCAGTAATTTGAAATGTGACAGCGCAGGGATGCCAAAAACAAAAGGAACCACGCATAAATTACGTTTAGGGGCTATTTGGGCGAAAGCGTTTTAGACATTTTAGGGAATTATTTCGGCGAACCAGTTAGAGACATTTTAAAAGATGATTTTAGAAAATGTTTTAGAAGAGGTTTTGAGTGTGGTCGTTATAATACACAAGTTCCATTTGAACAGTGTCCTGAGGTCCCTACCCCAACCCCGAAGGAAGCTACCGGTCCTCAAAGGTTCCCCCGGGCTCCCAAAGGGTCCCCCGGGCCCCCCAAAGGGCCCCCCCCGGCGCCCCAAAGGACCACCCGGCCCCCGAAGGAAGCCCCCGGTCCCCAAAGGTCCTCCCGGGCTCCCAAAGGGTCCCTCGGGCCCCCCAAAGAGTCCCCTCTCCATTTTTTAATATTTTTTTAAGGCTTTATTATATCTTTTCAGAACAAGTTATTTTCTTAATGTCCCTCCTAAACCCATTTTCCAACTTGAAGTACTTATCTTTTTCACCCACAACTATACTTTACAGCTTTTTGGATACCTCAACACCAAGAAATACTTTTCAAAGACCATTTCAGAGCAAGTTACTTTCTTAATGTCCCTCCTAAACCCATTTTCCAACTTGAAGTACTTATGTTTTTCACCCACAACTATACTTTACAGCTTTTTGGATACCTCAACACCAAGAAATACTTTTCAAAGACCATTTCAGAGCAAGTTACTTTCTTAATGTCCCTCCTAAACCCATTTTCCAACTTGAAGTACTTATCTTTTTCACCCACAACTATACTTTACAGCTTTTTGGATACCTCAACACCAAGAAATACTTTTCAAAGACCATTTCAGAGCAAGTTACTTTCTTAATGTCCCTCCTAAACCCATTTTCCAGCTTGAAGTACTTATCTTTTTCACCCACAACTATACTTTACAGCTTTTTGGATACCTCAACACCAAGAAATACTTTTCAAAGACCGTTTCAGAGCAAGTTACTTTCTTAATGTCCCTCCTAAACCCATTTTCCAACTTGAAGTACTTATCTTTTTCACCCACAACTATACTTTACAGCTTTTTGGATACCTCAACACCAAGAAATACTTTTCAAAGACCATTTCAGAGCAAGTTACTTTCTTAATGTCCCTCCTAAACCCATTTTCCAACTTGAAGTACTTATCTTTTTCACCCACAACTATACTTTACAGCTTTTTGGATACCTCAACACCAAGAAATACTTTTCAAAGACCATTTCAGAGCAATTTACTTTCTTAATGTCCCTCCTAAACCCATTTTCCAACTTGAAGTACTTATCTTTTTCACCCACAACTATACTTTACAGCTTTTTGGATACCTCAACACCAAGAAATACTTTTCAAAGACCATTTCAGAGCAAGTTACTTTCTTAATATCCCTCCTAAACCCATTTTCCAACTTGAAGTACTTATCTTTTTCACCCACAGCTATACTTTACAGCTTTTTGGATACCTCAACACCAAGAAATACTTTTCAAAGACCATTTCAGAGCAAGTTACATTCTTAATGTCCCTCCTAAACCCATTTTCCAACTTGAAAGTACTTATCTTTTTCACCCACAACTATACTTTACAGCATTTTGGATACCTCAACACCAAGAAATACTTTTCAAAGACCATTTCAGAGCAAGTTACTTTCTTAATGTCCCTCCTAAAACCCATTTTCCAACTTAAAGTACTTATCTTTTTCACCCTCAACTATACTTTACAGCTTTTTGGATACCTCAACACCAAGAAATACTTTTCAAAGACCTTTTCAGAGCAAGTTACTTTCTTAATGTCCCTCCTAAACCATTTTCCAACTTGAAGTACTTATCTTTTTCACCCTCAACTATACTTTACAGCTTTTTGGATACCACAACACCAAGAAATACTTTTCAAAGACCATTTCAGAGCAAGTTACTTTCTTAATGTCCCTCCTAAACCCATTTTCCAACTTGAAGTACTTATCTTTTTCACCCTCAAATATACTTTACAGCTTTTTGGATACCTCAACACCAAGAAATACTTTTCAAAGACCATTTCAGAGCAATTTACTTTCTTAATGTCCCTCCTAAACCCATTTTCCAACTTGAAGTACTTATCTTTTTCACCCACAACTATACTTTACAGCTTTTTGGATACCTCAACACCAAGAAATTACTTTTCAAAGACCATTTCAGAGCAAGTTACTTTCTTAATGTCCCTCCTAAACCCATTTTCCAACTTGAAGTACTTATCTTTTTCACCCACAGCTATACTTTACAGCTTTTTGGATACCTCAACACCAAGAAATACTTTTCAAAGACCATTTCAGAGCAAGTTACTTTCTTAATGTCCCTCCTAAACCCATTTTCCAAATTGAAGTACTTATCTTTTTCACCCACAACTATACTTTACAGCATTTGTCACAAAGATACCAACTTGGTCATAATCAATGTAACACCTTTGTCATAATTCGTCAACCACCGAAAAAACCCGAGAAGATGCATTGTTGATATTTCCCAGTCATGCTGATCATCACAGCAAGAGACACCCAGTCATCATAAAGAGAACCTGTTAAAATTATGTTGTTCCCTATCTTGTAGAAAACTTAGAACAGAAGAATAACTCAACGAAGAAGAATCATCAACAGGAAAAGAATCATATACCAGACTAAAGAAGTCACACGTATGCAGACCAAAACCAAGCATCCAAGATAATCAGATGAAGACATAACCATGCACACAATCAAATAAGAAGCCGCCAAATTATACAAGACAAGAAAAAGAAAACCAACCTGCAGTAGGAAGTTATAAGAACAATTTCATCAAAAACAAAGATAAGATATACCTTAAATAAACTTCTATCTTTATTAAATCCAAATAAGGTATTAACATATGCCTTGATGTGAAAACAATGAAAAACAGGGAACCAATCATGACTTTTTACATAAGTTATAGACTATTACAAATTTCAAGTTTAATTATGAGAGCAATGGGAAAAAAAGACTAAATGTTTGCTTTTGCAATAAGAACAATAGTTAACCAAAATCAACAAGTGGCTAGGGTAGATAAGAGACATGTAGAATTATGGCAAAAGGTGAACAGAACAGATTATAAACATAATATATGACAAAAATTAAAGTGACAAGTTAAGTGAATATAGGCCAGAAAAACCAGTAAATGATTGTGAATGTTTGCTATACTATATGTTCATTTTAATAACCATGCATGTTCACATACATGGCTATGTATCTATACAGTGTGTTTAAAATATTTAAGTGACTTTACAGTAAGCTAAAATATGTGAATATAATCTAGGGGATATAATCGAAAATGGAAATTTATAAAACATTAATCTCTCAGGGTGTATGAAATATATTTCTTTTATATAAAAATAATGAACAATGTTTTAATTGTAAAAATAAACTCTAATCTGATGATGTGGGCATCATCTACTAGGGGAAGGGAGATATGCAATACATAGGAAAACCGTTTTCTTTGCGCAAAAACAAAAATTATATCTGTTACAAAAAGTATCATTTTAAAGCACCCTACAATTTCAAAAGAGCTACGGGCAATGGCTTACGTGCAAAACATAGCGCAAAGCATAACACACGTCTTAAGTATTGCACATTTGAAAATTTGTTTTTTGCGCAAAGAAACGGTTTTCCTATGTATTGCACATTTTGGATACCTCAACACCAAGAAATACTTTTCAAAGACCATTTCAGAGCAAGTTACTTTCTTAATGTCCCTCCTAAACCCATTTTCCAACTTGAAGTACTTATCTTTTTCACCCACAACTATACTTTACAGCATTTTGGATACCTCAACACCAAGAAATACTTTTCAAAAACCATTTCAGAGCAAGTTACTTTCTTAATGTCCCTCCTAAACCCATTTTCCAACTTAAAGTACTTATCTTTTCACCCTCAACTATACTTTACAGCTTTTTGGATACCTCAACACCAAGAAATACTTTTCAAAGACCATTTCAGAGCAAGTTACTTTCTTAATGTCCCTCCTAAACCCATTTTCCAACTTGAAGTACTTATCTTTTTCACCCTCAACTATACTTTACAGCTTTTTGGATACCACAACACCAAGAAATACTTTTCAAAGACCATTTCAGAGCAAGTTACTTTCTTAATGTCCCTCCTAAACCCATTTTCCAACTTGAAGTACTTATCTTTTTCACCCTCAAATATACTTTACAGCTTTTTGGATACCTCAACACCAAGAAATACTTTTCAAAGACCATTTCAGAGCAATTTACTTTCTTAATGTCCCTCCTAAACCCATTTTCCAACTTGAAGTACTTATCTTTTTCACCCACAACTATACTTTACAGCTTTTTGGATACCTCAACACCAAGAAATACTTTTCAAAGACCATTTCAGAGCAAGTTACTTTCTTAATGTCCCTCCTAAACCCATTTTCCAACTTGAAGTACTTATCTTTTTCACCCACAGCTATACTTTACAGCTTTTTGGATACCTCAACACCAAGAAATACTTTTCAAAGACCATTTCAGAGCAAGTTACTTTCTTAATGTCCCTCCTAAACCCATTTTCCAAATTGAAGTACTTATCTTTTTCACCCACAACTATACTTTACAGCATTTTGGATACCTCAACATCAAGAAATACTTTTCAAAGACCATTTCAGAGCAAGTTACTTTCTTAATGTCCCTCCTAAACCCATTTTCCAACTTGAAGTACTTATCTTTTTCACCCTCAACTATACTTTACAGCTTTTTGGATACCTCAACACCAAGAAATACTTTTCAAAGGCCATTTCAGAGCAAGTTACTTTCTTAATGTCCCTCCTAAACCCATTTTCCAACTTGAAGTACTTATCTTTTTCACCCTCAACTATACTTTAAAGCTTTTTGGATACCTCAACACCAAGAAATACTTTTCAACGACCATTTCAGAGCAAGTTACTTTCTTAATGTCCCTCCTAAACCCATTTTCCAGCTTGAAGTACTTATCTTTTTCACTCACAACTATACTTTACAGCTTTTTAGATACCTCAACACCAAGAAATACTTTTCAAAGACCATTTCAGAGCAAGTTACTTTCTTAATGTCCCTCCTAAACCCATTTTCCAACTTGAAGTACTTATCTTTTTCACCCACAACTATACTTTACAGCTTTTTGGATACCTCAATACCAAAAAATACTTTTCAAAGACCATTTCAGAGCAAGTTACTTTCTTAATGTCCCTCCTAAACCCATTTTCCAACTTGAAGTACTTATCTTTTTCACCCACAACTATACTTTACAGCTTTTTGGATACCTCAACACCAAGAAATACTTTTCAAAGACCATTTCAGAGCAAGTTACTCTCTTAATTTCCCTCCTAAAACCATTTTCCAACTTGAAGTACTTATCTTTTTCACCCACAACTATACTTTACAGCTTTTTGGATACCTCAACACCAAGAAATACTTTTCAAAGACCATTTCAGAGCAAGTTACTTTCTTAATGTCCTTCCTAAACCCATTTTCCAACTTGAAGTACTTATCTTTTTCATCCACAACTATACTTTACAGCTTTTTGGATACCTCAACACCAAGAAATACTTTTCAAAGACCATTTCAGAGCAAGTTACTTTCTTAATGTCCCTCCTAAACCCATTTTCCAGCTTGAAGTACTTATCTTTTTCACCCACAACTATACTTTACAGCTTTTTGGATACCTCAACACCAAGAAATAATTTTCAAAGACCACTTCAGAACAAGTTACTTTATTAATGTCCCTCCTAAACCCATTTCCAACTTGAAGAACTTATTTTTTTCACCCACACTATACTTTACAGCTTTTGGATACCTCAACACCAAGAAATACTTTTCAAAGACCATTTCAGAGCAAGTTACTTTCTTAATCTCCCTCCTAAACCCATTTTCCAACTTGAAGTACTTATCTTTTTCACCCTCAACTATACTTTACGGCTTTTTGGATACCTCAACACCAAGAAATAATTTTCAAAGACCTTTTCAGAGCAAGTTACTTTCTTAATGTCCCTCCTAAACCCATTTTCCAACTTGAAGTACTTATCTTTTTCACCCTCAACTATACTTTACAGCTTTTTGGATACCACAACACCAAGAAATACTTTTCAAAGACCATTTCAGTGCAAGTTACTTTCTTAATGTCCCTCCTAAACCCATTTTCCAATTTGAAGTACTTATCTTTTTCATCAACAACTATACTTTACAGCTTTTTGGATACCTCAACACCAAGAAATACTTTCAAAGACCATTTCAGAGCAAGTTACTTTCTTAATGTCCTCCTAAACCCATTTTCCAACTTGAAGTACTTATCTTTTTCACCCACAACTATACTTTACAGCTTTTTGGATACCTCAACACCAAGAAATACTTTTTAAAGACCATTTCAGAGCAAGTTACTTTCTTAGTGTCCCTCCTAAACCCATTTTCCAACTTGAAGTACTTATCTTTTTCACCCACAACTATACTTTACAGCTTTTGGATACCTCAACACCAAGAAATACTTTTCAAAGACCATTTCAGAGCAAGTTACTTTCTTAATGTCCTCCTAAACCCATTTTCCAACTTGAAGTACTTATATTTTTCACCCTCAACTATACTTTACAGC
This sequence comes from Artemia sinica, assembly GCA_027921565.1. Taxonomy (NCBI): domain Eukaryota; kingdom Metazoa; phylum Arthropoda; class Branchiopoda; order Anostraca; family Artemiidae; genus Artemia; species Artemia sinica. The sequence continues at coordinate 1,206,298 of JAPEVW010000046.1, forward strand.
TTTTTGGATACCTCAACACCAAGAAATACTTTTCAAAGACCATTTCAGAGCAAGTTACTTTCTTAATGTCCCTCCTAAACCCATTTTCCAATTTGAAGTACTTATCTTTTTCATCCAACAACTATACTTTACAGCTTTTTGGATACCTCAACACCAAGAAATACTTTTCAAAGACCATTTCAGAGCAAGTTACTTTCTTAATGTCCCTCCTAAACCGATTTTCCAGCTTGAAGTACTTATCTTTTTCACCCACAACTATACTTTACAGCTTTTTGGATACCTCAACACCAAGAAATACTTTTTAAAGACCATTTCAGAGCAAGTTACTTTCTTAATGTCCCTCCTAAACCCATTTTCCAACTTGAAGTACTTATCTTTTTCACCCACAACTATACTTTACAGCTTTTGGATACCTCAACACCAAGAAATACTTTTCAAAGACCATTTCAGAGCAAGTTACTTTCTTAATGTCCCTCCTAAACCCATTTTCCAACTTGAAGTACTTATATTTTTCACCCTCAACTATACTTTACAGCTTTTTGGATACCTCAACACCAAGAAATACTTTTCAAAGACCATTTCAGAGCAAGTTACTTTCTTAATGTCCCTCCTAAACCCATTTTCCAATTTGAAGTACTTATCTTTTTCATCAACAACTATACTTTACAGCTTTTTGGATACCTCAACACCAAGAAATACTTTTCAAAGACCATTTCAGACCAAGTTACTTTCTTAATGTCCCTCCTAAACCCATTTTCCAACTTGAAGTACTTATCTTTTTCACCCACAACTATACTTTACAGCTTTTTGGATACCTCAACACCAAGAAATACTTTTCAAAGACCATTTCAGAGCAAGTTACTTTCTTAATGTCCCTCCTAAACCCATTTTCCAACTTGAAGTACTTATCTTTTCACCCACAACTATACTTTACAGCTTTTTGGATACCTCAACACCAAGAAATACTTTTCAAAGACCATTTCAGAGCAAGCTACTTTCTTTATGTCCCTCCTAATCCCATTTTCCAACTTGAAGTACTTATCTTTTTCACCCACAAACTATACTTTACAGCTTTTGGATACCTCAACACCAAGAAATACTTTTCAAAGACCATTTCAGAGCAAGTTACTTTCTTAATGTCCCTCCTAAACCCCATTTTCCAACTTGAAGTACTTATCTTTTTCACCCACAAACTATACTTTACAGCTTTTTGGATACCTCAACACCAAGAAATACTTTTCAAAGACCATTTCAGAGCAAGTTACTTTCTTAATGTCCCTCCTAAACCCATTTTCCAACTTGGAGTACTTATCTTTTTCACCCACAACTATACTTTACAGCTTTTTGGATACCTCAACACCAAGAAATACTTAGGTTAGGCTAGATTAAATTAGGTTAGATTAGGTTAAGTTAGGTTATCCTACGTACGCTTCACTTAGGTTAGGTGAAAGACAGGCAAAAAGTTAGGTGAATGGTTAGGTTAGGATAGACTAGATTATTTTAGGTTAAGTTAGGTTAGGCTAGGTTAGCCTACGTACGCGCGCGTACCCAGGCTAACATAGTCTAACCTAACTTAACCTAAAATAATCTAGTCTAACCTAACCATTCACCTAACTTTTTGCCTGTCTTTCACCTAACCTAACCTATGTGGAGCGTACGTAGGATAACCTAACCTAACTTAACCTAATCTAACCTAATTTAATCTAGCCTAACCTAAGTATTTCTTGGTGTTGAGGTATCCAAAAAAGCTGTAAAGTATAGTTGTGGGTGAAAAAGGTAAGTACTTCAAGTTGGAAAATGGGTTTAGGAGGGACATTAAGAAAGTAACTTGCTCTGAAATGGTCTTTGAAAAGTATTTCTTGGTGTTGAGGTATCCAAAAAGCTGTAAAGTATAGTTGTGGGTGAAAAAGATAAGTACTTCAAGTTGGAAAATGGGTTTAGGAGGGACAATCTAGCCTAACCAAAGTATTTCTTGGTGTTGAGGTATCCAAAAAGCTGTAAAGTATAGTTGTGGGTGAAAAGGATAAGTACTTCAACTTGGAAAATGGGTTTAGAAGGGACATTAGAAAGTAACTTGCTCTGAAATGGTCTTGAAAAGTATTTCTTGGTGTTGAGGTATCCAAAAAGCTGTAAAGTATAGTTGTGGGTGAAAAAGATAAGTGCTTCAAGTTGGAAAATGGGTTTAGGAGGGACATTAAGAAAGTAACTTGCTCTGAAATGGTCTTTGAAAAGTATTTCTTGGTGTTGAGGTATCCAAAAAGCTGTAAAGTATAGTTGTGGGTGAAAAAGATAAGTACTTCAAGTTGGAAAATGGGTTTTAGGAGGGACATTAAGAAAGTAACTTGCTCTGAAATGGTCTTTGAAAAGTATTTCTTGGTGTTGAGGTATCCAAAAAGCTGTAAAGTATAGTTGTGGATGAAAAAGATAAGTACTTGCAATTGGAAAATGGGTTTTAGGAGGGACATTAAGAAAGTAACTTGCTCTGAAATGGTCTTTGAAAAGTATTTCTTGGTGTTGAGGTATCCAAAAAGCTGTAAAGTATAGTTGTTGGTGAAAAATATAAGTACTTCAAGTTGGAAAATGGGTTTAGGAGGGACATTAAGAAAGTAACTTGCTCGGAAATGGTCTTTGAAAAGTATTTCTTGGTGTTGAGGTATCCAAAAAGCTGTAAAGTATAGTTGTGGGTGAAAAAGATAAGTACTTCAAGCTGGAAAATGGGTTTAGGAGGGACATTAAGAAAGTAACTTGCTCTGAAACTGGTCTTTGAAAAGTATTTCTTGGTGTTGAGGTATCCAAAAAGCTGTAAAGTATAGTTGTGGGTGAAAAAGATAAGTACTTCAAGTTGGAAAATGGGTTTAGGAGGGACATTAAGAAAGTAACTTGCTCTGAAATGGTCTTTGAAAAGTATTTCTTGGTGTTGAGGTATCCAAAAAGCTGTAAAGTATAGTTGTGGGATGAAAAAGATAAGTACTTCAATTGGAAAATGGGTTTAGGAGGGACATTAAGAAAGTAACTTGCTCTGAAATGGTCTTTGAAAAGTATTTCTTGGTGTTGAGGTATCCAAAAAGCTGTAAAGTATAGTTGAGGGTGAAAAAGATAAGTACTTCAAGTTGGAAAATGGGTTTCGGAGGGACATTAAGAAAGTAACTTGCTCTGAAAAGGTCTTTGAAAAGTATTTCTTGGTGTTGAGGTATCCAAAAAGCTGTAAAGTATAGTTGTGGGTGAAAAACATCAGTACTTCAAGCTGGAAAATGGGTTTAGGAGGGACATTAAGAAAGTAACTTGCTCTGAAATGGTCTTTGAAAAGTATTTCTTGGTTTTGAGGTATCCAAAAAGCTGTAAAGTATAGTTGTGGGTGAAAAAGATAAGTACTTCAAGTTGGAAAAATGGGTTTAGGAGGGACATTAAGAAAGTAACTTGCTCTTGAAATGGTCTTTGAAAAGTATTTCTTGGTGTTGAGGTATCCAAAAAGCTGTAAAGTATAGTTGTGGGTGAAAAAGATAAGTACTTCAAGTTGGAAAATGGGTTTAGGAGGGACATTAAGAAAGTAACTTGCTCTGAAATGGTCTTTGAAAAATATTTCTTGGTGTTGAGGTATCCAAAAGCTGTAAAGTATAGTTGTGGGTGAAAAAGATAAGTACTTCAAGTTGGAAAATGGGTTTTAGGAGGGACATTAAGAAAGTAACTTGCTCTGAATGGTCTTTGAAAAGTATTTCTTGGTGTTGAGGTATCCAAAAAGCTGTAAAGTATAGTTGTGGGTGAAAAAGATAAGTACTTCAAGCTGGAAAATGGGTTTAGGAGGGACATTAAGAAAGTAACTTGCTCTGAAATGGTCTTTGAAAAGTATTTCTTGGTGTTGAGGTATCCAAAAAGCTGTAAAGTATAGTTGTGGATGAAAAAGATAAGTACTTCAAGTTGGAAAATGGGTTTAGGAGGGACATTAAGAAAGTAACTTGCTCTGAAATGGTCTTTGAAAAGTATTTCTTGGTGTTGAGGTATCCAAAAAGCTGTAAAGTATAGTTGTGGGTGAAAAAGATACGTACTTCAAGTTGGAAAACGGGTTTAGGAGGGACATTAAGAGAGTAACTTGCTCTGAAATGGTCTTTGAAAAGTATTTCTTGGTGTTGAGGTATCCAAAAAGCTGTAAAGTATAGTTGTGGGTGAAAAAGATAAGTACTTCAAGTTGGAAAATGGGTTTAGGAGGGACATTAAGAAAGTAACTTGCTCTGAAATGGTCTTTGAAAAGTATTTCTTGGTGTTGAGGTATCCAAAAAGCTGTAAAGTATAGTTGTGGGTGAAAAAGATAAGTACTTCAAGTTGGAAAATGGGTTTAGGAGGGACATTAAGAAAGTAACTTGCTCTGAAATGGTCTTTGAAAAGTATTTCTTGGTGTTGAGGTATCCAAAAAGCTGTAAAGTATAGTTGAGGGTGAAAAAGATAAGTACTTCAAGTTGGAAAATGGGTTTAGGAGGGACATTAAGAAAGTAACTTGCTCTGATATGGTCTTTGAAAAGTATTTCTTGGTGTTGAGGTATCCAAAAAGATGTAAAGTATAGTTGTGGGTGAAAAAGATAAGCACTTCAAGTTGGAAAATGGGTTTAGGAGGGACATTAAGAAAGTAACTTGCTCTGAAATGGTCTTTGAAAAGTATTTCTTGGTGTTGAGGTATCCAAAAAGCTGTAAAGTATAGCTGTGGGTGAAAAAGATAAGTACTTCAAGTTGGAAAATGGGTTTAGGAGGGAAATTAAGAAAGTAACTTGCTCTGAAATGGTCTTTGAAAAGTATTTCTTGGTGTTGAGGTATCCAAAAAGCTGTAAAGTACAGTTGTGGGTGAAAAAGATAAGTACTTCAAGTTGGAAAATGGTTTAGGAGGGACATTAAGAAAGTATTTTGCTCTGAAATGGTCTTTGAAAAGTATTTCTTGGTGTTGAGGTATCCAAAAAGCTGTAAAGTATAGTCGTGGGTGAAAAAGATAAGTACTTCAAGTTGGAAAATGGGTTTAGGAGGGACATTAAGAAAGTAACTTGCTCTGAAATGGTCTTTAAAAAGTATTTCTTGGTGTTGAGGTATCCAAAAAGCTGTAAAGTCTAGTTGTGGGTGAAAAAGATAAGTACTTCAAGTTGGAAAATGGGTTTAGGAGGGACATTAAGAAAGTAACTTGCTCTGAAATGGTCTTTGAAAAGTATTTCTTGGTGTTGAGGTATCCAAAAAGCTCTAAAGTATAGTTGTGGGTGAAAAAGATAAGTACTTCAAGTTGGAAAATGGGTTTAGGAGGGACATTAAGAAAGTAACTTGCTCTGAAATGGTCTTTGAAAAGTATTTCTTGGTGTTTGAGGTATCCAAAAAGCTGTAAAGTATAGTTGTGGGTGAAAAAGATAAGTACTTCAAGTTGGAAAATGGGTTTAGGAGGGACATTAAGAAAGTAACTTGCTCTGAAATGGTCTTTGAAAAGTATTTCTTGGTGTTGAGGTATCCAAAAAGCTGTAAAGTATAGTTGTGGGTGAAAAAGATAAGTACTTCAAGTTGGAAAATGGATTTAGGAGGGACATTAAGAAAGTAACTTGCTCTGAAATGGTCTTTGAAAAGTATTTCTTGGTGTTGAGGTATCCAAAAAGCTGTAAAGTATAGTTGTGGGTGAAAAAGATAAGTACTTCAAGTTGGAAAATGGGTTTAGGAGGGACATTAAGAAAGTAACTTGCTCTGAAATGGTCTTTGAAAAGTATTTCTTGGTGTTGAGGTATCTAAAAAGCTGTAAAGTATAGTTGTGGGTGAAAAAGATAAGTACTTCAAGTTGGAAAATGGGTTTAGGAGGGACATTAAGAAAGTAACTTGCTCTGAAATGGTCTTTGAAAAGTATTTCTTGGTGTTGAGGTATCGAAAAAGCTGTAAAGTATAGTTCTGGGTGAAAAAGATAAGTACTTCAAGTTGGAAAATGGGTTTAGGAGGGACATTAAGAAAGTAACTTGCTCTGAAATGGTCTTTGAAAAGTATTTCTTGGTGTTGAGGTATCCAAAAAGCTGTAAAGTATAGTTGTGGGTGAAAAAGATAAGTACTTCAAGTTGGAAAATGGGTTTAGGAGGGACATTAAGAAAGTAACTTGCTCTGAAATGGTCTTTGAAAAGTATTTCTTGGTGTTGAGGTATCCAAAAAGCTGTAAAGTATAGTTGTGGGTGAAAAAGATAAGTACTTCAAGTTGGAAAATGGGTTTAGGAGGGACATTAAGAAAGTAACTTGCTATGAAATGGTCTTTGAAAAGTGTTTCTTGGTGTTGAGGTATCCAAAAAGCTGTAAAGTATAGCTGTGGGTGAAAAAGATAAGTACTTCAAGTTGGAAAATGGGTTTAGGAGGGACATTAAGAAAGTAACTTGCTATGAAATGGTCTTTGAAAAGTATTTCTTGGTGTTGAGGTATCCAAAAAGCTGTAAAGTATAGCTGTGGGTGAAAAAAGATAAGTACTTCAAGTTGGGAAAATGGGTTTTAGGAGGGACATTAAGAAAGTAACTTGCTCTGAAATGGTCTTTGAAAAGTATTTCTTGGTGTTGAGGTATCCAAAAAGCTGTAAAGTATAGTTGTGGGTGAAAAAGATAAGTACTTCAAGTTGGAAAATGGGTTTAAGAGGGACATTAAGAAAGTAACTTGCTCTGAAATGGTCTTTGAAAAGTATTTCTTGGTGTTGAGGTATCCAAAAAGCTGTAAAGTAATAGTTGTGGGTGAAAAAGATAAGTACTTCAAGTTGGAAAATGGGTTTAGGAGGGACATTAAGAAAATAACTTGTTCTGAAAAGATATAATAAAGCCTTAAAAAAATATTAAAAAATGGAGAGGAGGACTCTTTGGGGGGCCCGGGGGACCCTTTGGGAGCCCGGAAGGACCTTTGGGGACCGGGGGCTTCCTTCGGGGGCCGGGTGGTCCTTCGGGGCGCCGGGGGGCCCTTTGGGGGGCCCGGGGGACCCTTTGGGAGCCCGGGGGAACCTTTGGGGACCGGTGGCTTCCTTCGGGGTTGGGGTAGGAACCTCACGACGCTGTTCAAATGGAACTTGTGTATTATAACGACCACACTCAAAACCTCTTCTAAAACATCTTCTAAAATCATCTTTTAAAATGTCTCTAACTGTTTCGCCGAAATAATTCCCTAAAATGTCTAAAACACTTTCGCCCAAATAGCCCCTAAACGTAATTTATGCGTGTTCCTTTTGTTTTTGGCATCCCTGCGCTGTCACATTTCAAATTACTGGGAAACCCTTTCACGCGTTAATCTCTTCATCGCTAAGATGTTTCTTGGAGAATTGTTTCCATGGCGAAGTTTATTAATATCTTTGGAGTTCGACCAGTAGAATTGTTTCCCGGGCGAAGTTCATTAATGTCTTGGGTCTATTCCTGGAGAATTGTTTCTGGGCGAAGTTTTTTAATGTCTGACAGATGATGTCATGATTGATTGATTTGTCAAGAAAGGGGAATTAATTTTTTGTTTCTAAGGGGAATTATTGATTCACGAAAGGGGAATTGAGGTCATTGAATCTGACATTCGCCTCGAGCATGCACTTACAACAACAACAACAACAATCAATTGATCTTGAAAGAAGAGGTCATTGACTCCGGTCCCCGTTAGACTCAATAATCCAGAAAACATCCATCAAAGTGAGAAAAATACTGTTTTTCCATTCTCACTGACAAAAACCATAAAACAGACATAAATTACTGTTGACATCCATGAAAAACAACAAATAAATTGACCACACACATAACCGTCCAAGAAACAACCATAAATGTGAGAAAATTCCTGTTTTTTCAAGTGAGAAAAATTCTGTCTTTTTATTCTCAGTGAGAAAACCATAAACCACCTGGTAATGTTGGGACTGGCACCCCCTTTCTACTATTATCGAACAAAATAAAACGGTCAATAGACCAGACCATTCCGTTTCCTGACAAGATCTTTTTGTTTTCTGTGATTTTTTTCCAATAAGAATATCTATAATACGTACCGTATAGCTGCAGTGATACTGACAGGCCTTGAAGAAAACAGGGTTGCCGCCTAAAGCTTTTCAGAAAGAGAACTCATGGCCCAAAATTTTATTGCCATACAAAGAATATAGCTTAAGTTCGAAATTCAGAAGCTTAACTGTGGACTGAGCTGATAATTCTGTACGATCAAACTGCTCAGTAAATGATAAAATTGCCCAAAATAAAAACAGTGTGTATACCCTACTTTGGACAAAGACTTGTCCAAAATAACCCATCTTGTCATGGATGGATTTTCAGGCAAAGAATAGCTATGTCAGCAGCTTTATAAGCACTAACTTAGAGTATGTTGTGCGTTCTGCTGTTTCGAATAAAACAACAGAGTTCTTCTTAAACAATGACAATTGCTCTGCCATAGCATAGTGCATAGACCGACTTTCTGCATCAAGTTGATCCATATAAGAGCCACTTGAGCTCACACACAGTAGGGTCTGGCTCAAGTAAAAAACCCTCCTTTTGCATCAAGGAAAATATGGTACGGAGCTTTACTGTATTCATCAGTTGCTTCAGGGTTGGAAGTTCCTTGAAAACTTCGCATATCTAGTTTTTCAACAAAGCCAATTAAAAAAGGATAAATTTTTAGTAAAAAAATGTTTCTGTTTTTTAAGTTTTACTGTCAAGAAATTAAACTATCAAAACATTTTTAGTACGAAATTTAATTCTTTTTCTGTCCCCAGAAACCATAAGCGTAAGTTAGTTTTTAACAGCAAGTGAATCATGTTTCATGTTTGTTCTTTTTATTATTGACGATTTTGGTGAAAGTTTCCCTATTGCTGCTCAAAAGTAGATCGGAGGTGTTGTCAAATTTTGAAGAAGGATTTGGTTATTCATAGAAGATAGTGAAAAAGGCGAGAAAAACCTATCTACTTTCTCCTCGCAACTTGAGAGAAATAAAACGAATTTTTAAAATAAAAAATACCCCGTTTTTGATATTGAACTAAATAAAACAAAACAGAAATTATTCCGTATATGAGGGGGCTGTCCCTTCCTCAACGCTAAAGTCTTAAAGTTCTTTAAATACATTTGTCATTCCAATTCTACGGCCCTTGTGTTTGAGCAGTCTTCCTTAGAGAATTGTGACAAAAGTCAAACTTTAGCGTTACGAACGAGGTTTGAGGAAGGGACAGTCCCCCCTCATCAAGGGTGTATCCAAAATTTTGGTTCGGAGGGGTTATTCTTTTCGGGGGGAGGGGGGGGGGGCTTACAAAAAAAACTTTACAATACTCATCAAAAATTTATTTATATTCATCTTTACTACTTTTTTACGAGTCAGACGAAAATTTCTAGGGGGGAGGGGTCAAACACGGTAGTTCCCCATGGATACGGCCCCTCATATATGGAATAACTTCTGCTGGTTCTAATAATACTCCTTACTTTCAGTTGAAACTTTTTTTTTAATTTGACAACTGACCATTCTTAAATAATGCCAGGAAATACCCTTCCCTCCCTCATGTAAAAATTTACCCTGGAAAATTAACACAGGAAGCTTCAATCTCCGGAATTCTTCCCGTGGAAAATCTTCTCCCCTCCCCCAAATTTTCGTATATTCCCATGAAAAAACAATATAAGAACAATGGTAAATGACGTAGCTTACAACCCTATCCCCAGGAACTATTGGGGATCATGCCATCCCCAAACGCGTGGTTATTCAACCTTTCAACTATTCTAAATCAAAATGCTATCTCAAAAAATTTTGATGCTATATCTTTGGTGAAAAAAAGAGGAGTGAGAGGGGACGGGGGATAGTTGACTTCTAATCTTTTTGGTCACCAGAACTTTGATTTCGGATCGAATGAGCCCCCTCTCAATCTTAAAGGATCATAGGTTCAATACGATCAGCCGTAAAAAAAAACAATTCCCCCATCCCACGATTTGCATCTGGCAAAAAGCACAAAATTCCACATTTTTGTAGATAGGAGCTTAAAACCTCTCTGCAATAGAGTTCTCTGATATGCTGAATCTGACTGTGTGACCAAAAAGTATGGGTAACTAATAAGTAGCCCATACTGTGCTGCACTCTTTAGGTGTGACTTTTTGAGGGTGCTTACCCTTTTCTCGAAAATCAGGCAAATGTTTTCATGCCAGCAACCTTTGATGGGTAACATTCAACGCAATAAATTTTATATATGTAGAATCAGCATAAGCCGATTCCTTCGATGCATCTATTATTATCAGAACTACTTTGTTTGGAGTTTCAGTTACTATTGAGCCTAGACGCTCCTTACTTACAGTTTGTGACCACAAACTGTTTGATATGAAAAGAAATCATTTTTCAATAAACTTTGAAATGGATTAAATTCTTTCTGAACTTTTTTTTAATGAGCAGTGGCGCAAGGCCAAAATCAAAATATGAACGCTAAAGACCGGCATGAACGCTATCTATAAAACAGCTTATTTGGTGGCAATTTATAGCGGCAATTTCAAAAGACTTAAGCATTGAATCTCAACGCGGTGATTTTAGGAAACTTTTTCTCTTAAGCTGGAAAAAGAAGGATTTTTAGAGGAAAGACTTGATGATAAAGGTTCTCCCCTTGGATAATATAAGAACTAGAATCATTATACATATTTTAAAGTAAGAATTGTTTTCTTAACATGTCTCCTTATCAGGTGACAGAATTCTAAATTTTTACCGAAAATTTCTGGAGTAGGTTATAACTTATATCCGACTCCACAGCCCTGCACGACACATTCATTTTATCAACGACAGCCCAGTCCACTGATTATGGACTGTATCGCCACTAAAAATAGCTAACTAAACGTTTGTTTTATATTCTATTGCATGGATTTACAAATATTTCCCAAGCAAAATCCACAGTTTTTGTAGCATATTCGGAAAATATTTGCTCGACATTGTCCGAAAATCCTGGACAAGTCAGATAAACACAGACTATATGAATTAAACGGAATAATTCAAAACATGAGGAAAATAAAACAAAACACTTCAATAGCAAGTCATAGAACTTTTACAGACGTTCCTTCAATGTTGACTGGTGCTACCACATCGTAAGCTCCTGGAAAGAAAAAATCAAAATGGTAAATATAAGCATGGATCAACATGGATAAAGTGTTGATACTGGATAATCAATTAAATCGTTGAACGCAAGATTGTAACAATAAAAGTCTTTCACATTTCAACTCTCTAGGTACGCCAAGGTGTATTTTGAACAGATGGCCCTGACACACACTAGGTCGAGAATACAATAGACGCACAAACACCAAATTCTGTGTACAACTAGAAAGACTAAAAAATGATCCATGGCTCGTGCCTGATATTACAGTTTTCAAAAACGCAAAATATCCAGCACTTGCGTAACCAACTAATTTGCAAAGTCAAGAGTGGCCAAGAAAGTGAACGAAGTAGTATAATAATAACAAAAAAAAAAAAAAAGAAAAAAAAGCGAAACGCTACCAATCTCCCCCCCCCCCCAAAAAAAGAAAATAGCATCAAATAAAACAACAAAACGTAATACCATCTGGACCCTCAAAAATCGCAATAGATCAGTTTACCTACATGGGTCCTACACCAATCATCGTCAGAGATGTCAAACTTGTTGAAATATTGGCACATTTCAATATTCAACAAAATTGAAAAAACACATGATCCTCAGGGTGGAAAGGGTTGAGATATGAAATCGATACAATTTTAAGGTGCAATTTTTCACAGGTGGAACTTTCATGTCACAACTGGATCCAGACAAGCGACCCCCAAGTAAATGATGAAGCAACCTGCTAACATCGTCGACTACGATCGTTATTTAAATTTTGAAAAAAAAAAAACGAAAAAAAAAAAACAAAAAAACACACATATAGCTTCGTTTGTATGTACAGAACTTCCAAGATTTCATTCGTCTAGAAACCATAAATATTACCAGTTTATTCAGTTTCTCAAAGACAAAAGTGAATATATCCATTTACCTTCATACAAAAACGATGGCTTTTCAGTGATAGAATTTTAAAGTGTTTTTTTTTTAGCTGCTGGATGATAAAAATTGTCTTTTTAAAAAATGTGACAAAATATGGGAATACTATAAAGAAATTAATAAGAGCATAAGAGGCTGAATCTTATGGCAAAATTGTAGTCACCCAAATGCACAAACTCTTCAAGCACGAGTAGGTAAACAGGGCGTAGTTACAGTATCGATTAATTTTCCAGTCACAGCATGGGGCTCAAAGGAAAGGAAAAGCTGTTTCCGCCTACTTGATCTAACAGGCATGGGGCGACAGTTGTGTTACGGTGCAGTTACATTGTAATTCGCTAATTCTATTGTTTGCGGATGCCTGATATTTCTGAAAATTGTCTAGTAAATTATCAGGTCATTAAACTTATAAAGAATTTAGGAGGGAAAATTATCCATTTACCTCCTTAGAAAGAAAACCGCTGACTGTCCGTATAGTTTTGATGCAGTTTTTAAATTACTTAAAAAAATTAACTTATCTTTAAAGGAATCAAAATGATAAATATGAAAATTTTATGCTATGATTTTTCAGCTTAAATTACAAATCATCATGGCTAACAGGAGAAAATATATCTAGTTTACAACAACGGTCGATTTTCCAACGCAACTGAGAAGAATTATTTTTGTCTGCTTAATCTAAGAGAAAAAGTGTAACATAAGTTCTACCTACTACCCTGACAAGGAGTCTAACCAAGGCACTCTTGTGGTTATACAGTTAGTTTCTACTCTAGCACTTCTTAGTGGCGTAGCTAGGGGGGGGGGGGCAGAAGGGGACGACTATCACCGGGCGTTGTCTCTGAAACTTTTTCGTCAATACCATGGTCTTCTGTTAACTTATGTTTTGGTAGTTATGGTGAATGGTAGTGTGTGGGGGGGGGGGCAAATACCGACATTGTCCTCTGGCGCTGAAAACTTTAGTGTACATGACGGTCAATTTTAAATCACAACTCAGAAGAATTATTTTGTCTTCTTAATCTAGGAGAAAAAGTGTAACAGAAAACTCGACATTGTCCCCGGGTGCAGAAATCCCTAAGCTACGCCTATGGCACTTGTATGAATTTTATTGATATCGATAAGCCCGATTACAAAACACAACATAATTTTTAGCATTAAAGTAAAATATAAAAATGAGGTGGCAAAATAGTGCAAAAATAATTCCAGGATAAAGCATGAAGCATTAGACTCATCAAAGAGACAGCCGACACAGTATACTAGTTCTAAATTGTCATAATTATATATATATATATATATATGTATATATATATATATATATATATATATAATATATATATATATATATATATATATATATATATATATATATATAATATATATATATATATATATATATATAATATATATATATATATATATATATATATAAATACAAAATATCCCTATTCCTCATTGTTCAGTACTTGATTAAATTGTCTACTTGGAAAACCACAAATAGAAAATATTCTATAAAATAGTCCATTTTCGTCAACGAGTAATTTGCTAGACAAGTCTGATTAGATAAAGCCAATTCGAAAGATATTGTCTCTGAGAATAATTTTTACAATAGATTAAAGTCCTTGTTCATCCCTCCTTAGACTGCTCTACTTGAGACTTTAAGAACATAAGCATTTCACCTAGACCTGCTTGACCCAAGAGATTAACTTCAAAATTCCCCAAAGATGCATTGGTTTTTCAAGTTATTCGTCTCTGGGATATTAACATCCCTACCTAGCCTCACAAGGGATCCCCCTGATGTTCAGAATACATTTTCCTACCGTTAGGTAAATAACACTTTTTTATCTACTTCAATGAACTCCCTGCTTGTTAATTTTCAGCTCTATTTATGTTTAACCTTATTTTGTATCACTTGATTGATGGTTCTTACTTTTTATATCCCACCTTAAGCTGCCTCTAATTGGCTAAAAACCGGGAATCCGGTTGTTTTTTTTTTTTTAACGATGATGAAACTGACCACCTTCCTGTGTCGTTACACAGAGCCAAACAATTTCCAAAGAATACAAAGATTCTTAAGGATATTCAAACACGTTCTTCAGTAGCTTTAGGTATAACAATTAATCATTGGGGAAAGATATCATGCATCGAATAACGCAAATTAGACCGTCAAGTCTAGTCCATAAATTTGACTGTAAACCAAACTTACCATTATAGCATTCACAATATCATTCTTGCTATTTTTGAGGGCTTTGATGGCCTTGGCCCGGGAAACGTTAGCTTGACTCATTACTAGGTCAATGTCTTTATCTTCAACATCAGTTTCATCAACCTCTTCTTTTTCAGATTCTTCGGCAATTGGAGCAGGAACCTACAGGGAAGAAATTTTGATTGAAAATACTAGCCGTAGACATGAGATGGAACTTACACGATTTCTATTCAAAATGTTTTACTGGCATCTAGCGCATCGTGACGAAACACAGTGGTAATATGACTACAGCAGTAACCTAATAAAGCACAGTTCAAAATAATTATTTGATAAATCAGAAGAAACATATATCAAAATACTATTGTCATAATTTTCCGGGAGCACTTCCAAAAGAGCCTTTAATTTTTCTATAAATATATTAATCACATTAGTAGCAAGACTAAGGTCATTCATTTCTATATTCTCTTAACGATACAGAAAATTGTCAATTCTAATTTTATATTTGACACCAGTTCAATAACAATGGTAAAAATAACGTATTTTTTTTTTTTAATTCTATTCATTGTTGCTAATTCATTATAAACTCGCCATATTTGACACTGAAGAATCGTCATTTAGAGCTACTACTTTTTAAGACAAAGTTATTAAAAAAAACAAATGTTTTTTTTACGAAGTCATGAGTTTGACCAAAGAGAGTTGGAAATTCAAGCAACTTTTTGTTAAAGCCAAAAATCTGATCTTGTTCTGATGGACTAAGAAAAATAGATTCGTCTCTATAACGACCAACATAAGCGGTCTGAAGTATTAAAATGCTATTTTTTTCGGTTTTCTGTCAGGTTTGACTGGAGACTTTCTGGGAAATTTAGACCCATAAATACGTTTTTAGTTTGTTGGATATCTGCTTTTCTCTTCACTAATGATATATCACATGGAATTAAACCTAAAAGTGGCATGTGAAACTAAAATGCGGTAGTGAAAAAAGCTACTACAAGAGATTTACGGCGAAAAATTTAAAGGAGGCCAAAAGTAGCATTGAATTTGTTTGGTCGGATTGTTTGCGCCTATTATTGAACGGCCAACCTTGTTTCTCAGGTTGGCAAACAAGACAATTTAAATGCTAGTTTTGCCAATATTCATTTTTCTGTAAATTATACTGCCATAACATACAGTAATCTAAATTGATTTAATGAGTGCCTGAGTTTTGACGTGAAATCGCCATGTTCTTCTAGTTGGACACAACCTAATTGTTACCATGTTCATCTGCAACCAAAATTAACTGAAGCAAATCTTAATAGCCATATTTGCTATACAACTAGGAGAAAACAAGGAAGACTGGAGACATCTTGTCGATGCCTTAAGGGACGGGCGGAGGGGCAGGTATAGAGGCATCAATTCACGAAAATAGAGATTGGGCAAAATGTATTTGTCAAAATCTAGGGAGGAAGGTCATTTTTTTTTTAACAAAAAAATTCATTGGGGGCCATTACCCTACCCCCACAATTGACGCGCCTGCTCAGGTCCGAGACATTAGGTTCAATCTCTAACAGGATGATGAACTGGAATAAATAAAATCAGGCATTTTATAAGAATCATCAGAATCGAGTAAATAACCTCGACTCGAAAACATTCAAGTTTTCGAGGTAATGTGTATGAGCATTGTAGCAGGTTTCTACTTATTAAGCAAATCCACCATTTACTTGGACTTCCAGCAAATCTCATACAATTTAGGCTAATTACTTACAATATTGTTGGTTAATTGTTTTTCTTTATGAACGAGACTCATCTTGTGCAGATTATAATACGAGTAATTTACGCATTTATGGGCTTTCCTAATAAACCAAAATATAGTGTTGTGTTCCTTAGAGTCTCATACCAATTTGATCATTATAAAAGGTAATGTGAAGTGAACACCTCTTGTCACATAGCTTGGAAAGTTCAAATTTTGGAATTAATAACTCTAACGCACAAGACTTTTTTCTGTTTCTTCAAAATAGACACTTCAGGTGACTTTCATATAAACAAGTTTATAGCATCAAGAATGCATCCTGGTCATCCAATCCGTTTTATTTCGTCGAAGGGAAAGTGAGTTGGTCACATCCAGCCTAACCCCCGAAGAAAAGACAAATTTAACAGAAAAAATGGATAGGGAAATTGTAAGAAACGTGCCTACGTACCGCCATATGAAAATGAGGGAGACAAAAATGTATAAAGCTAGTAGCTTTGAATCTTGTCGAGAATAGTTTTCCGTCAAAGAGGATATGACATTTTTAGAGAACCTTGAACCCACTTTTCAACCATTTTTTTTCTACTTTGAACAGCCCCTTCAAGGTTACGCATAATGAAGATAACTTAATCTAATTATAATCAGTTGATGAATGCCTATAAATATGTCATATATCGATTTCTAAACGCTACATCTCATTTCGGAATTCCCTGTTATTCAGTCCTAATCCAGGTCTTTCTTTTGATATGTTTCGTAAAAGCTTGCGAAAGTTTTCCCTTCTAAGTTTTTTTGTGCATTGCAGCCTGGTTGCTGTCCAATGGTTAGTTTTCATTTTCTCCTGTTTCTCAATCTCCTATTTTCCTCTTGTTCCTAATGTTCGTTCCTTTCCTCTCTCCATAATTTCTTCCCCCTTTCCACATTTTTCTCTCCCTATTTTTTTTTAAACTTGATAGGATGAGTGGTTTCTACATTTCTGCCCCCAGTTGTTCTGAGGGATGACTGACAGTGTTTTGAAGTTTAATTAGTACTAAGTAAATTTATTAAAAGACAATTAATAAACATGTTCTGCTAAACTAAGTACTATAGGCAATTATCAGTAATTTTAGTGCTTAGTAACTATTCTTACTAAGCATGTAATTATTAGAAATGATGTACCTGACAATACTGTTTCAGTAACCAGTTTTATTACGTTTAAGACTTCTTTACCTTATACCAAATTCTAAACAATTTTTTTTCTTCTTCTTAAAAATCTTACTTTAACATTTAGGTGTTTCATAATTATCTCCACTTGATTTTTAGTTTGAAGCGATTATGTAGGTTGGTTTTTATTGAGTTTAGATATAACCAGTATACACACATAATAATTAGGAAGCCTTTGGTTTACAGAATTTTTAGTTTGAATGAGCTACAAAATATCAAATGCTTCAAATACAAAAAACAGAAAAAGAGAGGAAAAAAGAACAAGAGTAATTACCGTTGTATGTGCTCCAGCCTCTGCAGGCGTTGTTTCTTGAGTTTTGAACTTCTCAACTGCAGCTAGGTGTGCTTGTTGTGTCAAGTCCTCAATCTAAAAATAAAATAAATAATTGAATAATGCGAAAACTGAGGGAAAATAAAACATAATACAAAGAACGTTAATGATATTTCTGAGAAGGGGGGGGGGGGGCTCACTGGACACAGTTGTGTACATCAAGAGGCAGACAGCGGAGCCGGAGACTCAAAATTATGTATGCCTTGATACTCAACTGAATCTTTCACCAAGTATTTTACCAGTCTGAAAGTTTATGAGATAATTTTTCAGCCAAATACACAGCTAATCTTGAGCAGTTTGCTATTTAGAACCGAATGAAGCCATCTCCGTTGAGTTAATAGAAGTTCAAAAGCGCGCACACACTCACACACACAAAAAAAAAAAAAAAAAAAGTTTTTCAATATAAGAAGATAACTTAAAAAATTTACCAATTTAGAAAAGGTTTTTAAAACTTTTGAAGCCTAAAGGATTTATGAGATTGAATGGTTTAGAATTTAATAATGTACAGGATGGATGGAAGTATTTTAGCAAAAAAAGTTTGTAAAGTAGCAGACGATATTTTAAGAAGAAAAATTAGAAAAGAGCTAGGACTATCATCAAAAAGTTTACAGTAAAAGTACAGGAGAAAAGGGTTCCGAATGAACAGATTATGAGTGATAAATTGTATCAGAACAAGAGGAAAATAATGAAAGAAGAGATGAAAAAAAAAGAATTAAGGAGATATGTAGTGAAGACTAGAGAAAGAACTGCTGAGAATATGCTAGATGCAGCTTGACAGCATAACAGTCATTGTTGGATAACATCGAATATCATTCCTCCTATACCAGATGTCTCCTTTTCTCTGCTTTTACCAGCAGTTAAAAGCCATATTTTTTTTTTAAATCTAGTGGTAAAAATACATCGGCTTTACATTAATAAGTTCGCTAGAGCAAGAGGTTCAAAGCTAGTGAATTAATAATGAGGTTAGAATTGGTCCATTCCATTCACCTCTTCCGTGATTGGTCTGCGTCCCCCTGGCCCACAAAAGAAGCGAGTTTACTTGTTTTGTGTTAACATGATTTGCAGTTAGTTCATAACAAGTTCAAGTTGTTGTTTTGTGTGACAATCTTGTGAATAAAAGTGAGTTTTTAACCCCGCTTTTGATTATTCCCTAACCCGTTTAGGTTTGGGAATGGAGTTTAGGTGAGTTCTTAGCATATGTTGAAGTGTGGTACCTACATTTGCCAATCTTTGGAGCAAGTAGCACCAAACCTCTCAATAATCACGTATTGTACTGGCATGCTCAGAAAACTAGAGAAAGTAGTAAGTCAAGACTAGTTCCAATTAGAGAGAGAAGCAAGGGATTCTCATTAGTGATAAAGAATATTAGGATTTAATTTCTCTGTACAAGTTTTGGGCATGTTATTCTTTTTGCAAAGCTACAGTTTAAATTATTCGACGTAAGACGAATTTTTATTATTATTAACAGCTGAGATTCAGCTTTGTGCTTATACTAAAGGATTTTGAAAATTTGCTTTGCTTTCAAAAACACTGAAAAATTTCCAGAAACATGTGAAAATAAGAAAATTTTCCAAATTTTTAAACAAGATTAGACCATTCTCTAGTAAAAAGCCTCAGTAAAATCAAGATAGAAGTATTCTGTCCTTTTGATGCAAGTTACAACTACAAGCTTAACGCAAAGTCGCTTGCTTCACAGAAAACATGAACCGTAAAAAGAGGGCTTGAGAAAGCAATTAATAAGGTTGCAAGAATAATACCGAGAAACTTTCAACAGTCTTGAAGTGTAGGAAGATTCATTTTCTAATGAGGAGTCAAAGAAGATATTAAAGCACTGAAAACTAGCAAGGTTAAAGGTTATGATAATATGGTGGAGGGGTTTTAGAAACATGGTGGATAGGAAGTTAGAGATAAGATGTTGGAAATTTAGAATGACTTTGATAAAGGGGAAGAATCTATTGATATTAGCAAAACCTTAATAAAACCTATTTATAAGATAAGGACTATAAGAGAATGCAATAATAATAGAGGTATTGACGCAGTTTTGTTGGAAGGAAATTGGTTAGTATAATGATGCATATTTAGATAACCAATCTAGGTGAAATTGACAGATATAGTTCAAGAGAATGTCAAATTTCTAGGAGTTCCCGAGCATTCCCTATGGTCCTATTCTTTTTTTTAAATATAATATGTAAATGACATCAATTGAGCAATCTCTGGTCTTGTGATGGAAATTAGAGTTAGGAAATAAACAAATAAAGCAATATAACCTATTGATCTGTCTGATGATGATTCCAACTCTTTAGCTTAAAAACTACCGAAGCTCAACTTCCAGTAACGCTTAGTAATGTTTGAAAAAAAAATGAGAGAAATGGCTGAGGGTAAATAGACAAAAAGTGAATCGTTATAAATCTGATTTGTTGCATTAAGCCGGTTGCCTCCTTATTGCCTCTAGCTACAAGAGCTTACGGTGGAAAAATCAACTTTGCTTCTTCGCCGAAGCAAACACACTTCAGATGTTTCACATCTGAAGTGTGAAACATTTCACACTTCATATAGAAACATCTTAGCATAATATTGATGAAACTTATGTTTTTCGGAGCAACTTCAGTTTGTAGCATCAAAGATTGCAAGGATATTTCATATTGCACAAGATATAACCAGGAAATTAAAAATATCACTTTCTAGAGGAAACCTTACAACTTTAAATTTTTCTTTGGTTGATCCTGATTTATTATTTATGTTTTTTTTTGTCTGGAACATTTTCAGTACAACTGAAACCTCTGCAAGCTCTACAAAGTTCACTTATATGCACTATTTACAGCATTGATAGGTCCAGTATATTAAGTTCTCTCTATCCAACAGTCCATATACTACCAATTTAAGGGCTTCGTTTGATAGAAACTATAGCTAATACCATTATTCTTAACATTTTTCCAAGTTGTTTTTGGTAATATGTATATTGCAACTATTGTTGAAACAGGTGAGTGAGTATAGAAGCCCTATTCGAGTGTATGCAATGTCGGCTTTCTCTGTTTGTCATGTTCTTCCAGCACTGCGGTTTTACCCTGCATCATCTGTTAAGGATGAAATTGAAGGGCTTGCCTATTCTTTTGGTTTAGTTTTTCGTTGTAGTTATCCAAAAATAATGGTGTAAATAACTGTCTTTTTTAGTAGCACTACAAGCCAAGTTACTGGACTCCGTACTTTTTCGTCGCTGAAAAAAAATACATCTATATGATGAGAGACAAACAGTGTAGTTTTGAGAAAGGAAGAGGATATGAGGACCAAATGTTCATAAATGGCTTAAACAAATTAATTCATTTATGCAATGCTATTAATACAAACACCATTTTTTAAATGACATCATACTTCCAGTTTATATGTTAGTACTGGGAGGCAGGGCTTCCCCGGCAGGCTTGTATATACTTGATTATCTAATTAAGCCTTACCACAATCATCGCGTTATTCTTTAGTTTTAAGTCATGAGGCGTCAAGTTAGCAATTTAAGTTGAATTAAGAAATTCTGGCGTGAATTCAAGTCCCCGCTCCAGTTAATGCATCAAAGAATCATCCATTTTATAGGGTTTTGTTTTCTTCTGGGACTCATTGTTATTCTCACCGTTTCTTCTCTTGTAACCACAGGTTTCATTTATGATTTGATGTGATAATCCCTGTCACATATATTCTAACCACAAATCTCTTTGTCCATTATTTTCATTTGGGCTTTGTTGTGACGCTTGTTGTCACATGTCTTCTAGCCGCAGATTTCATTGCGCTTCATCTTTGTGCATCATTACATCAGACATTTTTCCATGTTGTGTCGCTTAGCTGTTTGGATTAATTCAAAATCATGTATAATTTTGCATGACGTCATAGATACCGAAAAACTTAATTCCCAGCTATTCCCTATTGGTGAAAGAAAGTACAAGTTTCTAGTGGATATGCTAGCAAAACAGCTAACCTGCATGGGCTGAAAGCAGATGCACCATTTAGGGCTTATAAAAATTGGTTTCTTAGTAGTGTGAAGTTTGAAAGATCATGCTTTGATGAACCTCAAAACATCTAAAGAGTAAACTTGGTCATGGGATATAAGGTCAATAAAAAATGACATTTTTGCACCCATGGTCTCAAGATTTTAATGAAACTTTAATTTTGATGTTTCTAGATAACCTAGAAAGCTACAATAAATTATGCTAATTATTCCAAATTTTTTCCAACAATTTCCAGTTTTGTGCTAAAGGAAAACGTACCTTTTATGCACCTTAGGCAGTTCTCTTGTGGCATATTCATAAAAGGATTATATCTACCACATCTTAGACCCTAAGTATTACAACTTGGCCATTTAAGATGACATCACCTCATATTACCGTCTTAAAAGCTAATTTGACACTCTTTACTAGTTAGATTTTTAGACAGAACAATCCTACATTCTCTTTATTCTGATGGGAAACCTTTAGTAAAATTAGACAAAAATCTTCCATGGAACATACCCAGAAAGCAAAAGAACAAGAAATTTAAAAAAATATATAGCATAGCTTAGGAAGAAAATACCTTTGCCTCTCCAAAAAAAATGTAGTAACAAGCAAATCTTGAACAAAATTTTCAAACAGAGGTCGATAGTCAATTTCCACGCCTTTTGCGGCACACTTTCACAGGAACACAGCAGACAGGAAATTGGCAGTTGTTGCTACGGCCATTTCACACTTCTTGCATATGTATGATTCTTTGTCAATCTAGAAATTAGTCTAAATTATATATTTTGTCCCAAGGTGAAGAGGAAAACGCATCCCCTTAGAGGAAAACACGTGAAACAATAATAGAGGAAACACAAGAACACTTAACATGGGTTTAAAAGGAGAAGCCACACGTGCAATTGCATCGCAGTGTTATCCTACAGGTTAGAAAATTTAAATTTAAAACTTGAACTAAAGGTCTTTTATTTGGAGCCAACCATGAATTCTCTGAAAGCATACAATTTTTTTCGTTTTCTAACTCTTTTTTGCTAATTAAAAGATATTATTGTTGGGATAATATTCCTGTTATATAAATTAGTTAAAAATAACATAAAAACATGGAAATGTAATTATCTATAACTGAAAACGTTATTGAAGAAAAGTTAATGGAATTAGAGCACAAAAACTAAAAATAAAACTACTTAATCACTTTAATGAAGAAATAGCTATGGGCAGCTTTTATGTTTTACAGTTTTTTATCACATCTTTATGCTTGTTATGAACTTCGAAATTCTATTTTAATCGCTATTTATATTTGAACGTCCTATTTTTAATTTTCCGTACACTGAATTCCCACGAAGTGCTGGCAATATATTTTTGTCAATTAAAGATAGTATTGTTGGGATAATATGCCTGTTATATAAATTAGTTAAAAATAACATAAAACGAACTAACATAAAACGAACTAACAAAAAATTGTTAGCAACAACTGGAGTGGCAGAAACAGGTCCAAGGAGGGTTTTTAAACTATTTGCGCTATTAATTGTCTGTCTCATCATTTTACTTCTCGTAAACTCTATCGTACTTCTTGTAATGATTGTAAAGTCAAATATCGTCATCAGGGTAAATACTAAACATAAAATCGAAACAAGAAAAATGCCTGAAAATTAATATATAATTTTGAGTTGGACTGAATAAGGCTAAAGTTGGCTGAGTTGGACTAACGTTCGACTGAATAGAATGAAGTAAACAATAAATTAAGCACTTGCTTAATATTCTCCCTTTGCCACTGAGGGAGCTAGGCTTTGTCTTTCCAATGGATTAAATTTCTTAAATAATCCCAACTTTCTTTTGCTTTTACTCTGGGTTTGCTTTTATATTTTGAATGCTGGATATATGCTTTTACATACTATTATTATTGTGTGTAGCAAAGAGTATGGGAAACTATAGTTTCCCATACTCTTTGTTGTGTAGATTCTGACAAAATTTTGCTTTTACTCATTATTTCCCCTATATTTTATATACTGCATATATATTATTTTATAGCATTGTCACTCTGAGTATTGTTACAGAGTTGTGAGAAATCTTGAACTGCTCGTAGCTGGTGCCACAAAATGGCAACATTATGGTTGAAGCGATGGCTTGGCTCAAAAGATCATACCCCAATCAATATTATTTTAGAAAAATAATATTTTTATGTTTTTATTATTTATTTTATTATTATTATTTTTCTTTTACTTTAGTATACATTTTTATTTTTTAGGAAGATTTAGCCACAGTATCATCTGTGATGGAAACCAGAAAATCGGAATTTTATTGATTTTGGCTATCTTTATTTTCCTCTGCAAAGAAACAACTTTCACAGAGGGTGTTTCGGTTACCTCAATATTTTAAAATAACGATTTCTATTTGAGCCCTTAAGAAGCCAATCTGAACAAGTCCATTTGTTATGTTTTTTGAGATTTTAGCTTCAAAATACTTTATCACTTTTAGCTTATAAATATCAAATAATATTCTTTCGAAATAAGGTCAACACAAAAACAGGCCAAGAATAACTATTTTACCATTCAGTGGCGTCAATTCATGAAAATTAAGGAGATGGAGAGGGACAAAATGTCTTTGTCAAAATCTAGGGGGCCCACTTTCCTTGTTACTTTTAACTCCTTGTTTGTTTTTTTTTCATTGAAAATACTAAAAAGGCATTTTTCAATGAAATTTACCAAAAAAGGGATTTCCAAAAGCTAGGCGGGATGGGGCTCACTTGCTGCATTATCTAAAAGTTCAAATTAAATAATTTAAAACAAAAATAAAGAAAAAGAAGAAACGAATAATTCCTACAAAAATAAACAAAAAAAAATTAGCTTCATTCGACATCGCACTTCGATCTAGAATTATCTTTCTGGGGAAGCCATCCCCGTGGTTGCTTCTCTAAAGCAATCTTTCTTCTTATAGCGTCCATTTTAACAAATCTAAAACGTTTGCCAAGAAAATACTGCCTTTTCTGCGAAAAACTGTTTATTTACTTTTGTGCACTGAGGACGGTCGAGCGAAGGTCTCGACGGAAATGTCTGCACACTCATCGTTCCTTTTTTCGCTGGCTGGAATTATCCTCGTTTTTTCTTCTCCGAAGTTTTTTCCATTTTGTCAAGAATAGCTAGAGTGGTCTTAGAAATTATTTATAATTGTAATACTAACGTCAATAGACTAGAGCCATCCCAGCCGAGAGGATGGCACACAGGACTTGCGCTTCGCCACAAATTACGCGAAATAACGTCAATAGGCGATACAGAGACAGTAATTCAGTTGACACAATCAATTAGCTTTTCTGACAATTTTTTAGAAACTAAATTTAGTTGTTTAATTACTTTTTTAATTGTTTGCTGGATGTATAAGTATAAGCAGCCGAAATTTTTGACAGAGGGAGGGCTCTCTATTCTACTCGCTTTTGCAAGAGTGACTGGACGTATATACACATCCATTTTTCGCTCAGAAAAGTTGAGGTTTATAAGCAAAAATAAACCGGCATATAATAAAAAGGTATACTGTAAGGGTAATTCAAATAGTCTATACAGGACTTGGAGACAAGTGGGCGACTGAGAGTGTTCATATTATATGAGCTTTGTCTACTGGGAAAGCCACTCTAATTGCAACGGAGGTGACAAACTTCGGTACACGGACCGAAGTTTTTTTTTTAGAGGAATTGCCAACGGACTGTTTTGGGCACTCAGATAACTCACCGTATTTCAAAGCTAAGCGAGAAATGTGGTTCTGTCCTGCTTTATAGGGCAATAATGAAAGATAGATTGAGATGGCTTTGACACATTTTGCGTATGAAGGACGACATATTGTCAAATATCGTCTTTTTCGATCGTCCATTTAGGAGGAAGTGTAAAGCCGGTCGTCCCCGAATGGCGTGGGACCGTAAAAAGAAATTAAAGAAAATTGGAACTTATTGGGAAGGTGTAAAGAGCTTTGAACAGGATGGGATGGAGCAACGTGTACAGCTGTATTGGCCTCGAGTGACTCGGTACTGCATTAGATTGTTAGTAGTAGTAGCAGTAGCATAAGTAAATAAAACAAATGAATAGAACCCATCTGATTTATTATAAAAGTAATAAATAATAAAAATATAAGTAAATTAGAATCTTCATAAATTAAGGTTAATAAACAAAAGCAGAAATGATAGCGGACCCAGCTAGACCCAAACGAAAAGCAGGACTTCCTTGAATGGTGGGCGAAAAGTCTCTAAAAGAGATTTAAAGGAGGCATGTACTTGGAGGTAAGGAGTAAAACTGAGAATAAGTGGATGGAGGAAGAGTATTCGTAGTTATACTGACCTCAGGTGGCTTAGTGATGGACCTCTGATGGCTTAGTGATGCGCCGAGTTGTTAGTAGTACAACAAATAAAAGTTCAATTCGTGGACGCACTTAGTATTTAGGCTACACGGTATTAGTTTTATGTCGTTGGGTTTAATCAAAGCAAAAACTAGAAGTAAATATATGATAATAATCCTTTACAAGCTTTTTTTTAATTTTTTTTTTAGCAATGGGTCGACATTTCATATTAACAATCTGTATCATTCAGTTTTATAAATTCGAATTTTCATTCACCAGAAGGATTTATTTTTTTTTTTACGCCCAGGTTCGGTTGATGTATCTGGTCAAAATTGGATTTGTGTGCTGTTCTGTTTATTTGGCAAGGCACTGTTGCTCCGGTTTGGTTTTGGCCAGTAGTCAGGTTAAAAGCATAGTAGCATAAAGCATAAAGCAAGGTAAGTTTTTAAAGCAGTAGGCCCCCAGGGCATTTTTTGGAAAGTTTTTTTAAAATTAATTTTTGTTCGTTTTGATTGCAAAAAGTTTCAAGTTTTTATGGCATGGGGGGGGGGTGCTTACTGTCCGATTATTCTTGACTTTAAAAAACGGATCTAAAACTTTCAATTTAAATCGAATGAGGCTTTTTTCAGTCTATACGATTACCTCTTTGATAAAAACCTTATATATGAACAATAGACAGCTTGCATAACTTGTGGACAGCGATTGACAACAATGAATGGATTGAAAAAATAGCTCCAATAAGGGGGTTTAGACCATTTCACTTGCTGACACAAAGGGATCGCGACTGTTTGGAATTGACCTTAATAGGAATTTGTGTGCCAAAGCAATTTTGCATGTATCACAGAGTATGTATTTTAACCTTATAATTGGATAATTATAATAGATTTCCTGTGTGTTCTTCCCATACAAAACCCCTTCCATAAGTCATAAACCCCTCTTAATAAGTTATGCCCCAGGGCATAACTTACAACGCCTACCCCTGGGCCCTGATGGGCTGTGTTGACACCGTAGTTTTTTGTAATCAGAACTTTGAACTATTATAACAAAATGTCTATCTCAAAATTTTTAACTGATGCATTTAGGGCGTGGAGGAGGGAGAGGGGCTAGTTGCCCTTCAATCTCTTTTGACTCTTAAAAAGTGAACAAGAACTTTCAATTTTCAATCAAATGAGCCCTCTCTAAAGTTTATACGAGCATCCTTCCATAAGAAATAATATGAAGGATTCGGAGAATCCTTAAATTACAACCCTTGCCCTGAGGGCTTTTGGGGAGTTGTAATCCTCAAAGACCTAATTTCCAGAACTTAAAACTACGTTTAATAAAATGGCTGTCTTAAAATTTTGATTGGATGTGTTTGGGGAAAAAGTGGGCGTGAGAGGGGGGTTAGTTGCCCTCAAATCACTTTCGACTATTACAAAGGACACTAGCCTCGGAATTTCCAATCGAATGAGCCTTTTTTGAAGTTTCTACGACAACGCCTTCTATAAAAACCTTATATGCCCCCAGGGCATAACTTAAAACCCTTGCCCTGAGGGTTGTGGGGGATTGTCCTCCTCAAAAACATATTTTCTATCTGGAAATCAACTACGCTGAACAAAATGGCTATCTCAAAATTTTGATTGGATGTGATTGGGGGAATGATGGGCGTGGGGGGGGTCTAGTTGCCCTCCAATAACTTTCGACTATTAAAAAGGGCACTAGCCCTTTGAATTTCCAATTGAATGGGCCTGTTTTGAAGTTTCTACGACAACGCCTTCTATAAGAACCTTATATGCCCCCAGGGCATAACTTAAAACTCTTGCCCTGAGGGTTGTGGGGGAGTGTCCTCCTCAAAAACATATTTTCTATCTGGAAATCAACTACATTGAACAAAATGGCTATCTCAAAAGTTGATTGGATGTGTTTGAGGAAATGATGGGCGTGAGGGGGCTAGTTGCCCTCCAATCACTTTCGACTATTAAAAAGGGCACTAGCCCTTTAATTTCCAATCAAATGAGCCTGTTTTGAAGTTTCTACGACAACGCCTTCTATAAAAACCTTTTATGCCCCCAGGGCATAATTTAAAACCCTTGCCCTGAGGGTTGTGGGGGAGTATCCTCCTCAAAAATATATTTTCAATCTGGAAATCAACTACACCGAACAAAAATGGCTATCTCAAAATTTTGATTGGGTGTGTTTGGGGGAATGATGGGCGTAGGGGGGGGGGCTAGTTGCCCTCCAATCACTTTTCACTATTAAAAAGGGCACTATCACTTTGAATTTCCAATCGAACGAGCCTTTTTTGAAGTTTCTATGACAACGCCTTCTATAAAAACCTTATATGCCTCCAGGGCATAACTTAAAACCCTTGCCCTGAGGGTTGTGGGGGATTGTCCTCCTCAAAAACATGTTTTCTATCTGAAAATCAACTACGCTGAACAAAATGGCTATCTCAAAAATTTTGATTGCATGTGTTTGGGGGAATGATGGGGGTGGGGGGGGGGCTAGTTGCCCTCCAATCAATTTCGACTATTAAAAAGGGCACTATCCCTTTGAATTTCCAATCGAATGAGCCTTTTTTGAAGTTTCTACGACAACGCCTTCTATAAAAACCTTATATGCCCCAGGGCATATCTTAAAACCCTTGCCCTGAAGGTTCTGGGGAGTATCGTCCTCAAAAACAGATTTTCTATTTGGAAATCAACTACGCTGAACAAAATGGCTATCTCAAAATTTTGATTAGATGTGTTTGGCGAAATGATGGGCGTAGAGGGGGAGGCTAGTTGCACTCCAATCACTTTCGACTATTAAAAAGAGCACTAGCCCTTTAATTTCCAATCGAATGAGCATGTTTTGAAGTTTCTACGACAACGCCTTCTATAAAAACCTTATATGTCCCCAGGGCATAACTTAAAACCCTTGCCCTGAGGGTTTTGGGGGAGTATCCTCCTCAAAAATATATTTTCTATCTGGAAATAAACTACGCTGAACAAAATGGCTATCTGAAAATTTTGATTGGATGTGTTTGGGGAAATGATGGGGGTGGGGAGGGGGCTAGTTCCACTCTAATCACTTTCGACTATTAAAAAGGACACTAGCCCTTTAATTTCCAATCGAATGAGCATGTATTGAAGTTTCTACGACAACGCCTTCTATAAAAACCTTATATGCCCTCAGGGTATAACTTAAAACCCTTGCCCTGAGAATTGTGGGGGAGTATCCTCCTCAAAAATATATTTTCTATTTGGAAATCAACTACGCTGAACAAAATGGCTATCTCAAAATTTTGATTGGATATGTTTGGGGGAATGATGGGCGTGGGGGGGGGCTAGTTGCCCTCCAATCATTTTTGACTATCAAAAAGGGCACTAGCCCTTTAATTTCCAATCGAATGAGCCTGTTTTGAAGTTTCTACGACAACGCCTTCTATAAAAACCTTATATGCCCCCAGGGCATAACTTAAAACCCTTGCCCTGAGGGTTGTGGGGGAGTATCCTCCTCAAAAATATATTTTCTATCTGGAAATCAACTACGCTGAACAAAATGGCTATCTCAAAATTTTGATTGGATGTGTTTGGAGGAATGATGGGCGTGAGGGGGCTAGTTGCCCTCCAATCTTTTTTGACTATTAAAAAGGGCACTAGAACTCTCGATTTCCAATCGAATGAGCCCCCTTTGAAGCTTCTACGACGACCCCTTCCATATGAAGTGTCTCTGGGAAAAAAAAATAATAAATAATACAACATTGGAGCCGTATGGCCTTTACTATAGGCAACGCTACAGCGTTGCCTCTGATATAGTTTGGAATCATTCACAGCTTTGCTACAAAGTATATCAGCATTTTTAGTGAAAAAATGCTAACATATTTTGCTGAAATATTGTTTATATGTTTACAACATATTGTTTACATAAGTTATCTTAGGCAGCGCAATCGCACTGCCAAAGTAAAGAACGATGTTGGCACAATATATTATTTTTTTGGTTTTTTTGTTTTCCATACCAGGGCACTTCGTATCGAAGGAGTTGTCGTAGAAACTTCGAAAAGGGCTCATTCGATTGGAAATCGGAGTGGCTTGTGCCCTTTTTAATAGTCGAAAGTGATTGGAAGGCGACTAACACCCCCACGCCCATCTTTCCCCCAAACACATCCAATCAAAATTTTGATATATCCATTTTGTTCAGCGTAGTTGATTTCCAGATAGAAAATATATTTTTGAGGAGAACACTCTCCCACAACCCTCAGGGCAAGGGTTTTAAGTTATGCCATGGGGGCATATAAGAACGATGTTGGCAGAATGTATTATTTATTATTTTTTTTTCCTTTAGAGCAGGGCACTTTGTATCGAAGAAGTTGTCGTAGAAACTTCGAAAAGGGCTCATTCAATTGGAAATTGGAGTGGCTTGTGCCCTTTTTAATAGTCGAAAGTGATTGGAAGGCGACTAACACCCCCTCCACGCCCACCATTTCCCGAAATACATCCAATCAAAATTTTGAGATAACCATTTTGTTCAGCGTAGTTGATTTCAAGATAGAAATTATGTTTCTGAGGAGGACACTCCCCCACAACCCTCAGGGCAAGTGTTGTAAGTTATGCCCTGGGGGCATATAAGGTTTTTATAGAAGGCGTTGTCGTAGAAACTTCAAAAAAGGCTCATTCGATTGGAAATTCAAAGGGCTAGTGCCCTTTTAATAGTCGGAAGTGATTGGAGGGCAACTAACCCCCCTCTCACGCCCACCTTTTCCCCAAACACATCCAATCAAAATTTTGAGATGGCCATTTTATTCAACGTAGTTTTAAATTCTGAAAATTAGGTCTTTGAGGATGACACCCCCCCCCACAGCCTTCAGGGCACAGGTTGTAAGTTATGTCCTGGGGGCATATAAGGTTTTAATTGAGCGCGTTTCGTAGAAACTTCAAAAAGGGCTCATTCAATTGGAAATTGAAATGGCTAGTACCCTTTTTAATAGTCGAAAGTGATTGGGAGTCAAAAACACCCCTTCCGCGCCCAGCATTTCCCCAAACACATCCAATAAATATTTTGAGATAGCCAGTTTGTCCCACGACGTTCAAAGTTCAGGAAATTATACCTTTGAGCAGGACACTCCCCCACAGTCTTCAGGGCAAGGGTTATAAGTTATGCCCTGGGGGCATATAAGGTTTTTATTGAAATCTTGGTCGTAGAAACTTGAAAAAGGGCTCATTCGACTTGAAATTCAAAGGGTTAGTGCCCTTTTTAATAGTCGAAAGTGATTGGAGGGCAACTAACCCCTCCTCTCACGCCCACCTTTTCCCCAAACACATTCAATCAAAATTTTTAGATAGCCATTTTATTCAACGTAGTTAAAAGTTTTGGAAATTAGGTTTTTAAGGATGACAACCCCCCCCCCCCTATAGCCCTCAAGGCAAGGGTTGTAAGTTATGCCCTGGGGGCATATAAAGTTTTTATTGAAAGCGTTGTCGTAGAAACTTCAAAAGGGCTCATTCAGTTGGAAATTGAAAGGGCTAGTGCCTTTTTTAATAGTTGAAAATGATTGGATAGCGACTAACACCCTCTCACGCCCACCATTTTCCCAAACACATCCAATAAAAATTTTGAGATATTCATTTTTTTCAACGTAGTTGAAAGTTCTGGAAATTTGATCTTTTACGATGATAACCCCCTCAGTGCAAGGGTTGTAAGTTATGCCCTGGGGGCATATAAAGTTTTTACTGAAGGCGTTGTCGTAGAAACTTCAAAAGGGGCCATTCAGTTGGAAATGGAAAGGGCTAGTGCCTTTTTTAATAGTTGAAAATGATTGGATAGCGACTAACACCCCTCTCACGCCCACCATTTTCCCAAACACATCCAATAAAAATTTTGAGATATCCATTTTGTTCAGCGTAGTTGAAAGTTCTGGAAATTAGGTCTTTTACGATGATAACCCCCTCAGTGCAAGGGTTGTAAGTTATGCCCTGGGGGCATATAAGAACGATGTTGGCCCTATGTATTATTTATTAAATTTTTTCCTTTAGAGCAGGGCACTTCGTATCGAAGAAGTTGTCGTAGAAACTTCGAAAAGGGCTCATTCAATTGGAAATTGGCGTGGCTAGTGTCCTTTTTAATAGTCGAAAGTGATTGGAAGGCGAGAAACACCCCTTCCACGCCCACCATTTCCCGACAAATATCCAATCAAAAGTTTGAGATAGCCATTTTGTTCAGCGTAGTTGATTTCCAGATAGAAATTATGTTTTTGAGGAGGACAGTCCCCCACAGCCCTCAGGGCGAGGGTTGTAAGTTATGCCAAGGAGGCATATAAGGTTTTCATAGAACGCGTTGTCTTAGAAACATCAAAAAGGGCCCATTCGATTGGAAATTGAAATGGCTAGTGGTCTTTTTAATAGTCGAAAGTGATTGGAAAGCAACTAGCACCCCTTCCACGCCCACCATTTCCCCAAACACATCCAATAAAAATTTTGAGATATCCATTTTGTTCCACGCAGTTCAAAGTTCAGGAAATTATACCTTTGAGAAGGACACTCTTCCACAGGCTTCAGGGCAAGGGTTATAAGTTATGCCCTGGGGGCATATAAGGTTTTTATAGATAGAGTTGTCGTAAAACTTCAAAAGGGGCTCATTCAATTGAAAATTGAGAGGGCTAGTGCCCTTTGTAATAGTCGAAAGTGATTGGAGGGTAACTAACCCCCCTCTCACGCCTACCATTCCTCCAAACACATCCAATCAAAACTTTCAGATAGCCATTTTCTTCAACGTAGTAGAAAGCTCTAGAAGTAGGTCTTTGATAATGAACCCCCCCCCCAGCACTCAGGGCAAGGGTTGTAAGTTATGCCCTGGGGGCATATAAGATTTTTATTGAAAGTTTTGTCGTTGAAACTTCAAAAGGGCTCATTTGATTGAAAATTGAAAGGGCTAGGGCCATTATTAATAGTTGAAAGTGATTGGAGAGCGACTACCGCCCCTCTCAAGCCCACCATTTCCCCAAACACATCCAATCAAAATTTTGAGATAGCCATTTTGTTTAACGTAGTTGAAAGTTCTGGAAATTACTTCTTATAGGATGACAACCACCCTAACAGACCTTAGGGCAAGGGTTGTAATTTATGCCCTGGGGGCATATAAGGTTTTTATAGAAAGCGTTGTCGTAAAACTTCAAAAGGGGCTCATTCGATTGGAAATCGAAAGGCCTAGTGCCCTTTTTAATAGTCAAAAGTGATTGGAAGGCTTGACATTTTTATTGTAAAGATTGATGTGTGTATAATGTATTAGTTTTTGTTGTTGTTATTGTTTAGACCAGGGCACTTCGTACCGAAAGAGTTGTCGTAGGAACTTCGAAAAGGGCTCATTCGATTGAAAATAGAATGGGCTGATGCCCTTTTTAATAGCCGGAAGTGATTGGAGGGGAACTAATCCCCCTCCCACTCCCACCCTCCATGCCCACCCTCCAATTTGCCCATTATGTTTAAAAACTAAATGTTGCCTTAAGATTAAATCAAAATGCACTATGTTAATGCTAATTCCCAATAAGGCATTTCAGCAGTATCCAAGAACGACTGAGGGTATTATGTTCAAACTTTCTGGGCTACTTCTGCTCTTAAAATTTAACCAAATCAAAATAATGTAATTGTATCCAAGCTATCAATTGTAATTGTATCAAAGCAAGTAAACTGATTTTTCTGCGAGTGGTATCAAGTTTTCCATTTCAGGTCAACTAGAGGAGGTATGAAACTAAATTAAACAGTACTATTTGTGTCCAGATTTTTAAAAGGGTGTATGTTGTTAAAAATTGCTGAAAATGTTTCTCCAGCATACAAATAGCTGGCCAAACTATAAAGTCTTAAAAAAAAACGAAAAGATTTAAAGTATTATTTTCTTTTTCCCTGAAAAGACTATATCAATATAAAACGAACATAAATTAATTAAAAAAAAACTTTTTCCACAAAATAAGTTTTTCAAGGAAAAGTAAAGAACTCCATTAAACAGAAAATCAGCAAAAATAAAATCAAATAATCTACCAAGCGTGAAACTACCACAAATCAGCATTGATAAATAAATGAAACCCAAAACGAATAGAAATTACAATAAATAACCGAGTCAAACTCAAAACGAGCATAAATTAAAATAATTTGGGTGCAAAACCCCTATGCTTTCCATAGGCCAGAACAAAATTTGCACTTAACTGAAAAAATACAAAGGAATGTGCATTGTCAGTTTAATATACATGTACGGATATTTAGTAATCAAAATTTTAATATTATTTGATTTATTAAAGTTATAAAAGTAAAAACATAAATATTTTTTTCAGTGAAGTGCAAATTTTGTCCTGGCCTTGGGAAGGCATATGGGTTTTGCGCCCAACTTATGTTAATTTCTGCTCATTTTGAGTTTGACTCGGTTATTTATTTTAATTTCTGTTCGTTTTGGGTTTCATTTATTTATCGATGCTGATTTGTGGTAGTTTCCGTAGTTTCCGCTTGGTAGATTATTTGATTTTATTTTTGCTCATTTTATGTTTAATGGAGTCCTTTACTTTTCTTTTAAAAACCTATTTTGTGGAAAAAGTTTTTTTAATTAGTTTTTAAAATAGGACTGCACATGGAGAGACGTTTTCACCTCATTAGCTTTATGACATAATTACTTTTGATTTACTAAAAGTTTAAAAGGCTTATACACAAATTTTCGTTTTGGGTTTCATTTATTTATCGATGCTGATTTGTGGTAGTTTCCGTAGTTTCCGCTTGGTAGATTATTTGATTTTATTTTTGCTCATTTTATGTTTAATGGAGTCCTTTACTTTTCTTTTAAAAACCTATTTTGTGGAAAAAGTTTTTTTAATTAGTTTTTAAAATAGGACTGCACATGGAGAGACATTTTCACCCCATTAGCTTTATGACATTATTACTTTTGATTTACTAAAAGTTTAAAAGGCTTATACACAAATTTGACATTAAAAAGGGTGATACTGCAAAAAGACCCTAAATAGATTTATCCGATCTTTAATGAATTAAATTTTAAAAAAAGTTTGTTTTTTTTACTGAAAGTAAGGAGCGACATTAAAACGTAAAATGAACAGAAATTATTCAGTAAGTGAAGGGGGCTGTCCCCTCCTCAACGCCTCACTCTTTACGCTAAAGTTTGATACTTTGTCACAACTCTACTTTTTAAAACAATAAAAACTTTAGCGCACAGAGTAAGGCGTTGAGGAGGGGACAGCCCCTTTCATATAGGGAATCATTTCTGTTAGTTTTAAGTTTTAATGTCACTCCTTAATTTCAGTTAATTTTTTTGATTTTTCTTATTTAATTTCTGAACTTTTTTCAACTAATGTAATAAATAAAAGTTCAAAAAGGGATAAAATCCTTTTAATAAACAGTGATAAATTTCACGAACAGTGAAAAATTTCACAAAAATACTAGATATTTCTGTCAACATATGCAGTGACCGTCATCAGTAGTAAAACTAAACTAAAACAATTGAAAAAAATAATTTATATACAAAATAAAATAAAACAACATATTGTTTAATAATCTAATTCTTTTCAAAGCAAAAACGGAATCTAGTCTCTTTGACCTTCTTTGATCCGGTTCATTAGCGTTGAATGAACTAACACTTGGACAGAGGTTAGCTACATTGTGTGAATTGAACTTCACTCTATCAGATTTTAATAAATTATCGTAGATAGAGTTAAAACCAAATTCACCTGTGTCACGATTTAAAGCTATATTCCTGAATAAAATGTTCTTAATTTCAAGAGTTTCGCGAAAATTTTGTTTTAAACCCCGGTCCCTAGAAATCAGAGACATTATCGAACAAAACAAAACGGTCTATAGACCAGACCATTCCGTTTCCTGAAAAAATCTTTTTGTTTTCTGTGAATTTTTTCCTATAAGAATATCTATAATACGTATTGTATAGCTGCAGTAATACTGACAGGCCTTGAAGAAAACACGGTTGCCGCCTAAAGCTTTTCAGAGAGAGAGCTCATGGCACAAATTTTATTGCCATATAAAAGAATATGACTTAAGTTCGAAATTCAGAAGCTTAACTGTGGGACTGTGCTGATAATTCTGTACCATCAAATTGCCCAGTAAATGATAAAATTGCCCAAAATAAAAACAGTGTGTATACCCTACTTTGGACAAAGACTTGTCCAAAAGAACCCATCTTGTCATGGGTGGATTTCAGGCAAAGAATAGCTATGTCAGCAGTTTTATAAACACTAACTTAGAGTAAGAAGTGCGTTCTGCTGTTTCGAATAAAACAGCAGAGTTCTTCTTAAACAATGATAATTGCTCTGCCATAGCATAGTACAAAACCGCCTGATCAGATGAGTCTTATTGTCCATATTTTATTGTCAATGAATATAGGCCGACTTTCTGCATCAAGTTGATCCATATGAAAGCCACTTCAGCTCACACACAGTAGGGTCTGGCTCAAGTAAAAACCCTCCTTTTGCATCAAGGAAAATGTGGTACGGAGCTTTACTGTATTCATCAGTTGTTTCAGGGCTGGAAATTCCTTGCCATCAGTCAATAATTATCCCGCTAAATCTGCTGATATTCTAAATCTGCTAAATTCTACCAATGAATCTGCCTCTGTTTTACTGTGTTCTTGCTGATTCAGCGTTTCTTGGGTAGAAGCAATCTCAGTAGTATTCTTTGTCACAAAACCTGCACCATTTACCAAAGAATAAACTATCTCTGCGAAAAGTTCACTTTTCATTCTGAATGTGAACATCAGTTTGTCTCCTCCTTCTTCTCTGTGGCTTCTAAATTTGTTGTCACCATTATAAGCTTTGAAGGCTTTTTGCATGAATTTCTCATTTCGCATTTCCAGCATAAATTCTTCAAACATAATATTTTCCATATTCTGATCCTTTTCTATAAAGCACTCTCCTATGCTTTCTAACAAGTATAAATTCTCACAAATTCTTTACGTGTCTAATGCTCTAAAGTATTTGATAAATTACGCAATATGCCGAAATCCCTCAGATCTAACAGCCTAATCTCGTGACGTCAGCAAATTCCTGTGTATTAAGAGCGGTTCATGCATGTAACGAAATAAACTCGTCAAAACTTTCTAGTTGTAAAGCTAAGTTGACGATATTTGACTTTACAATCATTACAAGAAGTACGATAGAGGTTACGAGAAGTAAAATGATGAGACAGACAATGAATAGGGCAAATAGTTTAAAAACCCTCCTTGGGCCTGTTTCTGCCACTCCAGTTGCTGCTAACAATTTTTTGTTAGTTCGTGAAAACAGATTTGCTAACTGACAAAAATATATTGCCAGCACTTCGTGGGAATTCAGCGTACGGAAAATTAAAAATAGGATGTTCAACTATAAATAGCAATTAAAATAGGATTTCGAAGTTCATAGCAAGTATAAAGATGTGATACAAAACTGTAAAACATAAAAGCTGCCCATAGCTATTTCTTCATTAAAGTGATTAAGTAGTTTTATTTTTAGTTTTTGTGCTCTAATTCCATTAACTTTTCTTCAATAATGTTTTCAGTTATAGATAATTATATTTCCTTGTTTTTATGTTATTTTTAACTAATTTATATAACAGGCATATTATCCCAACAATACTATCTTTTAATTAGCAAAAAAGAGTTAAAAAACGAAAAAAAATTGTATTCTTTCAGAAAATTCATGGTTGGCTCCAAATAAAAGACCTTTAGTTCAAATTTAAAATTTTAAATCTTTCTAATCCTGTAGGATAACACTGCGATGCAATTGCACGTGTGGGTTCTCCTTTTAAACCCATGTTAAGTGTTCTTGTGTTTCCTCTATTATTGTTTCACGTGTTTTCCTCTAAGGGAATGCGTTTTCCTCTTCTCCTTGGGACAGAATATCTAATTTAGACTAATTTCTAGATTGACAAAGAATCATACATATGCAAGAAGTGTGAAATAGCCATAGCAACAGCTGCCAATTTCCTGTCTGCTGTGTTACTGTGAAAGTGTGCCTCAAAAGGCGTGGAAATCGACTATCAACCTCTGTTTGAAAAATTTGTTCAAGATTTGCTTGTTACTGTTAACAAATCGGAGTAGCCCTCTTCCGAACTTTTATTGAGTCTTCATGGTCAGCTCCTAGAAAGTACAAGTCAGTTCCTAATATATTCAAAGTCAATAATAACCAAGACCAAACTGCTGGTCAATACTACAAAATATAAGAAGTTAATGGGGAATTTTCTATAGGCGGTCCAAAGATAATCTGTAGTCTTGCAGGATGCCAGATAAATTGAATTTTATTATGTCAATTGGAGTTGTATCCCATATACAAGGGGCAAATTTCCAATCACAAAAGAAGCTCTAGTCATATTTCTAACTCAATTATGATGTTACACCCAATGTGTTGATGTTACAAATTTTCTATATCAATATGCGTTTTTTCCAAAACTTGTATTTCATTCTTGTCATTATGTTTTGGAACTTACAAAAACACGTAGATATAGTAATTTCCTTTCAAATAAGCCGTTAAACATCTCTGTGAAGTTCTCTAAGTCAGTTTCTAAGAAATTCAAGTCAATAATGACTCAGATCACACTGTCTGTCCACTTCTGAAAACTGTCAGGATGGTTCGACATATTCTGATAACAATATTCCATATTGCTCTACATGCCATTCATACGGGATTTATACAAATATTAATTAAAAAAAACTTTCCGAAAAATAAGTTCATCAAAGAAAAGTAAAGGCCATTTTAAACTTAAGCTCAGCAGATACAAATACCTATTAAAATTCAAACTCAAAACGACCAGAAATTACTATTAAAGAATAAATGAAACACAAAACGAACAGAAATTAAATAAAACAATCATAGCAAAAAATATACAACAAGTAATAATATAAATGAATAAATAGATCTTAAAGCGAGTAATGCTTAGTGAAACAAATTGAATATGCAAATTAAGCTTGAAACGAATAAAATCACTATAAACAAGAGTTTGGGTATCACCTCCTTCTCTCACTCTAAAAGTCTACCCTACTGCGTCATTGGCGCTTTACTGAAAACCAATTTTATTACAAATATTTTCTTTTGTACTTAATATTGAAAATAAACATTAAAATTATAGTAAAATTTGAACTGATGAGCTTTCAGCAATTAATATCATTATACATCAAATATTCAGTTTAATTTATTAGTTCTTTCTAAAGTTGTTCAAGACGAATATAGTTTCACTACAAACAAGAGTTTGGATACTGCCCCCTTCCTTAACTGTAGGTAAAAACCAAAAGTTTACTCCGTCATTGACGCTTCACTGAAAACGAATTATATTACAAATATTTTCTTTTCCAGTTCTTACAGCATTGAAAATAAGATTACAGTGAATAAATTCTTTAACTGATGGATCTTTCAACAATTAATATCATTATATATCAAATATTCAATTTGATGTTGTTTATACTTTCCAAGACTGTTCAAGACGCATATAGTTTTCAGTAAAGCGGCAATGACGCAGTAGGTTTTAGACTTTTACGGTGAGGAGTCGATACCCAAATTCTTGTTTGTAGTTATTTTTATTCGTTTCAAGCTTGATTTGCATATTCAATTTAAGTTTCACTCGTTTTAAGATTTATTTATTCATTTATGTTAATATCTATTGCATGTTTGTTTGCAATGATTGTTTATTTAACTTCTGTTCGTTTTAAGTTTCATTTATACTTCAATAGCAAATATTTTTTTCGTTTTAAGCTTGATTTCATATTCAATATAAGCATTACTCGCTTAAGATCTATTTATTCATTTATATTATTACTTGTTGTATGCTTTGATTGTTTATTTAATTTCTGTTAGTTATGGGTTTCATTTATTCTTTAATAGTAATTTCTGGTCGTTTTGAGTTGAATTTTAACAGGTATTTGTATCTGCTGAGCTTAAGTTTAAAATTGGCATTTACTTTTCTTTGAAAAACTTATTTTCGGAAAGTTTCTTTTTTAATTAATACATAAAAGACAGTTATTTTTCAATGATAATGAAAGATGAATGTCAGAATGCCTGCTCGTAATCCAATTACCAGATTGCTCACTATTGAATTGTCATGTGTTATTTTTATGGTTGGTTCCCATTGAAAATTGCTATGATACACACAAGACCACGGCTATGGAGCCGGAGTTTTAGTATATTTTGCTGAATAAAGTCGGTATACTGGAAGTGTCTATAGCGCAGTTGGAGTCGGTTATAGCGTATAAAATCCAGGTAAATGAAGCTTTAAAACAGGGCTGTGGAGTCGGAGTTTTAGTATATTTTGCTGAATAAAGTCGGTATACTGGAAGTGTCTATAGGCGCAGTTGGAGTCGGTTATAGCTTATAAAATCCAGGTAAATGAAGCTTTAAAACAGGGTTGTAGAGTCGGAGTTTTAGTAAATTTTTGCTGAATGAAATCGAAATTGGAGTCAGTATATTGAAAATTTCTGGAGTCGGTTATAAGTTATATCCGACTCCACAGCCCTACACAAGACATTCATTTTTTCAACGACAGCCTAGTCCACTGATTATGGACTGTATCGCCACTAAAAATAGCTAACTAAACGTTTGTTTTAGATTCTATTGCATGGATTTACAAATATTTCCCAAGTAAAATCTACAATTTTTGTAGCATATTGGGAAAATATTTGCTCGACATTGTCCGAAAATCCTGAACAAGTCAGATAAACACAGACTATATGAATTAAACGGTATAATTCTAAACATGAGGAAAATAAAACAAAACACTTCAAAAGCAAGTCATAGAAACTTTTACAGACGTTCCTTCAATGTTGACTGGTGCTACCACATCGTAAGCTCCTGGAAAGACAAATCAAAATGGTAAACATAAGCATGGATCAACATAGATAGTGTTGATACTGGATAATCAATTAAATCGTTGAACGCAAAGATTGTAAAAACAAAATAGTCCTTCACATTTCAACTCACTAGGTACGCCAAGGTGTATTTTGAACAGATGGCCCTGACACATACTAGTTCGAGAATACAATAGACACACAAACACCAAATTCTGTGTACAAGTAGAAAGACTAAAAAATTATCCATGGCTCGTGCCTGATATTATATTTTTCAAAAATGCAAAATATCCAGAACTTGCGTAACCAACTAATTTGCTAAGTCAAGTGTGGCAAGAAAGTGGACGAAGTAGAACGAAAAAAAAAAAAAAAAAAAAAAAAAAAAAAAAAAAAAAAAAAAAAAAAAAAAAAAAAAAAAAAAAAAAAAAAAAAAAGCGAAACGCTACCCTCCCCCCCCCCCCCAAAAAAAAACAGCATCAAATAAAAGAACAACAACAATACCATCCGGACACACAAAAATCCCAATAGATCAGTTTACCTACATGGGTCTTACACCAAACATCCTCAGAGATGTCAAACTTGTTGAAATATTGGCATATTTCAATATTCAATAACAATGAAAAAACGCATGATCCTCAGGGTGGAAAGGGTTGGGATATGAAATCGATAAAATTTTAGGGTACAATTTTTCACAGGTGGAACTTTCATGTCACAACTGGATCCAGGCAAGCGACCCGCAAGTAAATGATGAAGCGACCTAGTAACATCGTCGATTACGATCGTTATTTAAATTTTGAATAACATAATAATAAAAAAAAACAAAAAAAAACACATAGTTTCGTTTGCATGTACAGAACTTCCAAGATTTCATTCGCCTAGAAACCATAAATATTACCAGTTTATTCAGTTTCTCAAAGACAAAAGTGAGTATATCCATTTACCTTCATACAAAACGATGGCTTTTCAGTGATAGAATTTTAAAGTGTTTTTTTTTTAGCTGCTGGATGATAAAAATTGTCTTTTAAAAAGTCAAATGTGACAAAATATGGGAATACTATAAAGTAATTAATAAGAGCGTAAGAGACTGAATCCTATGGCAAAATTGTAGTCACCCAAATGCACAAACTCTTCAAGTACGAGTAGGTAAACAGGGCGTAGTTACAGTATCGATCAATTTTCCAGTCACAGCATGGGGCTCAAAGGAAAGGAAAAGCTGTTTCCGCCTACTTGATCTAACAGGCATGGGGCGACAGTTGTGTTACGATGCAGTTACATTGTAATTCGCTAATTTGTGTTGCGTTGTGTTACGATGCAGTTACATTGTAATTCGCTAATTCTATTGTTTGCGGATGCCTGATATTTCTGAAAATTGTCTAGTAAATTATCAGGTCATTAAACTTATAAAGAATTTAGGAGGGAAAATTATCCATTTACCTCCTTAAAAAAGAAAAACCGCTGACTGTCCGTATAGTTTTGATGCAGATTTTTAAATTACAAAAAAATAACTTATCTTTAAAGGAATCAAAATGAGATAATATGAAAACTCTATGCTATGATTTTTCAGCGTTAAATTACAAATCATCATGGGCTAGGCAGGAGAAAATATATCTAGTTTACAACAACGATCGATTTTCCAACACAAATGAGGAAGAATTATTTTTTGTCTGCTTAATCTAAGAGAAAAAATGTAACATAAAGTTCTACCTACTACCTTGACAAGGAGTCTAAACCAAGGTCCCTTGTGGTTATACAGTTGGTTTCTACTTCTAGCACTTTCTCAGTGGCGTAGCTGGGGGGGGGGGGGGGGGGGGTAAAGGGGGACGACTAATCCCGAGGTGTTGTCTCCGAGACTTTTTCGTCAATACTATGGTCTTTTTCTGTTAACTTACATTTTGGTGAGTTATGGTGAAGTGGTGGGGGGGGGGGGGGCAAATACCGACATAGTCCTCTGGCGCTGAAAACTTTAGTGTACAATGACGGTCGATTTTTAAATACACAACTCAGAAGAATTATTTTTGTCTTCTTAATCTAGGAGAAAAAGTATAACAGAAAAACCCGACATTGTCCCCGGTGTATGAAATTTTAACGATGTTGTCAAGCCCGATTACAAAACACGACATAATTTTTAGCATTCAAAGTAAAAAATTAAAAAAGAGGTGGCAAAATACCTGGAAAAATCATTCAAGGATAAAGCTACGGAGCATTAGACTCATCAAAGGAACAAGCCGACACAGTATAATAGTTCTAAAATTGCCATATTTTATATTATATATATCTATCTATATATATATATATATATGATATATATATATATATATATTATATATATATATATATATTATTATATATATATATATATATATATATAAAATATCCCTATTTCCTCATTGTTCAGTACTTGATTAAATTGTCTACTTCAAAAGGACCACAAATAGAATATATTCTATAAAATAGTCCATTTTCGTCAACGAGTAATTTGCTAGACAAGTCTGATTAGATAAAGCCATATCTCGAAAGATATTGTCTCTGAGAATAATTTTTTACAATAGATTAAAGGTCCTTGTTCAGTCCCTCCTTAGGACTGCTCAACTTGAGACTTTAAGAACATAAGCATTTCACCCTAGACCTGCTTGACCACTTCCCAAGAGATTAACGTTCAAAATTCCCCGAAAGATGCATTGGTTTTTGCAAAGTTATTCGTCTCTGGGATATTAACATCCCCACCTAGCCTCACAAGGGATCCCCCTGATGTTCAGAAATACATTTTCCTAAACCGCTTAGGTAAAATAATACGTTACTTTTTGAATAAGCAAAATTAATCATCTTTTTTCTACTTCAATGAACTCCCTGCTTTGTTAATTTTCAGCTCTATTTATGTTTACCCCTTATTGTCGTATCACTTGATTGATGGTGTCTTACATTTTAGTGGGGGTATCCCCCTTAAGCTGCACCCTAATTGGGCTAAAAACCGGGAGATTCCATTTTTTTTGTTAAGCGATGATGAAACTGACCACCTTCCTGTGACGTTAGCACAGAGGCCAAACAATTTCCAAAGAAATACAAAGATTCTTAAGGATAATTCAAACATGTTCTTCAGTAGCTTTAGGTATAACAATTAATCATTGGGGAAAGATATCATGCATCGAATAACGCAAATTATACCGTCATGTCTAGTCCAATAAAATTTGGACTGTGTAAACCAAAGCTTACCATTATAGCATTCACAACTATCATTCTTGTTATTTTTGAGGTCTTTGATGGCCTTGGCCCGGGGAAACGTTAGCTTGACTCATTACTAGGTCGAATGTCTTTATGCTTCAACATCGTAGTTTCATCAACCTCTTCTTCTTCAGATTCTTCAGCAATTGGAGCTTAGAGAAACCAATACATGGGAAGAAATTTTTGATTTGAAAGATACTAGGCCTGTGTAAAGAGCATGAGTTATGGAGACTTAGAGTCGATTTCTATTTTAAGAATGTTTTACTTGGGCACATCATAGCCGCATCGTGGACGAAACACAGTGGTAATATGACTATATAAAGGCAGATGTTAACCTAATAAAGCCAGTTCTAAAATATTTATTTGATTAAATGGGCTAGGAGAGTAAACATATATCAAAATACTATTTTCATAATTTTCCAGGACATGCACATTTCGGCAAAAGGCACTCAGCGTCTTTAATTTTTCTATAGGGCGAATATATTAATCACATTTAGTAGGCAAGAGCTAAGAAGGTCATTCATT
The DNA here is from genome assembly GCA_027921565.1 of Artemia sinica. Classification (NCBI taxonomy): domain Eukaryota; kingdom Metazoa; phylum Arthropoda; class Branchiopoda; order Anostraca; family Artemiidae; genus Artemia; species Artemia sinica. Next base: position 1,250,482 of record JAPEVW010000046.1, read on the forward strand.
TCTGATATTCACTTGGTTAACGATAGCTAGAGAATTGTCAATTGCTTAATTTTATATTGACACTCTAGTCAATATACAATGGTAAATAGTAACGTAATTTTTTTTTTTAATTCTATTCTATTGTTGCTAATTCATTATAAAGCTACTCTAAACATTGCGCGCGTGTATATTTGACACTGGAAAGACTATTGCGTCATTTAGAGCTAGCTACTATTTTAAGACAAGCGTTATTGAAAAAAAAGCGAAATGTTTTCTTTTACGAAGTCATGAGTCTGACCAAAGAGAGTTGGAAATGTCAAACAATTTTTGTGTTAATTACGTTTTTAGTATTGTTGGATATCTGCTTGTCTCTTCACTAACGATGATAATATTTTTTTGTATAATACGTTTTTAGTTGGTTGGATATCTGCTTTTCTCTTCACTAATGATATAATATTTTTTTGTATAATACGTTTTTAGTTGGTGGATATCTGCTTTCCTCTCACTAATGATATAATTTTTTTTGTATAATACGTTTTAGTTGGTTGGATATCTGCTTTTCTCTTCACTAATGATATAATATTTTGTTTGGTAAATACGTTTTTAGTTGGTTGGATATCTGCTTTTCTCTTCACTAATGATATAATATTTTTTTTTTGGTATAATACGTTTTTAGTTTGTTGGATATCTGCTTTTCTCTTCACTAATGATATAATATTTTTTTGTATAATACGTTTTTAGTTGGTTGGATATCTGCTTTCCTCTTCACTAATTGATAGAGATATTTTTTGTATAATACGTTTTTAGTTTGTGGATATCTGCTTTTCTCTTCACTAATGATAGAATATTTTTTTTGTATAATACGTTTTAGTTGGTTGGATATCTGCTTTTCTCTTCACCAATGATCATATTTTTTTGTATAATACGTTTTTAGTTTGTTGGATAATCTGCTTTTCTCTTCACTAATATATAAGATTTTTTTGTATAATACGTTTTTAGTTAGTTGGATATCCGCTTTCCTCTTCACTATATGATATAATATTTTTTGTATAATACGTTTTTAGTTGGTTGGATAATCTGCTTTTCTCTTCACTAATGATATAAAATATTTTTTTTTGTATAATACGTTTTTAGTTGGTTGGATATCTGCTTTTCCTCTTCAGCTAATGATATAACACAGGGAATGAAACATAAAAGAGGCATTGTGAAAATAAAATGCGATAGTGAAGAAAGGCTGCTACAAGAGCATTTATGGGCGAAAATTTAAAGGATGGCCAAAAGTAGCATTGAGATTTGTTGGTCGGATTGTTTGGCTGTCCCTTGGTTAGTTTTCATTTTCTCTGCTGTTTCTCAATCTCCTATTTTCTTCTTGTTCACTAGCGTTCGTGTCTTTTCCTCTCTCCCTCACTCTTCTTCTTTCTCCGTAATTTTTCTTCCCCCGTTTCCCCATTTTACTCTCCCTATTATTTTTTTTAAACTTGATTGGATGAGTGGTTTCTACATTTCTACACCTCAGTTGTTCTGAGGGATGACTGACAGTATTTTGAAGTTTAATTAGTACTACGTAAAATTTATTGAAAAGACAATTAATAAAGGCATGATCTGCTAAACTAAGTAGCTATAGGCAATTATCAATAATTTTAGTGCTTAGTAACTATTATTACGTAAGCATGTAATCATTAGAAATAATGTGACCCGTATCATACTGTTTCAGTAACCGAGTTTTTTTTACGTTTAAGACTTCTTTAGCTGTATGACCAAATTCTAACAGAATTGTTGTTTTTTTGGCTTAAAAATCTACTTTAACATTTAGGTGTTGCATAATTATCTCCACTTGATTTTTCAGATTTGAAGTGATTATGTTTGTTGGTTTTTATTTGAGTTTAGATATAACCAGTTTGGCACACTAATAATTAGGAAGCCTTTGGCTTACAATATTTTGGGTTTGAATGAACTACAAAATATCAAATGCTTCACATACAAAAAACAGAACAAGAGAGGGAGAAAAAGAACAAGAGTATTACCGTTGTATGTGCTCAGCCATCAGCAGGTGTTGTTTCTTGAGGTTTTGAACTTCTCAAACTGCAGCAAGGTGTGCTTGTTGTGTCAAGTCCTCAATCTAAAAAAATAAGTATATTGAAAATGAATACGGAAACTGAGGGAAAATGTAACCATAATACAAAGAACGTTAATGATATTTCTGAAGAGGGGGGGGGTGGGGCGCCTTCACTGGACGCAGCTGTGTGGACATCAAGAGGCAGACAGCAGTAGGCAGAGGCTCAAAATTATGTGTGCCTTGATACTCAAACGTGAATCTTTCCACCAAGAATTTTATCAGTCTGAAAGTTTATGAGATAATTTTTCAGCCAAATACACAGGCTAATTTTGGAGCAGTTTGCTATTTAGAACCTAATGAAGCCATCTCCGTAGTAGTTAATAGAAGTTCAATAGCACAACAAAAGTTAAGATTTAGTTATTGAATGAACAAAATACATATGAAATCAAAAGTTTAAGCAAAGATAGATAGAGATAGAACTCGATGTGTCCTTTATTGCACTAAAAAAAAGAAGAAAAAAAGTACGCTTCTCAAAAAAAGAAACAAAATTGAGTTGTTCAATTTACTTATTAATTCAGATAAATTGTATTTATGCGCAATGAGAAATGAAAATGCTAGTTGATATCTTACACTTCATCTTTTTTCTCTCAAATGGGGAAATAAATTTAATTATAGCTCTTGGTAAATGGCAATGCTGATTTTCAATAAAAAGTTTTATTCCATTTGAAAAATAATCCTTTACATTGGGTTTTTGAATCTTCTTTAATGGCTGTAAGGAAAAGTTGTGAATGTATTGGGTTTGACCTCCAATGAAAAAGCCCTGATTTAAACACTTTAAAACCATTCTATTCAATTATTTGGTCAAAAGTATATGTTCCTTTAATAAAGGTTCTCATGACATCCTTATATTGGGTTTTTTGAAAATCAAGTCCTTAAATTAAAATGTAAGTTTTATCTTTTCTAGTTTCCTTTGCAGAGTATCTGTGAAGTAAAAACATTGCTGTTTTTTTTTTATATTTGTTGGAGCGGCATCTTGGAAAAATGCACAAAACCACAAAAAAGCCATTGATTTTCTTTGAATCTATTGGTAAAAATACCTGGGCTTTACATTAATAAGTTCGCTAGAGCATGAGTTCCAAAGCTAGTGAATTAATAATGAGGTTAAAAACTGGCCTGTTCCTTTCACCTCTTCCCTGCTTCGTCTGCGTCCCCTGACCCACAAAACAAGCGAGTTTACTTGTTTTGTGTTTAAATGATTTGCAGTTAATTCATAACGAGTTCAAGTTGTGGTTTGTGTGACAATCTTTTGAATAAAAGTGAGTTTTTAACCCGCTTTTGATTATGTCCCTAACCCGTTTAGGTTTGGGAATGGAGTTTAGACGAGTTCTTAGTAAAGGTTTGAAGTGGGGTACCTACATTTGCCAATCTCTGCAGCAAGTGGCACCCAACCTCTCAATAATCACGTATTGTACTGGCATGTTCAGAAAACCACAGAAAGAAGTAAGTCAAGACTAGTTCTAATTAGAGAGAGAAGCAAGGGATTCTCATTAGTGATAGAGAATATTAGGATTTAATTTCTCTGTACAAGTTTTCGGCATGTTATTCTTTTGCAACCCTACAGTTTAAATTATTCGACGTAAGAATTCGAAAAATTGCTTTGCTTCAAAAACACTGAAAAATTTCCAGAAACATGTGAAAATAAGAGAATTTTCCTAATTTTAAAAAAAGATTAGACCATTCTCTAGTAAAAAAGTCTCAGTAAAATCAAGATAAAAGTATTCTGAACTTTGATGCAAGTTACAACAACAAGCTTAACGCAAAGTTGCTTGCTTCACAGAAAACATGAACCATAAAAAGAGGGCTTGAGAAAGTAATTAATAAGGTTGTCAGAATAATACCGAGAAACTTTCAACAGTCTTGAAGTGTAGGAAGATTCATTTCTAATGAGGAGTCAAAGAAGATATTAAAGCACTGAAAACTAGCAAGGTTAAAGGTTATGATAATATGTTTAGAGGGCTTTGGAAACATTGTGGATAGGAAGTTAGAGATAAGATATTGGAAATTTAGAATGACTTTGATAAAGGGGAAGAATCTATTGATATTAGCAAAACCTTAATAAAACCTATTTATAAGATAAGCACTATAAGAGAATGTAATAATAACAGAGGTATTGACGCAGTTTTGTTGGAAGGAAATTGGTTAGTATAATGATGCATATTTAGATAACCAATCTAGGAGAAATTGACAGATATAGTTCAAGAGAATGTCAAATTTCTAGGAGTTCCCGAGCATTCCCTATGGTCCTATTCTTTTTTTTAAATATAATATGTAAATGACATCAATTGAGCAATCTCTGGTCTAGTGACGGAAACTGGAAATAGGAAAGGAACAAACAAAGCAATATAACCTCTTAATCTGTCTGATGATGATGCCAACTCTTTAGCTTAAAAACTACCAAAGCTCAACTTCCTTTAACGCTTAGTAATGTTTGGAAAAAATGAGAGAAATGGCTGAGGGCAAATAAACAAAAAGTGAATCGTTGTAAATCTGATTTGTTCATAAAGCTGGTTGCCTCCTTATTACCCTAGCTGCAAGAGCTTACAGTGGAAGAATCAATTTTGCGATGGAAGAAATATGTGAAAACATCTTAGCATAATATTGATGAAACTTATGTTTTTCGGAGCAACTTCAGTTTGTAGCATCAAAGATTGCAAGGATATGGCATATTACGTAAGATATGACCAGGAAACTAAAAAATCACTTTCTAGCGGAAACCTTACACCTTTAAGTTTTTCTTTGGTTGATCCTCATTTATTATTTATGTTTTTTTTTGTCCGGTACATTTTCAGTACAGCTGAAACCTCTGCAAGCTCTACAAAGTTCATCTTTAAGCACTATTTACAGCATTGATAGGTGCAGTATATTAAGTTCTCTTTATCCAGCAGTCCATATACTACCAATTTAAGGGTTTCTTTTTGTTGTAGAAACTATAGCTAATGCCATTATTCTTAACATTCTTCCAAGTTGTTTTTGGTTAATATGTATATTGTAACTACTGTTGAAACAGGTGAGTGAGTATAGAAGCCTTATTCGAGTGTATGCGATGTCGGCTTTCTCCGTTTGTCATGTTCTTCCAGGACTGTGGTTTCGCCCTGCATCATCTGTTAAGGATGAAGCTGAAGAGCTTGGCCGTTTCTTTGGTTTAGTTTTCATTGCAGTTATTCAAAAATAATTGTGTAAATAACAGTCTTTTTTAGTAGCACTACAAGCCAAGTTACTGGAATCCATACTTTTTTGTCGCTTTAAAAAAAATAATCGATTGTCTCCATTGAAAAAAAGGAAATACAGGACACTGATTAGAATAAGACGTTATGACGAGACGCACAGTGTAGTTTTGAGAAAGGAAGAGGATATGAGGACCAAATTTTCATAAATAACTTCCATTTTTTAAATGACATCATACTTCCAGTTTATATGTTAGTACCGGGAGGCAGGGCTTCCCCGGCGGGCTTGTATATACTTGATTATCTAATTAAGCATTACCACAATCATCGCGTTATTCTTTAGTTTTAAGTCATGAGGCGACAAGTTAGCAATTTCAATTGAATTAAGAAATTCTGCAGTGAATTCAATTTCCCCCTTCAGCTAATGCATCAAAGAATCATCCATTTTATAGGGTTTTGTTTCTTCTGGGACTCATTGTTATTCTCACCGTCTTCTTCTCTTCTAACCACAGGTTTCATTTATGATTTGATGTGATAATCCCTGTCACATATATTCTAACCACAAATCTCTTTGTCCATTATTTTCATTTGGGATTTGTTGTGATGCCTGTTGTCACATGTCTTCTAGCCGCAGATTTCATTATCTTTGTGCATCATTACATCAGACATTTTTCCATGTTGTGTCACTTAGCTGTTCGGATTAATTCAAAATCATGTATAATTTTGCATGACGTCATAGATACCGAAAAACTTCATTTCCAGCTATTCCCCATGGTTATAATTTTGCTTTAATTGCATTATTATATAATTCAGTAACAACCAAGAATGTTCCAATCCCTATGTCCTCTGAAATATCTAAAATCCCAGTCAGTTGTCATCTTGTGTAATTTTGCATCCGTCATAGATACTAAAAAACGGTACGACCATCCCTGGGAGTAAAAACGATGTAATTTTTCCTCTTGAAATGTATATAAATATGACATCATTCACAGGACCCCCCCCCCCCCCAAATTAGGACTCTAAGCAAATTTTCTTAAACTCATGACCTACTAGATCGTTTTCCCAGGCCAGAAAATCCCAGGGTGCCAATTGAAAAAAAAGAAAGAAAAAAAAGGAGCAACTTTCAAGAAAATTTTTATAAATAAATACATACTCAGTTGCTTGTTTAAAGAGAGTAGAATATATATATATATATATATATATATATATATATATATATATATATATATATATATATATATATATATATATAATATATATATACATATATATATATATATATATATACGTTTTTTGGATTTATATACATAAATTGGTCTTTTCATGGCTTCAGGAATGCTTGAAAAGAAATTACAAGTTTCTAATGGATATGCTAGCAAAACAGCTAAGCTACATGGGCTGAAAGCAGATTCACCATTTAGGACTTGTAAAAATTGTTTTCTTTGTAATGTGAAGTTGAAAGAGCATGCTTTGATGAACCCCAAAACATCTAAAGAGTAAACTTCGTCATGGGATATAAGGTCAATAAAAAATGACATTTTTGCACCCATGGTCTCAAAATCTTAATGAAACTTTAATTTGGATGTTTCTAGATAACCTAGAAAACTACAATAAATTATGCTAATTATTCCAATTTTTTTCCAACAATTTCCAGTTTTGTGCTAAAGGAAAACGTGCCTTTTATGCACCTTAGGCAGTTCTCTTGTGCTTATATTCATAAAAGGATTATATCTATCACATCTTAGACCCTAAAGTATTACAACTTGGCCATTTAAGATGACCTGGCCACCTCATATTACCATCTTAAAAGCTAATTTGACACTCTTTACTAGTTAGATTTTTAGACAGAACAATCCTACATTCTCTTTATTTTGATGGGAAACCTTTTGTAAGGTTAGACAAAAATCTTCCATGGAACATACCCAGAAAGCAAAAGAACAAGAAATTTGAAAAAAATATATAGCATAGCTTAGGAAGAAAATACCTTTGCCTCTCCAAAAACAATGTAGGTATCAGAGACTGGATTCTTGTAAACATCAGGTTTATTGATAACAAAAAGAATGTTTCGCGATTTTCTAATTGTCACTTTACTAACGCCAGGGACGTGCTTCAATCCAAGTTTGGACATTATTTTCCTTGCCTTTTTCTCCCCTCTTGATTGCTTAGATTTGCTAGACAAGTCTTCTGGGCCAGCTCCAGTAACAGCACCAGCCTGAAAATTTAAAACAACCAATGTTCACATGCCAAGTATTACGGTTAGACAAACAATTGTGTATGCCCATTATCTAAGAAATCAGGACAAGAATTCATTTTTGAAAGCTAATTTATGTATCACCCTCCTGATCAGAAAAAAAAGTAAATACATATAATACTTATAAACCTGACATATAATCTTCAATCAGGGGATCAAGGGACAAAATATCAAAACTGGACTTAGTTTGATTTTTTTTTTTTTTTTTTTTTTTTTTTTTTTTTTTTTTTTTTTTTTTTTTACAATCAGTAATATATCAGACCAAGAGGAATAAGGGACTAAGTCCTCCTAATAGTGTTCTGCCACAAAAATTTATCCTAAATACTACAGAAGAAATTTATGTTTTCTATTTTTAAACTATCTATTTTGATTTTGACAAGAAAAATGATTAAACTTAAAAAAAAAAGTTGTAGAACTGCTAACTTAGGCAAGCATTTTACATTTGACTTGACAGATCTTTATAAATATAATTGAAAATTGTGCAAACGTTTTTCAAACTGTCCCTAATTAGATTAATCTTTGATATAAGTCTTACAGATACAATTTACATATGAAGATCTGTGTAATTATTTCACATGGAAGCATATTTTCCATGTAACTTAAAAAACAATTGCTAAAAACAACTTACTGCTGCTTGTGCCCCCTTGGCCTCTTCTAATTCTGGCACAGATTCATCAGATTCAGAATCTGTGTTGTCTGAGCCATCTGCTACAATTACTTCATTTTTCTTTTCTTCAACAGCAGGCATTTTCTAGAAAAATACAATAGATGAGACATCATTCTAACTCAATGGCATTACCATGATTTTACTCATAAACATTACTGCTTTGCATGCATATCTTTTGCATACTTACATGCCTCTGTATATTATATATATATATATATATGTATATATATATATATGTATATATATATATATATATATATATATATATATATCTATATATATATATATATATATATATATATATATATATATATATATATATATATTATATATATATATATATATATATATAATTTAAATCAGCTAGAATGTTTCTTCTACCATTTCAACTATAGCCTATAAATAATAATAAAATCCTGAAACAAATGATATGTGAGAGCAGTTGATGCATTCAATAAAATAAAAACTGAAATTCTGTAGTTTCTTGAACAACAAGTTTTACACTTAGACGTCCATATGCAATGATACTGGTATTTTCCCATAATTTGGGTTAATGTTTAAGGTGGTCAGGGCGTTCCTCTTTAGGAATAAGATACAAACATTCAGGAAGACTTCTAGCTGAGAAAGCAGGAAGAAACCACCAACCGTTTAAGTATTATATAGCTGTGGAATCATTGACTAAGAACTTCTAAATCTTATTACTTTTGTTCACAACTAATAATAAGAATGAGTAAGGTATTCAGCCCCATCTTGGTGTTCCAAATATCTGTGCACAATTCAACCTTGGAATAAAAAGAATACAACAACACAAATATATAAATTTTACAAAAAATAATTCCATTGAATATTGGCTGGCTACTTGCTTCCTTTTTTTATTGAAGAAATAAATAGTATTAGCTGATAATTTTTTTTCCCTTTATCAGCCCAAAAGGATCAGAACTGTATGTACCATCAAAAGCATAGAATATCAAATACACTTTTTTTATGTAAAATGAGTTATCTGTCTATTATGGTTTTCTAATACATGGCTATGAACTTTCTTTCTTACTTTGGCCTTATTTTTCTGTTTTCATCCTTGCTTCATTCATCTATACTGTTGTGCTATATACTTGGACATGAGAGGAAGGTAGAAACTACCTCCTGAGATTGGTCCTCAGTTTTCCTCTCTCCCTAAGGGTCAGACATTTTTCAAAATACAAGGAAAGCCAACCTTAACATTTTAGACTGAAACAAGCTTTTATATGTCTTCAATATCTTACTACCCTTAGCACAACCCACTATTTTTTAAAATAAGTCTAAGCCAAGGTGTCTAAGAGGAACACAATTGTGCTGTTTTGACATGTTCTCAACTGTGGTATCTGAATGAAGTAAGATGGTAAACTGACTTCTTTTTTTTCCAAAACCATCAAAACAACTCATTTATACATAGACCTACTTAATTCCTGTGATTTTGAGCTTCAAACCACAAAGCTATCTGCTTTCTTTATTAGAACTTCAAAAGCCCATAGAATGTTATTATAACTGCCACACAGTAGACATATCCTACACTCAGGTATAAAATTGAGAAGTTTCTAAAAACTATATCACCTTACCTTAATCCATTTGAGAGCTTTAAGGTCCTCTGGACCTGTAGTGCTCTTGAGTTGACGACTCCCAATTGAACCTCCACTGCCTCTTCTTCCACTCCTTGTCAAGGTGGCATTTGAAAGACTGGATGGAGGGAGTGCTGACAGTTGAGTCCTTCAATTGATTCCAATGGTTTAAGACTCTTCTTGAGAAGTACATCTGACAGGTTCTCGATTGGGAGCTAACTTTGGCAGCTTCTTGGAGTGTCCTCTTGTGTAATGATGGCTGGTGCTATGACTGCTGCTAAAGACAGTAGAGTTTTCTTCTTGAAGTTTTTAAGTCAGCATCATATCACTACGCATGCATCTGTAGACAAGGGTAGGTAGCTTAAGTTGCTTGAGGCGGTCCTCATATGAAGTTGATTTTAGGCTTTTCATGCACTTTGTTGCTCGCCTCTGAACATTTTCGATGAGCCTTACATCTTGCCAATAAGAAGGACCTGCAAGGCACATGCCAAAATCGAGATGGGGTCTGACAAGAGCTTTATATAATTTTATGAATATTGTTGCCTCTTGGCTACTGATGGTCCATTTTAATAGGCTAAGGCTGGAATTTGTATGGGAAACAACATGCTGAACGTGACTATGGAACTTCAACTTGTCGTCAATGATGACACCAAGGTCCCTTTCTTCTTCTCTATTCTCTAGATGCTCCCTTGTTTTGTGATGGGATTGTAAATGAGTAGGTAGCCATTGGGTTGTTAGGTCCAAGGTGAAAAATACAGCATTTGATTGCATTGAAGGAGCCAGTCTTGAGTCCAATCCTGTAGCCTGTCTATGTCATGTTGGATGGTCTGTGGATTTGCAATGCTGAACAGTTTGGCATCATCCACAAACAAATGCATACTATTATCTACATGATTGAAAATGTTGTTGATGTACATCAAGAAAAGGGTTGGGCCTAGTACAGTTCCCTGTGGTACCCTGCTCATTACCATGGCCTCATGGGAGTAGATTGGCTGGCCACCCATCTCAAATAAGCGGACTTTCTGCTTGTGGTTGGTGAGGAAATTCATTAGCCAGCCTATCACAGCTGAATTGATGCCATAGGCAGATAATTTTGGAGTACAATCAAATGTGTGGTACCTTGTCAAAAGCCTTGTCAAAGTCCAGCAGCAGTAGGTCAACTGGATGTCCTTGTCAATTGGATTTGTAATTTCTTCATATGATTCCAATAGGTTCGTTTTGATTGATTTTCCTGACTGGAATCCATGCTGCTTGGGTGACAAGATCTTGTTTGTGGTTAAATGTTCGAGAATTGAATCATTGACTATGCATTCAAGTATCTTAACAACGGCTGAAGTTAGGCTAATAGGTCGATAATTCTCAGATTTGGTGCTATCACCTTTTTTGAATACTGGTGTTATGTTGGCTACTTCCAGTCTGCTGGTAGCTCTCTAGAGATAAGTGAGTCTGGGAGATTCTTGTGAGGGGCTCTGCTATCACTTCTGCAGTTTCTTTTAATAGTCTGGGATGTATATTATCCGGCCCTGGTGACTTATTAGCATCTAATTTCAGTAAACGTTTAAGGACATCTGTAGATGATACCATGGTGCTCTCCATTGGGACTTTTACATCATATTTCAGTGGGGAAGGTAAAGGGCCATCTGGTTCAGTGGTGAAAAACTGAGACAAATTGTAGGTTCAGTAAGTCAGCAAGCTTGTTAGTGTCTGTAGTTTCTTCACCTTGCTCTGTTAGCAGTTTTTTGATACACCATCTATTGTGGTCTTGTTTAGAGACATACCACCAAAACTTCTTTGGGTTTGTCTTAGCTTCATCAGCAAGTTTGGATTCAAAGCTTGTGTACAAGGCTTGCGTCACATTTTTAAGTTTGTTCTGGCTTTTGGAATATTTCTCTCCATTTTCAGGGGAGTGGTGTTTTTATGTTTCTTCCATTGTCAGCTTTTATGGTTGATTTCCCTCTTAATCTCTTTTGTCATTATCGGAAGTGTTCTTGGTTTGGGGACGCACTTGCTTGAGGTGTACTGATTTGCTTTGCTTATCAGTAATTCTTTGAAGCACTGCCATTGTTGTTCTAGAGAACCAGATAAGACGTCATCCCGTCTGATGTTGTTGAGATCCATTCTAATCTTCTCATAGTTAATAAAGGTCTTCTTGATGTAGCAATTCGTTACTTTGAGGAATGTTGTTCTAATGTCTATGGTGACATGATCACTCTTTCCGATTGGGGGCATGTAAGAGGTAGAGAGGAGAGCTTCTGGTCTCCTGAGAAATACCAGGTCAAGAAGGTTTGGTTGCTGTCCCTCCCTAAAATGCGTTGGCTGGTCGACAATTTGGTGGAGAAGATATATTTCCCAAAAGGTAATAAAATGTATTTCCCAAAAGGTGATAAAAAGATACCTTAACCTAACTGAGAATTTACCTATCATATTGACTTAGGAGACTCTTGCCTCCCCCCTCTATAATTTTGTTAACAAAAATTGAATTAAGGCTGGGTTTACTATTAACATAATATAATGTAACAGGAGATCAACTGATCACATTTATGCTTGCACAAGTCATTGAGAAACTTTGTTGATGTCAAGATTGCCACTAAACATTGATATCCATTGGCCAATCAGAGGTGACCCAAGTCAAAAGGAAGGTTGCACACTTGTTGTTGTTGCATTTGATGAGTTGTAATATTTTTGATTGCTTTTGATACCATCATGGTGTGGAGAGTTTGCAATATAATATGAATAGATAATCTAAGCATCTGGACACCAATGTGAAAGACACCTATAGAAATGGGACAAAAAAATATAGAAAAATTCTCTATCAAAATACAATGTCTGAGAATGCACCATTGTTCAAATGACAATGCTGAGAATGAGGGATTATTTCTAATATTGTTACCAGTACTGCTGGCAAAGCTACTCAAAAGCAAAGAAAAAGGGCAAGGAATAAGAAAAAGCCTAGTCAGTTGGCTAGGAAAAAAGACAAGTTTGCTGAGGCTACAAAACTTATCCCAATCAAGGTGAAAAGCAGACACAGCAAAACATTGGCAGAAGATAAACAGTGCATTTTTATCCAGTGGACAACAAACTCTTAAGCCAGTTTGATTTTTTGTCCAAAATTTTTCCCTGAGACTAGAAGAGAACTCAATCAGGTTCAGAATATGTCAAGAAAAAAGGACAAATGGGTAAAGGGGATGATAAATGGTGTTAGTATACCTGGCCCTAGCAGCAGTAAATGTATCTTCCAGAGAATATTACCATGCAAAGAGCCTTGTTGAGGCATGCCAGAAAGAAGTTAGTGGTATGGTGCCCTACAACCGGTTCAATGTGTGAGAAAAAAATAAGTAAAACCAGGTCCCATGTCAAGGGAGATATTAAATATACTGAATTAACTATTGACATAAACTTGACTGGGAAATTGAGAAGTAAAATTCAGACTCCTGATTGATGTGAGGCAACACATGCTTCTTAGATCTCTTCATAGTAGGGTCCAAACATTCAGCATAAAGAAAGATACAACCTTGACCCTTATAATAGATGACAAGCAGATATTTTATCACAACTGTAAGCTATTTGGTGCCACCAAATGAGCCAGATACTAGATTGTTGGCAGATGAATTGGCATCATTGTCAGGGTACTTCATATAATGTTGTGTGGCTGCTAGCAAGGAGCCAAACACTTACAGCATTGGTGAAGGAGTCCTGAATTTTTTCAAGTTCAGTGATGGAAATAAAATTATTTCAGTTGGACATATGTATTATGTACACTTTATCTGTGTCTCTGTCTCCAAGGAGCAGTGATAAGTGGTACAAACCTTTACATGCTTTCACAGACCACAACACTTTAACTGTCCAACCTTCTTGCCTTGGGTCTGCACTCCCTAACAGCAAAGAAACATTTCAGTCTTGCATTGATAACACACTGTCTTTGAACAATTATTATTCTGTTCATGTTTCATTGTTCTTATTTCAGAAAATGACATATTTTTAGTCCTTGTTTCTCATATATAGTACTCAATAGTACAATTTAGGAAAGATTCATAAAAAAATTGTTTGGGAGGGGCAATTGCCCCCATTCCCCCCCTGTATCTGTGCTTGGTCAAGGGTATTCATGGGTCAGAAATCAAATATGAATAAAAGGAATAAACCAGTTGATTCCCAATTCAATGATCTCTCTAAACAAAAGAGTCCCTATTGTTGCAAATTCTTCAGAATACTTCTTTAGGGTGCATTACATTTTTCTATCTGTACTTCAAAGTTGAATATATCTTTTTTTATTTTCATCCTCAAAGTTTGGTGGTGGAACTTTATACAAGCAAAAAATGGCTAAATATGTTTATTTTTAATCTTAGTGATTAAAACACAAATTCAATGACCAGAGTAAGATTTTAATCTATTTTAGGATTTAAATTTCAAACTTTAGACACAATATTATAAGTCATTTAATACCTTACAATCAGGATTTATTAAAGGTACAACTCATTATTATTATATACACATTTTTGTAGGACATTTTACTGCTTCTGCATATAGGTAATTATCTACAAAGAATATGCTAACCTACAAAGCTTATAAAGGGTTTTAATGTGCAAAAACTTGCATTTATCATAGATCCAAAGGTAAACAGCAGTCTTTAAGCAGCTATGTAATTCCACAACCAAAAAAATTTGAGATTATGTCATTTTTCATGTGACAGAAAGCAAACTTTTTTGCTCTGTCTCAGATAGCACCCTATTCAACAACTTTCATTTTTATAAACTGGTTAAGAACATAGAAACTGGTTAAGAAATTAAGAACATAAGACCATATCACATGAGCTTATATAAACAAAAGTAAAAAAAAACAACAACAAAAAACAGGAGTAGATTGGAGGTCTTTTTGCAGCAAAGTCACCACATCTTAGATAGAGATCCAGGAACCCAATAAAGGTAGGAGGTAGAAATTGGTGAGACATTGATGATGAAATTTAAGTATAATAATTAGTGATGGTAGGGATTATTGTATATGGAAAGAAAGACAATGGGGAATTTAATTGTATATTTTATCTTTCTTTTTTGCCTATTTCAGTTCTACCCATTAAGTAACCTTATCCAATAAAGAATACTTGTTTATATATATATATATATATATATAATATATATATATATATATATATACATATATATATATATATATATATATATATATATATATATATATATATATATATATATATATATATATATATATATATAGATATCTATATATATATATATATAAAATCAAGCACACAGAGTTAGTGTTTTCAAGTATATTTTTGCAATAAAACAAAGCAACAATAGTAATTATTATATATAATGATCACTCATTGGTGTACAGAAGGGAGGGGGGTCAGAGGGGGCAGCTGCCTCCTCCCTAAAACTTCCAATTTAAACTAGATATGGCTGAAAAAGCAGTTGATATAAGGTAGATGGTTGGAAAAGGTAGAATGACAGAATAAAAGTCAAACAAGAAGCAATTATCCATAATGTCTTGGAAAGATTTAGCCCTAATCCAAGAACATTGATTAATGCTGAAGCTTATTGATGATTTTGGTGATTACTTATTAATACAGATTCACAGGTATGATAGAACTTGCTGGCAATGTAAGGATTTGTGAACTGCCAATATAACTTCAGACCCCCTCTCTTCATCACAGAATCAGCTGCCCCCCCCCCCACCTAGAGAAGAAGCTATGTGCATCCATGTGATCACTGAACAGGGAATATATTATTTTTTCTATCTGATCACTGATTTTACAACATAAATTTATAAAAAAAGAGGATCAGTACCCCTCCAAAGAAACATGGGTACTTATTAAGAATCTGATAAACATGTGAGAAGTGAAGTTTTGTTAATGCAGTAAATTTTTGTCTGTTTATATTATTGACTTACAAATAAAATGAACATACCACTTGATGTTTTTTTTTTTGCTCTTTACAAATATAATAGACCAAATCACTTCTATTGGAAATTTGAATTTATCTACCCCCTAACCTAACCTATGTACCTTTCTCTCCCCTAAACCCCAAAAAACAACAGTTTAAATATTGTAAACACATTGAGAAACCATGCTTCACAATCTATTTCTCTATAGCAAATATGCATTTGACTGGTTTCCTTTAGTGTTTCCCAATACAGTATATAGTAGTGTGTAACATACAATGCATAATTATTGGGGGGTGGGGGTTGGTAAATTTGAATTTCCAATAGAAGCAATTATTATATTTGTAGAGCATAAAAAAAGGCATTAAGTAGTATGTTCCCTTTATTTGTAAGTCAATAATATGAACTGCCAAAAATTTACCATTAACGCTAATGAAATAAAACAAAGCAGGATAATTTGGGCTATATATTTGCACATTAGGGGGGGGGGTGCTGGTAAAGCATAGCATGTACTAAATATGTAACCTAACCTAACCTGGGTACCTTTTTGCCCCTTCAACCCCAAAAACTAAAGTTTAAACATTTTTCACAGAGCAAGCAATACCTCACAAGGCAGAAAAACCTGTTTTTCATTAGATTCTAGATGTGGTTCTTCAAATGTTTATTGGATTCTTATAAAGTACCAAAACATGGGCAAGTTTAGGCCTATAGGTAAAGTTCTAAGCCACAGGCAATACTTTCCAGGAAGGTAGTTGAGCTACTTGAATTGACTTTCTGAATGATCCAGAGCCTAAATTATGCCCTAGGAAGGTATTCTCTATCCAAAGGTAACTGACATTGATGAACTTTGTGGTATAAATCTGAACATTTTAATACTAGATCTATAATGCAAATGAGGGTAAAATTCTACTTTAGCTACTTTTGGCTATCTTGGAAAGGGGTTAGTTAGGAAAATGAAACTTCCAGGGATGGGTCTATAGGCTAAAGTATGTCCTGGGAAGGTATTTTGAAATACCTACCTCCAGTCCTTCTCCCTCTAGAGGGTTGTCCTAGGAAGGTATTTTGAATTACCTACCTCCAGTCTTTCTCCCTCTAGAGGGTCCTGGAATTTGTCTACATGACAGGTCTAGCCTATAGCCTACTCATGACAGGTCTAGCCTATAGCCTTCTTGTGTCATAAATTTGACAAAAGAACATATAGGCTACCTTAATTTTTAGTTATCAGTTTCTTTTTCTCTGGCCTTAGTTCTGAAAATGTGGTTCCTGTTATTTGAGTAGAATTTTAAGCCATATCACTGTCTTTTTTTCAAAATCTAGGAAATGCATTTGCATATCTTTAAAACCTTATAAATTGGGATTGAGCAAAGCTGTAAACAATTTGTTGCACTTCATTTAACCAGAAGATATATTTTGCAAGGTTTCACTTTAATAAAACATAGATTTTTAAAGGTCACCATAGGTCAGAACCCTCTACAGGGAGAAGAAGTGGAGGTAGGTACTTCAAAATACCTTCCTGGGACATAGGGTAAAAAACCAGTATCCAATTGAGCAAAATTATGCAAAACTAAAACCCTCACATCTTGTTACCAAAGAGGAATTGAGAAGGATTGGGTATATTAACAAATAGCTAAAAGTCTAAGCTATGCATCAATATGGTTATTATTCTGATTATTTAAGATCAGAGACTTGAAATTCTTAGTTTATTGACTTACCTGCAGGGACCTCTTTTTGGAAATACCAATTATCCTATTTTGATGTATATATCCTTTTAGTGTTTCAGTTTATTCATATATTAACAGAAAGCTGATTTTCTTCTGATTCTAGAAATGTAACTTTTATTGCTTGATATTTATTCTATAAATCACAAATATTTAAATATAGTTTTTGTTTTCAATTGCTTTTCAAAACAGAGACCACATTTTCAAGTTATGCTGACAAACCATTGGTGAAAATTTGACCAAGAAGGCAGGGTTCTTGTTACTGCCCACACATTGCTTCATGTTGTAGTAAAAAGGGGTGGTCCAAAAACCCATGCTATTTTTCCAAAATGCCAAAGAAAAGTGGTCTTTCCCAAAAAGAGGTCTTTTACCCTACTTTAGCCTGTAGACCCATCACTGAAAGTTTCATTTTCCTAACCTAACCCCTTTCCAAGATAGCCAAAAGTAGCTAAAGTAGAATTTTACCATATTATTTTCCTAGCCTAGCCCTTTCTAAGATAGCCAAAAAAAGCCAAAGTAGAATTTTACCCAAAGAGAAGGGGTTACCAAGCTTTTATCTCTGCCTTTTAATTATTTATAGGGCTTCAAAGATTACACACCTATAGCAGTCATGATATCTAGAAATAGCATAAAATAAGTAATATCATGGTACTATTTTAACTTCTTTAGTATGCTTCTTCTAGAAGTGGCCAACCACTAGGCTATAAGCCTAGATATTTACTGACTGAATGTTAAGGTTATTGATCAGGGCAGTGGCATCAATTTGCAGAAATGTAGGGAAGGTGGGAGGAGAGAGTAATTTTCAAAATCTTGGGGGGGGGCAATTTATTGTTTGTTCAACAGAAATTCCCCCAGAAAAGGCAATTTTTCAAAAATCTAGTTGGGGCTGATATTAACAATAGGCCTAACCAGACTTTTAATCGAGGCATTTCTTATTTTAAGTCCTTTCGAACATTTTTAAATGTATTCATAGCCTATCTCTATGAGGAAGGGGGAATTGTCCAACCGCTACTGCTGTCCAAGCACATACTCCTCAATCTCCACTTGAAACACCTATGAGCAAACTTAATGTAACTTCATAACGGTTTCGTTTAAAAAAATCTAGTGAGCTTTTCTTGTTGCTGTAAACACTAGGAAAATACGTTTCTGAATAAATACGTTGGGCTTACTGATGGAATTAGATGCAGATTCTCTGTAACCAGATTTTCAGATTTTCTACTTTGAAGATTATTTACAAATACTGATGAAAGAGAAGTGAAGTAAAACGGTCAGTGTAAAAATAGGTAGTGCTGATAGCTCACTTTCAACCTGCTAATTTCTTATCTGAAACAAAATCGACTTGAAACTTAAAAGGAGGAAGATAAAGTTTATATTTAAGCGCAGTGAGATAGGGAAAATTCACAGAGAGACTTTAAAATACTCCTTTCAAAAATCTACTATCTACCAGAGAGTGAGTTAGGAATAGTAGACAATAAAAGGAACTAGTTTCTTTCCCATGCCTTACGGAACTATATCTAGACAAAGATGGTGAAAAAAAAGAAAAATAGTAGGAGATGATTATATCTGGTCATTACTTCAGCAAAGAAAGCTCGTGTATTTGGAAGTTATAATGTAGTGTTTTCTAATAAAATGAAGGCCCGTTTAAACTGCCGAGTCAACATATTAAGAATGCGACAAAACCGGCTCGAAATGGTCCTTCACAATTTGATTAGACTACAAAACATAATGCAAATTAAAAATCATAAAATCACGTAGATAAAGTGTTCCTAATATGTTATTTTAGGTAGTCATACAAGAATTTACAGGTGACTGATTATATGATGTGCGATTAATTACAAAATATGTAAATTAACCAGTAATTTTCTGTTTCTCTTTTTAAAGGAATAAATGATTAGGGCTGATAATATTAAGATCAAAAAGGGACGTTTCCGTTCTTTTTGGGACATTTAACAATAAAGTTAAATGTTTTCCTATTTAGCTTTATTGCTTCAACAAAAAAATTAAATAAATAAAAACACCGAAATTTTATAAGTGGTTAAAGCTTTGAAAGAACATCAGCTGATGCGGGGAAAGAAAGCTCGCAACCTCCAGATGTAGTTTCAAATGTTTCCAATAACTATTTTTCTTAAAAAAAAAACTACTGGCAATTGAAAATTACACTTACAAAATCAAATTCTGGGTAAAGTTTCAATAGCAATTCGATGTTTTCGTTCTTCAGCAAAAAACTAAAAAAAACAGAAAGAAAAACATTACAAATACTAAATTCTGCTACACTTCAAGAAGAATAAAACTATGTCAACAAAAAAAGCAAGAAAAATCAAATTTAAACATTAAAAAAAGTTTTCATAGAAAAGTAAAGAAAAACATTTAGACCAAATAGAAATAGAAATAAAGTTATAAAAATCGTTCCAACTTCCGATTGAAAAAAAAATAAATTAAAATGAATGACAACATTAAGTTTAAAACGAGTAAAATTGAAAAGAGCAACAGGTAAAACTTAAAAAAACGAAGAAATAGAAAAAAAATTGGCTGTGGTTCTAACCCCGAAAGGTCAGACTGGCGTATGCTCTTCACTGAAAAGAATACATTTTTCGATTTTTTTTTATATTCAAAACATTAGAAATCAAATCACTCATCAAATTTCTAAAGAGGAAAACGAAGAATTTCTTATAATACAAAATATTTATGACAATCTACTTAGTCTTACTGTTTGAACAGGGCACTTACTGTCAAGGTTATATTTTTCTGTTTTAATTTCATTTCGAAAGTGTAGAACACTGCTGAACAAAATGTTCAAACCATCACTTTGCAATTTTTAAAGCAACCTGTTTTAGTCTTCAAGATGGTGCAAATGACAATTTATTCCTTAACAGGATGGTAGCCCAATTGTTTTCTGTGGTGGCATTTGCTCTTTTGAGACTTAACTTTGTTGTCGATTTTAATATAAGTTTCTGTGACATAGCTTTCATTTATATATTATTGAAAATTTACATTTATTTTCAGTTTGGGTTATATATGATTTTATTTCTACGCATGTTAGGTGTTGATATTGCTCTTTACTTTCCTCAGAAACTTTTTATTCGAAACACGTTTTCTTTTAGATTTAAATATGATGAAATATGCCACAACTTTTAGGATTGGTGCCTTTTGTGAGCCATTTTCACCTCATATTCAAGTGGAACTTCCGCTTCTTTCCTTACTCATGTCCTTGAGGCTTGCTTTATGATCATGGTTAATGGCTTTGTTAAAGGTTGGTAGAAGGCACAGAACTCAGTCGACAGCTTTAGAAAAATTACCATTTAATATTCCTCCAACCACTGCCAAACAAGTCCTTTGCTCAACTCTGAGGCTAATAAGATTAGCTGTGTATAAACCTAAGATTAGCAAGCAGAAAAATATTTTTTTATTTTTATTTTGTGACAACATATTGAAGTAAGTCGAAACATCAAACAGTTGGAATCTGTTTTAATCGTTGCATCAATGTTTATTATATATATTCTTCTTCTATTTCTGTTTTCAAACTCTGTGTCTCTAATATATTAATTAATCTTCTCACTGTTTGCTGTTTTGGAAATTCTAATGTCCTACATGGATGAAATTCTCCTAATTAATCGCACATGGAAGGGGCTTTCCCATTCTGTTATTTTTTTCCCACTTCTCTCTCCACTACTGGTCTCTCACTGAATGTAGAAGTACGTGAGTTAGTTACTTCTAATGGGAATTACTTCTACAATATGGTAGATACAATAAGCTAGTTTTAACTGATATGTTATTTATTAATTAAATGTTTTTTAACTTAGCTGGGTACGTTTATTGATTACGTTACTCTACTTGAAGAAGACGGGCAGAATCTGTACAGGACATTAGGGTGTATAGGAGCGTCGTTATTCTTGTTAAAAGTACAGATAACCCTCTAGTAGTGTCTAGGGTTAATTTGAAGCTGAAATCTAGGAAGGGCAATCACCTTCCGGGTAATTATAATGCTGATAGATTCCAGGATGAGAATTTGAGAGGAGCTTTCCAAGAACAGAGGACTATGAAACTAGAGGGTTTAGACTTTGACAATGTAGAAGATGTATGGAATAACTTTAGCAACATACTTTCTGAAGTAGCTGATGATTAATTAGGGAGAAAATTTAAAGAAATAGCCAGGAATATTATGAAAACACTTTGAGCATAGTAGAAGTGAAAAGGGATTTGTTCACAAAATTTTGGAGTGATGGATCCTATGAAAATAAGAGGAAAGACAGGGAAGTAAAGAACGCATTAAAACGAGAACTAAGGAGATTTGAAAGGTAGGCCATGGATAAAATTGTAGAGGATTCGGGAGATACCGCCAGGCCAACCATGGGTCTGGTTCGCAGCCATGGTAGGAGTTCGACTCCTTGCATGACCGGTTATTTGGTTTGGACGTAGGTTAGTGGCGTGACTCTGTAAGCTCAGCCAAAGTCGACCCAGCTCTAAATGGGTTCCTGGAAAAATTTGGGAAAGGTAAGCAGGAAGGGTCTGCGAAAGCACAGGATGGCTAGCTCCAAGCCCCCATTGCACTTCCTGGCTGAAGGGCCACGAAGCGAAAATCAGCATCACTGGTTTGGACTTTGAGGGTCTAGTGCCGTCATACCTACCTACGTACTTATTTACAGCCATGGTAATAATATGGATCAGATATGGCTCTAAAAAATGAGTGCTATGAAGGGCTGAGGAAGATATGTTATTTGTTTTCCAAAACAATCGTCTCAAGATAGTAAGAGGTACTCGTTCTGCTTACCGTGTATCAAACAATAAGTTTTACAAAAAAAAATACACTTCCTACCACTTTCTAGGGCTGAAATGAAAGAAAGGTTAAGGTGGATAGGCCAAACTTTACAGACAAAGGACAATAGACTGCCAAAGATTGCGCTTTTTGGCCAGTCATCTTGGACCTAAATTAGGGCCAAAAACAAGCAGTTTCTTAATCGGATGGACTAAGGTCATCAGAAAGGATTTAAAGGAAATTAGAATTTCATGATAGGGGGTAAAGAATGAGAATTTGAATAGATTGGAGTGGATGAGGAGTTTGTACAGCTGTGGTGGCCAAGGCCATGCCCAGAGGGGTTTCCCCTCCCCCCCCCCGTAATGTTTGTTTGACTCGTAAAAACGTAACAAAAATGGATATAAACAAATTTTGTATCCGTTTTTTGAGGTTATTTGGTAACCCCCCCCCCCACAAAAAAAAAATCTTTGAGTAAACCCCCCCCCCCCCCGAAATAAATTCCTGGGTACGGCCTTGGTGGTGGCTTAGGCTGCATTGTGCTACAATGAGTTGTTGTTAGTAGAAGTAAATACAGAGATCCCTTTTAGTGCTAAAGTTTCTTCTTGCTCACCACTTGTTTTTGAAAAATTTCCACACCTTTGCATTGAATCTATCAAGCGACTGGGAATCACGATTATACCCAACTTACGGTAATTTTTTCGCGTACAGTTTCTAACACTAAATTAAATAAAAAAAAACAAGTTTTTTTTAACTGAAAGTAAGGAGCAACGTTAAACTTAAAACGAACAGAAATTATACCGTATAATGAAAGGGGCTGTCCCCTCCTCAACGCCTCGCTCTTTACGCTAAAGTTTTTATTGTTTAAAACAATAGCGTTGTGAGAAGGAGTCTGACTTTAGCGTAAAGAGCGAGGCGTTGAGGAGGGGACAGCCCTTTCATATACGGAATAATTTCTGTTCGTTTTAGGTTTTGATGTTGCTCCTTACTTTCAGTTAGAAAAACTTGTTTTATTTTATTTAATTTTTGAACGTTTTTGAATTAATGCAGGTTTTGATTTGGCTCACCGTATATGAATAATTAAAACAAAATTAGCATATTAATTTTACTTTTATTTGGTTAAATGGCTTTCTCGAAAGTTGTTAAATTTTCTTTACGAACGTTTTTATTAGTAATAAATATACGTAAGTTACGAATTAACTTACGTAACGAACTTCTATATTCATATATTTTTAATACGTATATTAGGGGGTTCGCCCTCTAGTCAATACCTCTCTCTTTACGCTAAAGTTCGAATTTTGTTCCAATTCTTTAAAAACGACCCCTTAATCACAAGGGCCGTTAATTAGAATAAATAGCGCTTATGAAAGTACGAAAAAATCTTTGGCTTAAAGAGCGAGGTATTGACTAGGGGGCGAACCCAATCATATACGTAATGATTTCTGTTCGTTTTAAGTTTTGATGTTGCTCCTTACTTTCAGTTGAAAAACTTGTTTTTTTTATTTAATTTCTGATCGAATTTTAAATAATGCTGGAAAATCTGGCGCCCCCTTAGTAGTATCCATATACACAGTCCGAATTGCACAGTTTCAACAGCACAGTTTCAACAGCACAGTTTCAACAGCACATTTCAAGCGTACATTCAACCCTACAAGAATATGCTCAAAAGTGTAATAGATACGAACCGTACATTCAATCCTACAAGAATATGCCTCAAAAGTGTAATAGATACGAACCGTACATTCAATCCTACAAGAATATGCTCAAAAGTGTAATAGATACGAACCGTACATCCAACCCTACAAGAATATGCTCAAAAGTGTAATAGATTTCAGGCGTACATTGAATTGCGCAATATGTTATGAAGAAACAAGTTTTCTTATATAATTTCTACTTTGTAATATATATGATATACATGTCTTTTAGGGTAAATCCGGGGTCAGAAAACCAGTGTGTCCTGTTTAGGTGTTAATATATTCAGTTACTTTTTTGTATATATTCAAGTTTCAAATTATAATTTTATACAGATTGAATAGTTCATTTGTTCTATCAATACATATAGTTTACAATCATTTACATTGATAGAGATATGGAATCTTCTAAGCGACTTCTGGTGAGTAAAATTTTCTTATATCGTACATGAAAAATTAAAATAGAATTTGCATATTAGTTTCGGCAGATTTAATCCGGATACGAAGGGTCACCCCCTCCTCAATATCATGCTCTTTACGCTAAAGCTGTTAGCACTTTCAAAAAAGCTTCCTATTCTAATTAAAAAGTCCTGTTTTTTTTTCTTCAAATTTCGGTAAATATTCAAAAACAGGGCCAATCAGTTTTCTCACTATCTGATTAAGTTTAGCATGTTTACAAATTTGTTGGTTAAATGGCTTTCTCAAAATTGAGTTATGAATTAACTTACGAACTATGCCTGAGTACGGTCCAAGGGCCGCACTCAACGTAACAATCAAAAATATAAAAGAAAAATTATACTAAAATGCAGAATTTAAGACTATTTTTCAGCTTTTAAAACAACCCTAAGCATTAAAACTTCAACGACGTCAAACAGTTCGTGGTGATGAACTGTAAGTAAGTACAAGTGCAGTCTGAATTTGTAAATATACATTTTTTTTTCTCTCCGTATTTTCAAAAATAAGGCAAATTTTCTCAAGCACGTAACTTTTGACGAGTAAAACTAAACTTAAATTTGTTTCTAAAACTATCGTATAATAATCCTATTTTATTTTCTTTCATTAGCATTAACCAAATTAGCAGTATATAAAAGAGTGGTTATATGCAGAAGTAGTAAATAGTTTATCATACTTTTCAATAGATCTATAAACCTTACCTGTAATTTCTTTTTTAAGCAAGATGTTTTCTAATGCAAAAATCCATTATTTCATTAAACAAACTCTATATATAAACAAACCACTATTTCACAGTTGGCTGTTGAATGAACATCCTTAAACTAAGATGTTTGCAGTTAGCTTTGTGCATATTTAGTTCTTATCAAAATAATCCAGCGGAAAGGTTGAAAATTTGAATGTTAATCTGACAGGTAAAAAATGAATTCTAATCGCTCGTTACAAATTGGTCCAAATAAGCGGATGTTTTTATCTTAGAGATGAAGAGATATTAACACGGAAAGGGATTCATAATAATTTCAAATATGACAGCGCAGAGATGTCAGAAACAAATGGAACATGCAGAAATTACGTTTAGAGATCATTTGGGCGAAACTGTTTTAGACATTTTAGGGAATTATTTCGGCGAAACAGTTAGAGACATTTTAAAAGATGATTTTAGAAGATGTTTTCGAAAAGGATTTGAGGCTGAAACTCTAGGGTCGTTATAATACACAAGTTCTATTTGAACAGTGTTGTGAAGTCCTCTACCTCAACTCGAAAGGGCTCCGATCCTCCTACCCCAACCCCGAAGGAAGCTACCGGTCCCCAAAGGACCATCCAGCATTTTTAATTGCACTTTAATTGTTGATATGGAAGGAGAAAAAAGTTCTTCGCTTACAATGATTATTTAGTCCAGGTTAACTGCGTCCAGCACTTCAATCAAATCCGTTGCCAAGCGACATAGGAAAAATTCGGATTGTCGAGAAAGTTACACCAACACCAGCAACCAATGTATGGGATGCATGCCCATTAACCGAGGTTGAAGAGCAATGCTTCATAGAACATACTGCCTTGGTTGAACGATGGTCGGGTTTATTGAAAGTTACAATCAAGAGGGACAAGCACTAGAGTTGGATCCCTATTTTGCATTTTTATTCTGAAATTTTTTTTTTTGAATAAAACCATTAGTTTTATATATCATTCTCTTGTGCTAACTTATCCTCTAAGAATAAGACTTCATTTTCCTGACTAAAACAATATATATTTTTAACATGTTCAGTTGTCATTATGAAAGACATATGCCAATGTAACTTTTTTTTTCTTCTTTAATTGTTCAGGTGGTGGGACAATGACTATGAAAAATTGACATAGTTTATTACTTTATAAAAATAAATGGTTATTTCACATAAAAAATAAAACCTTTTTTCTACAGATTAATGATATAGCACCACCACCATTGAGTGATGAGACATCAGCATTTACTGGACCAATTCTTTCACCACCAACGGAGTTCAGTGATGAACCTACATTAGTTATAGAGAATTTGGAATGGCATAGAGGTTTCCTCAATGATGTTTTTGGGGAAATGGCTAGCCTAGACGACCTTAACCTGTGATATTGACATGCTTGAGGATCCGGAGTGGGCAGATAGTTTTATGCGTGACCATTTAGGGGGTGTTACTAGTGCATCTGAACGCGGGTCCTCATAACGAAATTCAAACACAGGACAATACAGGCTGGCTCGATCAATTGTCCCCAAACACCTTGGAATATGTACTATCAGGCTTAGGGGACCTCATGCCATCTCCAACCAATGTGATTGAACAGACTGGGAGGGGTGGTGTTATTGACAATTCTGTGTCAACCCCCACCATTCCGCCTAATGATATAGCTAGTACTAGTAGTAGTAATACAACAACACCAGTATCCCCTCTTCCAGATTTTTTCTGTCCAACTCTGCCTTGCACCACACAAAGGTCTACAGCGCCAATTTCGGTGATCCCTTCAACTCTCTAGTGTTGGGGATATAATAACAGATCCCTCGGCCATTACACATTCATATACTGATAAGATTCGAGCCATTCTTGAGCAACAAATGGGGGTATGGGGAGTGGGGGTCAGTTTTAAAAGCATCAAAAGCACTAAAAATATTTTTTTTTTAATGAAAATGCGGGTGAGATATATTCGAAATACTTGCACACAGAGATGTTGGCAATTCGCCCGCATTATCAAATTATGGGGAGGTTTTTCTAAATTGGGCTAATAGTATTCAAAGTAAGTGGGAAAATTATAACGAGGGGGGTAGTGGATCTGTGGTTTTATTTATTGAGAGTTTAAATGTTAATATTTGTAGGTTTAAAAAGGATTTTATTGTAAGAGGTGGTGGGGAGAGGGCTATAGTTTTTAAAATATCATTCAGATTTAGAGGGGTGTCAGGGGGTACAACGAATCTGTTTCGACACGAGGCTGCAGTGTTTCAAGTATACATTTTTAATTGCAGCATACAGACCACTTCAAAAAGATGCATCTAGGAAAAAGTTGGATAAAATGGCAGTTAATGGTAGGGGGATTCAAAGTTCCCCACAAGTAGATTTCAATTGTTTAAATGATCAATTTCCCGTGACACTAAAAGGAATAGGTATTTTTGAGCGGCGGCTAATGCACATTTAAAGATTGGTGTCACGGTGTTACAGTATGAAACAGAATTTGAGGAGGGTCAGCGTTCCGATAAGAGGGGTGTATTATTTCCAGTGCGAGCTCCTTCAATTGAATCAGTAGAACATTGGGTGTGGCTTCTATACACCCCACCACAGACTCCGATTCAATTGGTCATTTCAATCCAATTACGGATATTAGTAGGGTTTCTAATGTGAGGGTAAACATCGGGGTGGTGTATGCTATTACTGTCCAACATGTCTCTCAAGATTTCGCTCTGATTTAAAGTTAAAGCATCACATGAAACACTGTAAACGTCATGGATACCTGGCTGTGGAGACGGTAAGCGGAGATAGAGCGATCTTATGTTTTAAAATTTTCAAAACACGCTCCTGCAGAGCAATAAGATCGCTTTGGGACTGCGAAGCGAAACTGACAGAGGTGTGCGATCCGTCAAATTCAAATCGTGTTAAAATACATGAAGCCATAGGGGTCTCTTACGCTCACGCGCAACGAGATTCCAATAATACCATGCAAGTGCTGGATGTAGTTGAGATGTTGGGTGACGGTGAAGACTGCATGCGCTCGGCATTGGTCAGTCTAATCAAAACAGCGAACGGTGCACTTTCGCGCCTTCGTTATACAAACTATCCTATGCTCCTATCACCAGATGACATAGTGGCCATTAAAAATCGTAAATGTGTTGGGTTTGCAAGGGAGAATTGGATGATGGTGTTGGGAATGGGGGAGAAGGAAGGTGATCGACCATGATCATTTGTGGCCGGAAATTACATCGGGGGGGAGTAAACTTTAGGGGGGTAGCCATCAGTCCATGCAATTTAAACGTTAGACAGCAATATTCGTACCTGTTTTTATACACAATTCCAATTACGACTTAAAGTTTGTTCTTCCGGCGTTGGCCCGCATTGCCAAGGGTGAGTTGTAGATGACGCATGGATAGATGGTTCTTTTTCTTATAATATCATACTCAAATCATCGGAGAAGCTACTGCTGCTAGAATTCATGTGGAAAACAGTTGACAAGGGTAACACGTGCCTGAATAAAATCCGTTTTTAGACTCTTTCCAGCTTCTTCCCCCCAAATCTTTAAGTCAATTGATTCTGGTACAGAAAAAGTGACAATTGTTGATAGCTTCCCCCTCCTCAAACAGCGCTTCCCCGATGATGAAATGTTGATTTATTAAAGTGTAAGGGTATATATCTATATGATTATTACAACTCTGGCTCGAGGCTAGATGAGGTGTCACTACCGCCCATTGAAGCTTTTTATCAATTCTCTTACTGAGAGTGAGTGCACCACTAGCGACTACGAATTTGCTACAGAGGGTTTGGGCAAAGGGTGGATGTAAAAATGGGTGGGATTATTGTAAACTTTACTTGGCCAGTGACGTACTCTCTCTTCTGGACATTGTGTGCAAAAATACGGATAAAATCTATGGGGAATTTGGAATTGGATTTAGGTTATTATTTTTCCACTCCTCATTTGGTGAGGGACTTGATACTTAAAATCAGCAAAGAAGAAATAGGTCTGACCGCCGATGTGGATCAGCATCTGTTTGTAGAGAGATCAATGAGGGGTGGGTATGTTTTTCACGGGGATCGTATCATGAAAACTATCCGAGTGGACAGCACACACGATGAAAAGTCGGACGCAGTTTTTTTTGGATATGAACTCTCTTTACCCATCGGCAATGTCTCACTACTGTTTGCCGTGTGGCAATTATAAATGGCTTGACAATCCCTGTGCTTCGGATTTCCCCGACATTGCCAGTGTTGAGGAGAATGGGGCACAGGGATGGTTTTTTGAAATTGACAGTGAAATACCCATGGAAATCCATGACTCAGTAAAAGACTTTGTTTTTCCGTGCATTTATTTAGTCATTAGACAGCCATAGTCTACAGTTAGTTGTCTAGGTGAACTGTTGAAGGGAACATGTATCAATTTAAAACACCATTCAGATCGTTCTGTGTGACCGTCAATGTCAGGCAAACAACACTCTTAACTAAAATAATTAAAATTGCGATAAATGTTTGTGGAAAAGCCGAAAAATATCTACTATTGTTACAGTATTTGGCAGGAGTCATAAGATAAAGTAAAATCAATTGCTGCCACCATGGGTATGGTGCAGATACAATTCATACAGGGACTTGATGTTTTCAGCATTATTGAACCAAACTCTTGGCTGATCATTGACGATCTGGCTGAATCTATTGAACAATGGTCCCAGGAAATGCTACAACTGTTCACTGTTCGCTCTCATCATGAAAAAATTTCCGTTACTCTGGTTCTACACAATCTCTTTCATCAGAGCAAATGTATGCGAACACTTGCATTGAACTGCACCTACTATATCATCTACAGAGTTGTTCGTGATTCTAGCTCACTAATAACTCTCAATAAACAAATCTATCCAGGCGCCCCAAATTTCTGCTCTCAGCATACAATCAGGCAACTAATAAACCCTACGGCTACATCCTATTGGATCTTAATCAAAATACACCCGAGGATCTGCGTGTAGTCACAGATATTTTTGACAATGAAATTACAGTATATCTCCCCGTGAACACTAAAAAGACCTATTAGTTGCTATCATGACACTGAAGAAACTACATGAAAATAGACATCTGTTTTCAGTTCTAAGCACTTCCAAAACCTCCGCTTAGAAAAGCCATACTCAAACATGGTATTGACAATGATTTCATTAATCTAATATCTGAACTTTGTTTAAATTTGACCGAGGGTAATGTTCAACTGCCAGAAGTAGTTAAGCAACAGGCAAAGCAACATCGTTCCATTGTGCGTACATTGGCCTCTAAAAAGAAAGGAAAGAATTTTAAAAAGAAAAGACTTCTTCAGGCGGGCGGTAGCTTTTTCACACTTTTACTGCCAATAATTGCAGGACTTGTAAACAGTTTTCTCTAGAGAGAA
Organism: Artemia sinica; assembly: GCA_027921565.1. Taxonomy (NCBI): domain Eukaryota; kingdom Metazoa; phylum Arthropoda; class Branchiopoda; order Anostraca; family Artemiidae; genus Artemia; species Artemia sinica. The sequence goes on from JAPEVW010000046.1 coordinate 1,280,842, forward strand.
TGGCAAAACCCTATAAATTGACTCCAATAGAACTCGCTCTCTCACCCGTGGAACACTTTGAGAACAATCTGAGTAAATTCCTTGACAATGAGAATATTGAGGATGATAAAAAACTGCTTTTACTTCAAGATGCACTTCGCCGAGTGGACAAACATAAGCCCTATCATGTGAAGGCCACTGCTGCTGCTGCTATTGATCACAAAAAGAATCATCTCCTCAGGATTCTGCTGGAACACGATTAAAGAAGGAGGAATTGGATTCAATTGTAATGAAAATTGGAAATCTAATGCCCCACTCATATCATGAACAAAGTAAACGACTACTAACCTATCTCATGGAAAGTGGTCAAGATCATATTCAAGTTGATGGCAATTAGAAAGGGATTATAATTCAGGGCAAGAGCTATAATCTACTTGATTTAATCTATGATATGGTTACAAATCGTAACGGACTATTATCATTTGACGCTCATCTATACATTTTTCTAAATACATTAAACTTCCCCAAAAGTCTTATTAGCAATAGAAAAATTCTAAAAAAATTAAATGAACATGCATCATTGTCAACACCACCACCACCATTAAAATATGAAGAAGAAGAAGATTTTAAATCAATTTTGGAAAATACTAGCACACGTCTGATAGCTAGACAAAAGTGAAGACGTATCAAGTCAACGTCACCACCGCCAACACCAACCGCCAGTATACAAAAGGGTAGTGGACGTTACACAACGTGTTTACGTTCAAAATGGTTGAAGTTCTGAAAGGTGTTTATGAAAATATTGGTGAGGTGGGGAGTTTAAGTTCACCCACCACTCTTTCCAAGGTCACTGGTGTTCACACTAAAAGTGTACAAGACTATCTACAAAATGAATCAAGTTACACTCTGCATAGAAATCATAGACTTCGTGCTAATCAATATCGAAAAACTAAAGCCTTTTACCCACTGCATATAATGCAAGCAGATCTCCTGACTCTAAATGAGGTTCAACGACGTCACAATACACCGTACAAGTACATTCTACTTGCAATCAGTGTTTTTAGTCGCTATGCATATGCCATTCCATTGCGATCAAAGAGAGGCGTTGAAGTTGCTCAGGCCATTGAAAGTATTCTCGAACAGGATTCATATACAAAAATTCAAACGGATCGTGGTAGTGAATTTGTTAATCCCCATGTTGCAAAAGTACTAGTAAAATATAGTACACTGCTCTATCATAGTCATAGTCCTATAAAGGCTGCATTGGCCGAACGATTGATAAGAACTATTCGACTTTTAATTTCAAGATATTGTACATTGAAAAATACACCGGCTTTTATTCATGATTTAGATAAAATCATGTTGATTTATAATCAACGACCTCATCGATCATTGTCCAACTCTACGCCAACGGAAGTTCATCATTCTGATCATGATACAATTGACACCTTTCTTAAACAGTATTCCAATGAAACGATTGTCAAGAAGAAAAATAAATTCAATGTTGGTGATACTGTTCGAATTAATAGGACAACTAATGTTTTTGAAAAGGGGAATTACTTGTGGTCCACCGAACTTTTTAAAGTGGCAAAAATCCTAGACACTAAACCCATAACTTATCGTTTGCGCGATACCAAAGATGAAGAGATTCTCGGCGGCTTTTATGACTATGAACTACAAAAAGTTAAAAATAATAGTGAAATCTATCAAATTGAAAAGATATTAAAGACTCGTACTCGCAGGGGTAGGAAACAGTTACTTGTTCGGTGGCTAGGATACAACTCTGATTTTGATTCTTGGATCGGTGTTGAAGATATTGACAATGCCCAATGATTTTTATGTAACTTTTATGTCCAACGTTTCCGATCCTCTCTACAACGACTTGAATAAGACAAGTGATTTTTGGACAAAACTCTCCCCGCCATCAAATTTGACGGTGCGTATGAAGTGGCTCTTGTCGACTGTACTCTCAAAAACACCTATGACATCCTGAGAAAGGATCGTAAATATGATATAAAAATTAGACCCTATGATTGGCCACCACCACCATTCAGGTGATCAGAGAACAAATTCAAAAAATCAATTGGATGGATTATCCATATATTGAATTACCCTACGAGGAACTCACCTGTATGAATGATTTATGTCGTTCTATTAAAAACGAATTTCCGCTCGTAAAAAGGAGCTTTTCATTTCAACTATTCAAAGGAGGAGGGCAAGATCTACATTAGTTCACCTATTGCCAGCGAAACGGTTATTCTCAATGATAACCTAAAGGATGTTCTTGGCTTTAAGCTCAATATAATCAATGGTAAAAGTGCCGGAAACACTAATTTCATTTTTTGCTGACTGCCCGCCTGCCTTCTCCACAGACACTTGTATATTTCTCTACGCTTCATTTGTGGAAACATCGAGAGTCCGTAATTCAAATGTTCCCCTCCTACGAGTTCTTGAACGAAAAACCAATCAAGAGCATATTCATCACTACAATATAAAGCATCTTCAGTATATTCCCGTAAACACTTCCTATTTGGAACTCTGTCAGTTAACACTAAGAACTGAATTAGGTGATCCTCTAGCAATTTCAAAAGGCTTAGCAGTGATTACATGTCATTTTCGACCCATTGTCGGCGACAGCACAATCACCTAAAATGAACAATAGAAGAATTCCATTTGTCTGCCCCGATATCGATTGCTATGTTGGTGCTTTGAGTCCACGTCAAATAGGCAATGGATTGGACTACTACAAGGGTCGTACTACAATGTCTGGCTACGGTCTTGGTAGCTGGTTTGCTAGGCTATTTCGTTCTGCACTACCCCTTGCCAGAAAATATCTTGTATTTGCTGCATCAAATTTTGCTGCCTCCACACTACAGGACTGGGGTCGGGCAAGAATTTCAAGGAGAGTGTTAAGGAAAATATTAGATCTTCAGCAAGAGCCGTTGGTGAGCAATTAAAATCTCGACAAAATGGGGAGGGATTGAAAAGGATGCGTGCACATCATTCACTCATCAGTCTCCACCCAGGCGGGAAGCGAAGGACATCAACAAGGACTTTGAGGAATAAAACAAGGAAGACCAATAAGCAGAAGAAGAAAAAGAAAAAGATTGTTAGATCAAAGAAGGATTTCTTCTCTTAAGATGACTTATCTCCCCCACAAGGAATCATATCCATCAATTAGTTCCTCATTGAATCTATTCAATGCTGAAAATGTTGATGTCAGTGTCAAGTATGGCTACTATGAACAATTTCACCCCAACAACCCCTCTCGGAAAATATACACTTTCAAATATTTTCCAATGAAGACTATTTCATTGATTTGTCATCAACATTTATTGATTTAAATGTTGCGGTGAAGAAAAAGTCAGATAATACAACTCCAAATGCTGGTGATGGTCTCTCCTACGAGAACTGTATTCTACACAACCTATTCAAACAAATTAATGTATTCATTAATGGAACATTAGTGAGCACTAGCAATAATTTATCCAACTATGCAAGCTACATACAATTTATGATGATGACACCAAAGGCATACAAGGAGTTGAGAGGACAATCATTGGGCTATGAATATCGATCAGGTGTTGATACTGACGGCGAGTTGACTACTGCAGTGACCCAAGAGTATCATCTGGTTGGAAAATTAAATCATGAGATATTCAATATATCCCAATGGTTACCCCCCAATGTCAAGATTGACATAAAGTTACAGATGGCCCCATCGAATTTCATTTTGAGAAAAACACTTCCTGCAGCACCCGATGCAAATGTCATTATCACATCGGCAATTCTCCACGTCCGAAAACAACAGGTTATGAGCTCTGTTGCATTGGCAGTGGAAAAGCTAAGAGCCAATGGTAACAACATTAAACTTCTTGTCCCCCATACGATCACCAATCAACGTCACATTGCCACCGGCTCTCGTAGCTATAGCGATTCATCATTTATCAATGGAGAAATCCCATCAAAATTGGCTTTGGCCTTTGTAAAGAGTGGCAGTGCCGTTGGATCCTGGACTGAATCCCCCCATGATTTTAATTTTTTCGGTCTATCTAGCCTTGTGTGCAAAGTGAATGGTATTCCACTGTACACTCTATCTTTTGACAAAAAATCCTATAGAACTCTGTACGAGTTGACCATGCAATCCCTAGATCATGACTCTCAACTATTTGAAAATGGAATAACCAATTCAATGTTTTCAAAAAATCATGGGGTAATTGTTTTGGACTTGTCGGGGACTCAGGATATGAGCATAGTACGAACAGGGAATGTACGTTTAGAGTGTACATTTGCCGATGCTCTGACTGAGAGTATCACACTAATATCACTGAGTCAATTTGAAACCTATTGGGAAATCACACCCGACGGCAGTGTTCTACTAGACCTAGCACCATGAACACAAACCAAATAATCAACGTATTTAGTATGGATCCATACATGTCCCAGTACAAGTCCTATTGCATACCTTCGGACTTCATTGAAAAAATTCCAAGTGTTAACAATACCTTAATCATTGTTAATAGCAGTCCATCGACTTTGAAGACCGGCCATTGGCTATGCATCTTTCAAACAACGAAGAATATTGAATTTTTTGATCCTCTTGGCCTATCATATAAATTCTACACGCCATACATCAGCAACTTTATTGAAAGCAGTGGGAAAACCATTATTCAAAATCAACGAAGAGTACAGGATTTAACAACTAAGACATGTGGCTTTCATGCACTACTCTTTTTCATGTTCAGATGTCGTGGCTACACCTACAAGCAGTTTCTCAACATCTACGTTGACTTACCTCGATTGAACGACTTTCTAGTGGAAAATATACTTACAAGCGTATTTAATATTGATTTTAGTGCCCTACGAATAAAATGTTCTAAAAATGTATGTGAAATTGTTTATTAATAAAAATTTATATACATGATAAAACGACTTTTCTACTCTTTAGATTTCATCTTCTACTAGGTATAGGTATTTGTCGACAACAACTAGTGCAGGTAGATTATCTGAATTCACAGTGTACTGATCCTGATGTACTGCAATGTCAGGGTCACATTTTCTACAATAGAGTGTGACTTCACTCTTGTCATATCTCTTTGTATAGTCAATGATACTATTCTCATTCATTCTATAGAATTCACATGTTTCAATTTGCTTATTTGAAGCAATTTCACAAACAGTGTCCTCAAGTGTCGAATCACATTCCGTCACAGCCAAATAAAAATCAGTGGGCTTATAATCATAACACCCATTGTCTTCACAACGATGACGTAGAAACCATATTCTTTTGCTGTTCCAACAGTTGAATCGTTGACCCGGCTCCTCCTCCCAGAACAATCTAAAACCACGACGATACCAATCTCGTAGCAATAAACTAAAATCACGGTTAGGATTCTTTCCAATCATACCCGGATATGTATTCTCCCACTGATTACATTTATCATAATGGCAATTGGAGCATAGGTGGCCTCTAGGATGAGAGTCACACACCTCTTCAAGACAGGAATTACAACCTTTAATTTGTACAGCATATCCTTTATGCAATTTACACGGGTTGCATAATCTACACTTTTCATCATACTCATCAATCATTGTGCAATTCTCACATGATGACCAGCTGCCCAGTGTGTACATACATAGGGGACATGTATGGAACATTTTTTCCTGTGTTGACACTCTCACTGCCACAATGAAACTGAGCTAGCAACAACAAAAATTGTCTGAGATAGAGAGAGGAGTAAATCATCCTTGAGCACCATCTTTCTCATGAAAAAAGTCCTAAATTTCTAAACTAATGTTTAAAAGCATATCCACAATATCATTTTGCCGTGTCGTGATCAATATATCAGTAAATTGTGTAAATGCATTTGGACCACGATGTAGAAGCTTCATACAATAGTCTAATGATGGAGAATCAGTTTTCATTATATCGACAAGCATTCCCCGAGAAAATATCTTCCTTTGAATAGACAGCTCTAGAAAATCGTCATCTAGAATCAAATGTTTTTCCATAAACACTAGATTCCCATGATTCGCTCTTTCTCAAATCTATCCATTTTTAGAGTCCTAAACTCTCTCACAACCAACTTCAGACTAACCAGAATTTCTTTTTGTACTCTAGAAAATATACGCTAGTCTACTATAGAAAGAAAAAATACCTTTGATTTAGAAACAATTTTATTGAACATAATTACAATAACAATATTCACTGATGCATTTTGTTCTCATCAATATATTTCGATAGGACATCTAATGCTGACCGAAGTTTATTTATATGGAGAATATTCACTTTTCCAGCAAAAAATAGTTGCTCCTCCTGCTTAAACTTGCCTAATGATATCACATATCTAGCATACATACTGTCCCATTCAAGGCATAGTCTACAGCCAGCGGTTATTTCCACAGCCACATTGGGTACTCGTATATCGTTGCTGCTGCTGCTGTCGGTTCCATCATTAATCTCCAATAATGTAAATGCACCACTCATTTTTTTTTCTCCACTAATATCCTCTCAAATAAACTATTCTCTTTGAATTCAATTCTCTTACTAATATGAATTGTAGTGAAAACCATTCCTTTTATTCAAACCCCAACCACATATCAAGTTATCGTATATTGAACACCCTCTGATTGGCTCATAAAAAATGCCCACGTCAAACGATACATTCATTGTGCAATTCATATCAAAAACAAAAAGCTTGGCAGCTTTTCAAAATGTTCACGTGTAAATACACTGTCTCAGGCATGGCTTTTCCTTGCACAATTCCAATGTATCCTTCGTATCTATTACACTTTTGAGCATATTCTTGTAGGATTGAATGTACGGTTCGTATCTATTACACTTTTGAGCATATTCTTGTAGGGTTGAATGTACGCTTGAAATGTGCTGTTGAAACTGTGCTGTTGAAACTGTGCAATTCGGACTGTGTATATGGATACTACTCCCCTTCATAGCAATGTCCCTTCCCACATGAAAAATTCCTCCAAAGAAAGGTCCTCCCACATAACCCACGACCCCCTCCCACTACCAGAAAACATCCCCCTTGAAAACGTCTGTGTACTTCCCAATAACCAATACTATATGTAAACATTGGGTAAAGTCCATAACTTTCAGCCCTTCCCTAGGGGGCTTTGGGGGATTAAGTCATCCTAAAAGACATGTTTATTATATTTTCGACCATATTGAACAAAATGGCTATCTCAAAATTTTGATCAGGTGACTTTGAAAATATAATGAGCGTGGGAGGGGGCCTAGTTGCCCTCCATTTTTTTGGTCACTTAAAAAGGGCACTAGAACTTTTACTTTCCATTCTAATGAGCCATCCCACGATATTCTAGGACCACTGGGTCGATGCGATCACACCTGAAAAAAAAAAACAACAAAAAACAAATAAACACGCATCCGTGATCTTTCTTCTGGCAAAAAATACAAAATTCCACATTTTTGCAGATAAGAGCTTGAAACCTCTGCAGTAGGATTCTTTGATACGCTGAATCTGATGGTGTGATTTCCATTAAGGTTCTGTAACTTTTAGGGGATGTTTCCCTCTTTTTTTGAAAATCGGGCAAATGTTCTCAGGCGCGTAACTTTTGCTGGGCAAGACTAAACTTGATGAAACTCATATATTTAAAATCAGCATTAAAATCTGATTCTTTTGAAGTATCTATTGATATCAAAATTCCGTTTTTTAGAGTTTCGGTTACTAATGAGCCGGGTCGCTCCTTACTTACAGTTCGTTACCCCGAACTGTTTGATATCAACCCCCAATTGGGTACTCGAAACAATTTGCTAGTAGAAGTAAAAATAACTGCCAAGCGGTAATGAAGCTGTGCTCGATATACTGGCACCATTCCGTGTTGTTTCGCTTTTGATTGCTCCCAATTTTTGTTAAAATGAATATACGAGCTCCGGGTGCATCTTATTTTTGTTGTTTGGGATTTCCAATGTATTTAGCAACCTGGTAAAAGAATAGAAACAAAATTACAGAATTATAATGTTCTAGTTGCAATGCCAAAGTTGCTCTTGCTACACGAGCGGCTGTTAGAGTTTGATATTTCGAAATAAGATCCATTTGGTAATCTAATCCCATTTTTAAAGCTATTTCATTGTATTGTTTTTATTTGTGGTTTCACTTTTTGCTTGATATTTATTTATTCCACTTTCGCGTGCATTTTATAGTGGTTATCAATGTATTATTATTATTATTATTATTATTGTTGTTTTTATTATTTATAATAATAATAATAATAATAATATAATAATAATAATAATAAATAAAATAATAATATTATTATTATTATTATTATTATTATTATTATCATGATGATGATGATGATTATTATTATTATTATTATTGTATTCCCAGAACAATGTCGAGACGAAAAGGTTTCGATTTAACCTCCCCACCCTAAACCCCCTAAAATGAAAAAATTCATTCTTTGGCAATTTGATGGCAAAAAACACAACAAACACCAGTTCAAGAGTCAAATCTGTATCAAAATTGCTGGATCCCTCCCCCTAATCCAAGGTAAGGATGTTTCCATTTCCTTAATTTCTCTTGTACCTTGCTTGTGTTTCATATAGCTATATCTCCTCACCTTTCTCTAATCGTAACGGACAATTCAAATTACAGTTGAATTGTCAGCAATTACTTTAACACCGATTTGCTAAGCATACATTTCTCACCAAGTGAATAGCGTAATTTTCTAAATGAAAAGAGAGGAGCAAGTATCCCCACCTAATTTCACATTCAAGGAACAGCTGTCATGTTCATTTCACCGAAAGGAGGAATGAAACGAATCTCTAGAAAACAAAGGGAAGATCCAATGCCTCAATGAAAATAAATTACAAAAGCTAATTTAACACTTTCATTTACATAAACATTCAATTTGTTGAAGGGAGTGCTACTTGATGGAAATGATCATGGAAACAAGCAATTTTCCAGGAGTACTATTCGTAATCCTAAGCTTTGGACCAAATCTCTCTTGAATGCTCTTGGTACTCCAATTTACACAAAGTAACCATTTTTCAATGTAAATTGTAAAATTAGAAGTTTCAAGATAAATAATGTTCAAATGAGCTTCAATTTAGTGATCAGCCATCGGAACAGTGAAGACTAGACACTGCAGCCGATATACTCTTGTTAAGAGGCTTCAGAACTCTGAACACTGAAGTTCAGGACAGGGGCAGATCCAGTATTTTTTTTTTTGGGGGGGGGGAGGCAAAATAGGTTGATCAGATAAAAACAATTTTAGGGGGCGCAAAATAGGTTGATCCGATAAACTTGCGTTAAAAGCAAGTTTAATTAACGTAAACTTGGGTTAATTAAGTAAATTACGCTACTTTAGACTACGCTAGGGGGGTGCCCCCCTGGATCTGCCACTGGTTCAGGGTAATGTTCCTTGTGCGACATGAAGTATATTAATCTCTGCAGTTTTACTGTTCCGATACAAGACGAGAATTTCAACATCATTCGAGGTCTGAAATTCAAGTTTACCCGTCTCCCGAATTTCATTTTGAAATTAACTTTGTGTTTTTTTTAGCTTGAAAAATATGTTCAAAATTCCTCAGTAATGCACGAAAAACAGAATATTTTTGTATTTTAAGCAGGTTTAGATCCCCTTTAAATAAAAATCTAAGCAATATCACAGACCTGGCTCAATAAATGGATGAATCTGAAACTACTAATCAAACAGTTCGTGGTAACGAACTGTAAGTAATGAGCAATGCGGCTCAATAGTAACCGAAACTCTAAGAAACAGAGTCCTAATAAAAAAAGAATCTGGCTGATTATTCAAAATATATAAAAATTCGTCAAGTCTAACGTTATCCATCAAAAGTTACGAGCCTGAGAAAATTTGCTCAATTTTTGAAAAAAGGGGGGAGGGAAGCACCCCCAAAACATCAAGTGATCTTAATGAAAATCACACTATCAGATTCATCGTATCACACCAATACACGATACTAAAAAAGGGATATTTTAATTTTTATGCAAGCTTAGGTCCCTTTCAATGAAAATGTATAAGCAACTTTATAAACTTGACTCAGTGAGTGGATGCTAAAACTCCGACGATAGTACTATTTTGTCATTTTGGTGCAAGTTACAGCTGTAGGCTTAAACAGAATGGCTTGCATCAGAGAAAAGATGAACCCAAAGTACGTAGAATAGTGAGATATTACGTGCGTAATCTGGTGAATGGTTAGTCCACAAGAAACTAAAAAAAGAAGAAAATCAAGCTTCTTTATGATTTTAGGGGCCGGTCACTGATCATAAACCACTAAAAATCATAAACCCTGGTAAATTCAATATCCGCGCACATAAAAAAAAACATATGCAGAAAACTGGCAAGTTAAAACTTGATGATTTTTAAATGTGATTAATATATTATATACTATTTAAAAATGTAAGTTTTTACTTTTTTGCAAATTTTCTTTACGACGAATGTTACCCAATGTACCTTTATATTGACACCTAGAGGGTTTCTTCCCATATAAGGAATGATATAAAAGTTTATTTATTCCATGTTCTATTGGTATAATGTCAAAGATGGAAGAAATTAATTCAAAAGAACATATTTGCTTGGACAAAATCAGCCTTAACAATCTGGCAAAGGGAGGCTGAAGTCTCTAGCTAGGTGACTTCAAAAAGATTAGATTGCGTACGGCGGGTGCCGAGGTCTTAGACAATTGTGGTAGGATTTAGTAAAATCCTATTACCAGCAAGAATTGGTAAAATCGTAGAAAATTCTGTTTCTTTCTTTTTTCCAACTAAGGGTGGTCATCAAATTCAGTTTCACGATTTTTTTCTAAAGGTTTATGTTCCCTATGCAAGTTTTGGTGCATTATTTATCTGCCCTCTTACGTTTTTTTTTAAATATTCAGTGAAATACAAAACTATCATTCCATAGTTGAGATTCAGTTCCTTCATCTATGGGATTTTTTAGATTGAAATTCCTTGAAAATGTTCAAAGTTTTTGAAAAAAGACAATTTTTAAAGCTATTTTAGATCCTTCCCCGAGATAAATTCTAAGCAATATCACAAATCGGGCGCGGTGAATGGACATTTCTGAGACTGACGAAAGGAAAAGTAAATGCATCTTATCCTTTTAGCACAAACTACATCTGGTCGCAAAATAACTTGAGTGCTCCTGTATTATTCAGAACAAACTTGAGAAGCGAAGTTAGGGTAATCCTAATGAAATATACCAAAATGTGATGTAAATATAATAATTTAGTTTATATAATAATATAATTTGGCCTATATATTCACACATTAGGGGAGTTTAGGGGTAAAGTAGCCTAACGTAGCTTAACCTAACCTTACCCCCACCCCTAACTTGCAAGTATATAACCCAATTTATACAAATCCAATGCATTCTGTCACCCGTTATTTGTCTTTGTGGATATTAAACCGGTATTTATATATTGTACACTCAGCAAATTTTTCGAATGCCGTGTTCTGAATAATACAGGAGTATCATCACTTGTCTAGAGGGGACATGTATCTTAAGGAGATTGTATGCCCATTCGTAAGAAACTGATTTTCATTTACAAGTATTCCAGATTTTACAATTTTTTTTTTTTTTTTTTTTTTTTTTTTAGCCGGGATCAGTAGCGGTGTGAGGTCTCATAATCTGGGGGGGGGGAGTTATACCATAGAAGCGTACAAATATAAAGTAAAGGATATTTAACGTCAGATATAGGCAAAATTGGGGGGGGGGGGCAGCTGCCCCCATCCCATTTCCAGCTTAGAACCCCACTGGCAAAGATGGGCTTATTTTTGAGTCAGTAAAACTTTGATTCAAGTAAAACCAAGTAAAATAGAATCTAAACTGAACCAGTGGGCGACTTAAGTAATATTTGTAGTGATAGTAAGAAATAAAGAGACTTATGTCTATATTTTTGATTAGGCTTGACTGCTTAATTAATAAAATAATGTGCCTGGCAGTAAAAACATAATTCGGACCTTCACACTTGCAAAGGTTTATTATCATCTTTGGGCAGTCAATTTAAGTTCCAGTCACGTTTGGGCTTATACATAGAGAACAGTAAAAAAAAATTATGAAATTCTGACTAATATATTGGGACAACACTGTGGAAGTAACTAAACTGAATTTGGTGTAGAGATTGGATATATCTCTTGATAACTTTTGTAGCAAAAGAAAAGCAGCAAGAGCCATTTGGGTGGCGTCCGGAGCATCTCACTTAGAAGGACATATTTATGTATAAGAAGAATATTTCTAAATATTGAAAAAAAAAATAATCCGTTTCCGTTGATAGCTATCTGGATATGGAGTAAGAGTATGAATAGTCAATATAGATGGGGCTAGTGATATCAAATCTGGAGCTAGAGATAACATTAGGGAGTAGGAAGCTGGCTCGTAATTAATTTCTTAACGAATTTAATTTTGTTGAATTGATGCGTGTTTATAGTGCGTATGTGTTTTTTAATCAAATAAATTTTGTTTGAAACTAAAGAGCTTCTTCAGATTAAAAAAAGGATTGAAAAGGCAGCGCAACTTGGTATTCCAATTAGGCCTACTATAAAAGCAACTTATTCCAGATAAGTGTGAATATTTTTTTTTTGCTAAAATCTGTCCATCAGCGCTCAGTTCTTATACTTGGCTGTTATCATTGGGTCTAATATTGTGCATTACTAAACGGTTATGATCGTGACTACCAGAGCTTTATAAATTGCGGATCTATTATTTTCATCTCAGGCTCAGCTTTTTTGCTTTTATTACATCATTAAATTTTCTATTTAGCACAATTAATTCATTTCCGACTCAGAATGTAATTTAATTTGTTCCATTTCACGCTTAAACTTTGTTAAGAAGTTGTATTTTAGAACATAACGGTTTAACCAAAGTGTAATTTTGTCGTTGTAAAATGTCCCTTTTATCGTTTCCAGTCGTTCATTTAATTATTTTCCCTCACTAAAGTTAAAACAAAGAATAAGTATTTTGTGGCAGGAAAGCCCTGCGGCATAGTCTTCTCAATACTCCCAACTAAATAGTCTATAACACGCATGAAGAAAGATAAAGCAGTTAATGTCTGAAAATAATGATTTTGTTAGGGTATACATATGTATATAATTTTGTTTTTCAGAGACCACCTGCCTCGCTTAAGTTTATAACGAGCATAAATGAATTCTAGCTAGTTAATTCTGGCATGCAAACCAATTATTTCGTCAGGTGAGGGTCTCGCCATTTTGAAAACAGTTTCGACCAATGAGAAACAATGAAAGAGGAGGAAGTGTGGAAGGCCTAGGTTGTTAATTTTAAAAAATGACTTGGGCGAAATAATCGATAGTTTGTAATCTTTGTTATGTCATATTCGTGGAATTTCATCTTTTCGATGAGTATTAGCCGCTATTTCTGAAATCCTATGTATTTATTGCCTATTTTAAGATGCATGCGGAAAGTCAATTTCTTAACCTAAGTCGACAAGAGGGATAAAAACATTACATCTACGATTGCTAAGTTTGAGATTAGTTCAAATTTATTCTTTTTCAATTATGTGGATGGAGGTCTTAGTCAAAGAGCAGGGCCATGGCCGTATCCAGGAATTTTTTTCGGTGGGGGGGGGGATCCAAATGGATTTTTCCGGTGGATACAAAAACTCTAATAAACGCATCGAGAATTTGTAAATATTTATTTTTGTTACATTTTTATTAGTTGGAAAAATGTTTTTTTTTCTGGGGGGGGGGGAGGGGTAAAAACCCCAACCCCCCTCTTGATACGGTCTTGATAAGGGTTTAAGGTCCGCAGTAAAAGAAAGAAGGTATTTCACGGCTTTGGGGCGACTGTTGTCGCCGCATTATGTGCTTCTGAAAAAATAAATTTACATCTTTAGAAATTCGCTGTGACAAAATGGCTAAAAACTGACTGTTTGTTTTTACTAAACAAATGAATTCGAACTTGCAGTAACAGGCCTATAATGTCAATAAGTTTAAGAAAGTTGCTTTTTCCTTACAGTGTAGTTTAAAAAGAGATACATTTTAAGACACTATCAAAACTAATGAGAATTTTAAGACTTATCTCGTAAAATACCCAAATTGGCATTCGACCAGTTATCTGGTGGCAAGCCACCAAAATCTGCATTTTTAATGCCGGAATACTTAGCATTATCTTGGGGAGCCTTCGGACTATTATTTGGAGAAATTTACCATCCGAGTCCCAAGTCTGTATGTGTGCAGCTGGTTTAGTTTGAATCATTAGCAAAATGGAAGGGGGGAGACTGTGCCGTTGCAGTACTCAATTATTTAGAAAAAAAAAAAAAATCAAAATTATAAAACAGGATTGCTCGTTTTAAATAATGTTATTTTGTTTGATAAATTTACTATAATGAGATTTAGCTGTCAGAAAACAGAAACGAATTAAAGCTAAATGAAAAAAAAAAACAACAAAAAAAAACAAACAAAGAGCGACGTAGACGTTTAGATAATAATCAAAACTATAATGAATAAGTGGGACCATCCTACTATTTCCGATATTACAGGCTACTTATTATTCAAAAGTTTAACCTTTTATTATTGTATTGTTTAGAATCGGGACCGTGTAACTTTCTGTGCCAGTTATGTTAAAAGAGGAAAAAAGTTCAATAGGAAATCCACTGAAATTAATTAAAAAAAATCTTGGGCAAAGGGGGGGGGGTGTATTTTTAAAAATTCCGGGGGGAGTTTTTTCCTTGTTTTTCAAATATTCAATGAAAATATAAAAAGACATTTACAAATGAAAATACCTCCAAAAAAGGTATTTCTCAATATCCAGGGGGGTAGAAGAGCAAAAAAACCAAGGGCTAAACCCAGAGGAGAGAATATATCTCGCAGAATTTACAGCTACTGAGGAAATTGCCAATCAAAATTCGTGCATGGCTGGTCTTGGCGGGAGGGGGGTGTTTTGGCTGTATACCATCTTTAGAAGACCAAGTACATGCAAAAAGTGTAAGTTTTTAAACTTTCTAAATAGCTATTACATTTTTGGGACAAAATACAATTTTTTCAAACATTTTTGCCATAACCGTGACAGGCTCCCTACTCTCCTAAATGATTACTTTAAGTGAAAACATCCTCACGGCATAGAAATTGCTTAGAAAGAAAGAGCATAAAAAACTCCATGAAACAGGGATAAAACGCAATAGTGTAGGATAAAAAAAATTCAACGAGGGGACATTGTCTTATAATGGGGTAAAAATAAGATTTTCCTCATCCTTACCCCCCCCCCCCCTAAGGAAATAATTTCCTCTTACCATCCCCACCGATCGAATAGGGCTGGTCCATACTGGCACTTGCTTATTGTTTCTTTGCATAGCCAACTGCCGTCGGAGTTTGTAACCTGATCTTCTGAGTGTCAAGTCTTCATTCTGCGCGCCACCAAGTTTTCATTCTTCATTTCTGCCACCAAGATTTATTTTCCTCTCCCTAAATTTCGAAAAAATACCTTTTTTTTGCTATATTCACCAAAAAATTGTAGTTTTTTCCATTTTCATTGAAATTAAAAAAAAACAAAGTTCCCCCTCTTAGATTTTGAAAAATACATTTCAATCTCTCCCTTCATTTCTGTGAGTTAATTTCAATGCTTATACGGCTCAGTACTAGACAGCACAATAATAAAAATAAACTTTGAGCAATAAGTAGCTCACACTGTCGAAAATACGAGGATGGCTAGGCCGTATCCAGGGGGGTGTTAGGGGGTTCGAAATGTTTTTCCGACTTTAAAAACGTAAAGAAAGTAATACAAACAAATTTTTGATGCGTTTTTTAAATGTTTTTGTACCCTCCTGAAAAATCCTTTCGTAAACCCCCCCCCCCAAAAAAAAAAAAAAATCTTGGATACGACTCTGGAAGATGAACCTAATTATTAATTGTAATTTCTGTGTCATTTAGACATTTACGTTGCCTACAAAATGCTGAAATCTCTGAGAATTGACGCCACTGCTTACATGGCTCAGCTTCTAAAAAATGTAGTAATAGAAGATTAGACTTTGAAAAATGAGTAGTCTACACTATCAAAACATGGCGATGACCCCATATATTCGTTGTATTTTCCCTAATATTCAAACCTTTACATTCCGCTATCATAATTCACTTGTACTCACATTCATTATATTGTAACGACGAACGACGAACACAGTTTTAGAAGCATAAATTTTAGAGAATGATATAGCATCAAAGACTGGGCCCCAGACTAGTGGGAGAAAAAATTTTACTTGAAAGCATAAAATTTGACACGTGAAACAAAAAGAAGAAAGGACATAACAAATGAAAAATAAAATCAAAGAAATGGGAGAAAATGAGGATTTTGTCAGCCAGCACCAAACTATGAAAACCGAAAAAAATAAAATATTTCGACCACGACCTCCGCTAAGTCCTTTTTTTCTGAGCACCGAGGACGACCTGACGGAGGTCCTTGTCAAAATATTTGATTGTTTTCGGTTTTCATAGTTCGCTACTGACTGACAAAATCCTCGTTTTTTCTCATCTATTTGATTGATCTTTCATTTATTATATCCTTTCTTCTCTTTGTTTCATACGTCATGTATAGCCAATGTGGTTTTAGAATGTATTTAGCATAAAATTTATTTTTCAATTATTTATATAATGATACAGGAGCCCTAAAGTCTGATCGCCCATACGAGGCAGAAGAGATGTATCCAGAATTTGTCCCCCCCCCATTGGAGACCAGAAATAAATAAAAATGCTAACTTTATTAAAAACAATCGAGCAACTTTTACGACTAAATTTTTTCGTTACTGTTGCATTATATGGGCCTTTCTAAAAAGTCAAGTTTGGTTAATGCTAATGAAATAAAATAGGATAAATATATAATAGTTTATAAACAAATTTGGGCTATATATTTGCACATTAGGGGGGGGGGTAGGAGTTAAAGCATAGCATATATTAAATACGTAGCCTAACCTAGGTACCTAATTCCCCCTCCCCCTAAACCCCACAAAACAACAGTTTAAATATTGTAAACGCAATGAAAACCACGCTTTGTATTGCATTACTCTATAGTGGTCTATTGTATTAACCCGTCTGTCAGGTTTTTCGTGACTGGCTTCCTTATAAAGGCCCATATAACGCACCAGTACCATTTTTTCTTTACAGCCACCCCTTCACTAAGAAAAGTTTTTTTAACTTGTCCATATCCCAATTGCCTTAATAGCCCTACCAGTGGAGACTTACCTCTTCTATGTTTTATCAATACTGTTCTTAAGCTTGCAGTTAACCTTAACTAGAAATGATTTAAGTGTTGTGTCCGCATATTTCTAGTATTCGTTAATGTGCATTATAAATTCCTTCGATTGGAATCTAGGCAAAAGCTGTCAAGAAAAAAAAAATCCCTTAAAACTTCCTTCTTCTATTCAACAGGACTCGAGAACATAAAATGAAAAAGCAGACATTGTGAGAAATTTACATTCCATTTTATATTGAATATCTTAAAGGGAGATATTTTTATTTCCTGATACAAATCTCCCATCTGGTTCTGTCGACATATTTCCTCAATTTGTTCTTTTGATAGGCTAAAGTATCACCAGAAAACGACCACCCATTACAATAAGAGAAATGGGTAGAAGACCCATTCCCATGTCGACACTTTGGACCCATCGACAACAGTTGTTGCCTACGATTTTATTGTCAAAAGAATTTGCCTCTATCCTACTCATCTGACTTTCAACAATTGCTCATATATCATGTCAATCTGTCAAGTCTCTATTGGCTAATCCCTATAGCCAATCATGACTAAGATAGACTTAAGCGTGCGCCCTGGTGTCAATTTCCTAAGACAAGTTTGACCTTATTCTAATAGGTAATTGAATATGATGTGGTAGATAGAGATGGATATTAATAAGTCTTAATCAATGGCTGAAAGTAATAGAGATAGTGAATTATCTAAAGATGGCGGCAGTAGTACTGATGAGGAATTAAGTGTCGGAGGTGCGTCTCCTAAATTATACGATGCCGATGAATCTCAAACAACAAGTGACCATGCACAATCTAGTTTAGCAAATGGAGATATAAAGTTTTCAATCGATAACATTTTAGATCCAAATTTTGGGAAAGTACCAATAACACCGCAGCAAATATTAGATTTGTTACCGAAGAACCCAATTTACAATAAACAAAGTCTAGTCAGTAAAAGCCAAACTTGTGAAGATAAAATTAAGTTATGGAGGCCTGGTATTGATTCAGATGAAGCTAGAACAAGCTCAACTGACGAAATTACAGACACTGACCAAAGTGATACTAGTCGAAAGTCACAAAAATGGCCCGCTTGGGTTTATTGCACACGCTATTCTGACCGACCTTCCTCAGGTATACATGATTTTTTTTTTCTTTTATTGCCATTACGGCGTTAAAGTATGTTGCGGACAGGCGGGTATATTACTCATATGTGTGAACATTATATAAAACATGGTAAAGTAAGGAAAACTTTAATATCGAAGGAACAGCTTTGTTCAGTAAATTTGAGCTTGAAGATATTCGGTCTGAATTTATGTCATGGTGAGTCCTAGACCAAATCTAATCAGTGAGGCCCCAGTCATTTTAACGTCCGAATTTTCAAAAAGTTAACAAATATTTTCATACAGGTATGAGCACAGAGGTATTACCCCCCAATCGAATATTAATCTGATGTACCCTATCCCCCACGCAAATGAAATTTCTTATCCCCCGTCCTTTTTGAGGGAAGTTCACGTGATCAACTCTTAAAGGTAGAAATTATACTTCTTATTCCGATTCAACGGCCATTACCGATTAGTCGTTCATATGGAATTGTGACACGAAGTCAAACTTTAGCGCAAAGAGCGGGAGGATTGAGGAGGGGAAGAGCATCTCATGTGCGGAATAATTCAGGTCGTTATAAGTTTTAGTATCGCTTTTTAATTTCGTTTGAAAAAAAACTTGTTTTTTTTTTGCAATTTATGCTTGTTTTTAATACCTTCTCCAGGATTATCCAAATCGTATAGAAGACTGACTCACCCCGTCCTCTCAAACTCGACTCTTTTTTGAAGTAATAATTTAATTTTTGCTCAGCGACACTTCCAGAAAAAGATTCTATTTCCTGTTTATAAAAATATGCAAATTTTTATATGCTAACACCCAACAGCCATGAGCACATTAGAAATTATTTGCATATTTAAAATCGGCATTAATAGTAGATTTTGCTGATACATCTTCACGTGCAGTTCGTAAGTACGAGCTCTTTGATCCAAGGGCTAAGTTGCACTATATAAACATGGATCTAATTATGGAAGGTTTTTGTCTCATTATTATTGCAGGGAAATCATCCTATGTAGAGAATTTCAGAGCACTTTTAAAACTTTGTATTGGCGCTGGTGACTAGGATCTCTTATCCCATCTTGACACATGTAAAAAGATAGAGCTTACATCAGCAAGGACAATCCGAAACGACACTGTTAAATTTTTTAGAGAAGTTGCCACAAACAAAATTATTTGAAAAATTATAAGATACAAATACTCTAGTTTAATAGTTGATGCGAGTTAACGATACAACAGTTGATTCTCGAACTGAGATTAAATAAAAAAAAAACAAGTTTTTTTAACCGAAAGTAAGGAGCGACATTAAAACTTATAATGAACAGAAATTATTCCGTATATGAAAGGGGCAGTCCCCTCCTCAACGCCTCGCTCTTTACGCTAAAGTTTTTTATTGTTTTAAAAAATTAAGTTATGAGATAGAGTCAAACTTTAGCGTAAAGATCGAGGCGCTGAGGAGGGGACAGCCCCTTTCATATAAGGAATGATTTCTGTTCAGTTTTCAGTTTTGATGTCGCTCCTTACTTTCAGTTAAAAAAACTTTTTTTTATTTAATTTCTGAACGTTTTGAATTAATGCAGCTTTGATTTTGGCTCACCGTAAATGAATAGTTGAAACAAAATTTACATGTTAATTTTACTTTTTTTGGCTAAATGGCTTTCTAGAAATTTTGTTCTGGCGTAACCTACGAATTAACTTGCGTAACGAACTTCTATATTCGTATATTTTTATTACGTATATTAGGGGGCTCGCCCCTAGTCAATACCTTGCTCTTTACACTAAAGTTCAAATTATGTTCCAAATCATCAAGAATGACCCCTTAATCACAAAGGCCGTTAATTAGGATAAATAGCTCTGATGAAAGTACAAAAAAAAAACCTTGGCGTAAAGAGCGAAGCAATGACTAGGGGGTGAACCGAATCATATGCATAATAATTTCTGTTCATTTTAAGTTTTGATGTTGCTCCTTACTTTCAGTTGAAAAAATTGTTTTTTTTTATTTAATTTCTGATCGTTTTTTTAAATAATGCTGGGAAATTCGGTGCCCCTTTCATAGCAATGTCTCTTCCCCCATGAAAACTCCCTCCATGCAAAGATCCTCCCCCGTAACCTCCGATCCAGCCCCCCCCAAATACTAGAAAAAAATCCCCTGAAAACTTCTGTATACTTCCCAATAACCAATACTATGTGTAAACATTGGGCAAAGTTCATAACTTGCAGACCATCCCCCGGGGACTGTTTGGGATTAAATCATCCTCAAAGACATAGTTATCGTATTTTTTGACCATGCTGAACAAACTGGCTATCTCAAAATTTTGATCGTGTAACCTTGGGAAAAAATGAGCGTGGGAGGGAGCCTAGTTGCCCTCAATTTTTTCGGTCAATTAAAATGGGCACTAGAACTTTTAGTTTCCGTTTGAATTAGTCCTCTTGCGATATTTAAGGACCCCTGGGTCGATACGATCACCCCTGGGAAAAAGAAAAAAAAACAAAAAAATAAACAAATAAACACGTTTCTTTTTGTTAAAATACTTTAACAAAAAGAAGAATAAAAAATGGGTATAAGACTTAAATTGGGTATTTAAGAGGATGATGATAAATAGCTATATGTTAACCGACGTTTACCTGGACAATCAATAACCGAGCTCGAAGCAACGGCAGTTATTTATCGTCCACTTTGCAATTTATATGGCGAATTCTGTGTTATATTGGATATTAAATTTAAGAAAGGGTTTCTTCAACTGAAAGTAAGGAGCAACATAAACTTAAGACAAACAAAATATTACATATATTAGGCGGTTTTCCCCTTAGTCAATACCTCGCTCCTTTTAACGCAAAAGTTGAAAATTTTGTTCCAATTCTTTAAGATGCCCCTGAACCACAAAGGCCGTTTAATTAGAATAAATAGCTCTTTTGAAAGTAACTAAACACCTTTAGCGTAATAAGAGCACGAATTGACTAGTAGGTGAACCCCTAATATACGTTAATAGTTTCTGTTCGTTTTAAGTTTTATATTGCTCCTTATTTTCAGTTTTGAAAAAAACTTGTTATTTCATTTTAATTTTCTGATCGTTTTTTTAGATAATGCTGGGAATCTGATGTGCCCCTTCCTAGCAATGTCCCTTCCCCCCATGAAAACTTCCTCCGTGGAAAGATCCTCCCATATAACCTCCGGCTCTCCCCCCCCCCCCACCAGAACATCATCCCTGAAAACGTCCTGTATACTTCCCAATAACCAATACTATATGTAAAACAATGACAAAGTTCATGACTTGCAGCTCTTCGGGGACTGTGGGGGATTAAGTCCCATCCTAAAAGACATAGCTACTAGGTTTTTTCGTCTATGCTGAACAAAATGGATGTATCAAATTTTGATCGAGTGACTTCGGGAAAAAATGACCGTGGGAGTTGCCCTCCAATTTTTTTGGTCAATAAAAGGGAACTAGAATTTTTAATTTCCGTTCGAATGAGCCTTCTCGTGATATTCAAGGACCACTGGGTGAGTACGATTGCCCCTGAGAAAAAACAAACAAACGAAAATATCAAATAAACACACATCCGTGATCTTTCTTCTGGCAAAAAAAATACAAAATTCCACATTTTTTGCAGATGGGAGCTTGAAACTTCTATAGTAGGGTTATCTGATACGCTGAATCTGATGGTGTGATGGTCTCAGGTGCGTAACTTTTGATGGGTAAAACTAAACTTGGTGAAACTTGTATATTTGAAATCAGCGTAAAAATCTAATGCTTTTGATGTATCTATTGATATCAAAATTTCCTTTTTTAAAGTTTCGGTTACTATTGAGCCGGGTTGTTCCTTCCGTATATGATATGGAAGGGGCTGTCCCCTACTCAACGCCTCGCGCTTTACGCTAAAGTTTTTTTTATTGTTTTAAAAATAAAGTTGTGAAACAGAGTCAAACTTTAGCGTAAAGAGCGAGGCGTTGAGGAAGGGACAGTCCCTTCCATATATGGAATAGTTTCTGTTCGCTTTAAGTTTTAATGTCGCTCCTTACTTTCAGTTAAAAAATTTTTTTTATTTATTTAATTTCTGAACGCTTTTGAATCAATGCACTTTTGATTTTGGCTCACCGTACATGAATAATTAAAACGAAATTTTGCATTTCAATTTTACTTTTTTTTTTGGCTAAATGGCTTTCTCGAAATTTTGTTCTGACGTAGCTTACGAATTAACTTACGTAACGAACTTATATATTTGTATATTTTTATTACGTATATTAAGAGGTTCACCCCCTAGTCAATACCTCGCTCTCTACGCTAAACTTAAAACTTTGTTCCAATTCTTTAAGAATGACCCCTTAATCACAAAGGCAATTTTGGGAATAAATAGTTCTGATGAAAGTAAAAAAAAAAAAACTTTAGCGTAAAGAGCGAAGTAATGACTAGCGGAAGAACCCAATCATATACATCATAATTTTGTTTGTTTTAAGTTTTGATAATGCTCCTTACATTCAGTTTAAAAATTTGTTTAATATATATAATTTCTGATCGTTTTATATCTTTTTTAAAATAATGCTGGGAAATTCGGTGCCCCCTTCATAGCAATGTCTCTTCCCCCATGAAAACTTCTGTATACCTCCCAATAACCAATGCTATATGTAAACATTGGGCAATGTTCATAACTTGCTGACCTTCCCCCGCGGACTGTTGGGGATCAAATCATCCTCAATGACATTGTTACTGTATTTTTCGACCATCCTGAACAAAATGGCTATCTAAAAATTTTGATCGGGTGACTGGGGAAAAAATGAGCCTGGGAAGGGGCCTAGTTGCCCTCCATTTTTTTTGGTCATTTAAAAAGGGCACTAGAACTTTTATTTTCCGTTCGACTGAGCCTTCCCGCGATATTCTGGGACCACTGGGTCGATACGATCACGCCTGAAAAAAAAAACAAAAAAAAACAACAAATAAACACGCATCCGTGATCTTTCTTCTGGCAAAAAATACAAAATTCCACATTTTTGCAGGTAGGAGCTTGAAACTTCTATAGTAAGGTTCTCTGATACGCTGAATCTGATGGTGTGATTTTCATTTAGATTTTTATAACTTTTAGGGGATGTTTTCCCTTTTTCGAAAATAAGGCAAATTTTCTCAGGCGCGTAACTTGAAGAGTAACACTAAACTTGATGAAACTTATATATTTGAAATCAGCATAAAAATCTAATTCTTTTGATGTACCTATTGGTATCAAAATTCCGTTTTTTAGAGTTTGGTTACCATTGAGCCGGGTCGCTCCTTACTTGCAGTTCAAATTGTTAAAAAAGGTCCGACTTTAGTGTAAAGAGCAAGGACTGAGGAAGGGGAAGCCTCCCTAAAAGAATTTCTGTTCGTTTTAAGTTTTAATGGTGCTTCTTGCTTTCAACTGAAATACCTGCTTTTTTTTTACTTAATTTTTGACCGTTTTTCACATCATGCCTGACGCCCTAGGAAATGCTTCTCCCTCCGCCGTGTAAAATTTCTCCTGGAAGACTCCCTTCAGAAACTTCATTAAATTTTTCCCGTGGAAAATTCTCCCAGAAGAAGTTCCCCCTGACGCCCAAAAAGGCGTAGTGCAAAATATTCCCAAGAACCAATGGATGTTAAAGATGCATTTCTACACCCCCCGCCAAAAAAGAAACACCTTCTTCTACATTATTCGAAGGCTCAAGGAGATCTTAGTGGGAAATTTTGCACAAAAACACACTTTCTAAGCTTCAAGCAGACTCTCCCCACCAGCTCAAAATAAATGGATGAGGCCAAGGGCGCCCGGCAGAAAATTTTGCCAGGGGGCAGACGCC
Organism: Artemia sinica; assembly: GCA_027921565.1. Taxonomy (NCBI): domain Eukaryota; kingdom Metazoa; phylum Arthropoda; class Branchiopoda; order Anostraca; family Artemiidae; genus Artemia; species Artemia sinica. The sequence continues at coordinate 1,304,905 of JAPEVW010000046.1, forward strand.
AAAATAGCAGTGGTGATTGGGTGGACAGTTTAGGGGGTTAGGGTTACAAAACTACGACTTTGACCCGAAAGGACGAAGTTCATCAATTTAAATCCTGAGAAGCTAATTGATTTAAAAGTACCAATAACTATACTTTTAAGCTCCCCAGTTGCAAAAGAAGTATTGCCACACGGTGGCAGTACTGGGTTCCAACCAAGGTGATCGCTTTATTTGTAATTAAAAATTAGGCTAGTTTAGTGACCTGTAATTGCGTATCATCTTAATGAGGGACGGGGTGGGCCACTTGTTTAGGCTGGGGTAGGCGGAGATTCCTACGAAAGTAATTCTAATGAACAAACTGCTTACTCGCATGAGGTTTCAGATAAATGTTCAAAGAGGTAGGGGCAAGTGGAGGATCTCGAGGGGGGAGCGGGTGGCACTTGCCCCCTTGACGTAGTCTAAAGTTTTAGGTAATTTACTTTTAATTAACGCAAGTTTGCGATTAAAGTAAACTTGCTCCTAACGCAAGGTTATTCGGATCAATCTATTTTGCACCCCCTAAAAAAATCCTGATCCGCCCCATACGGTAGGGAGGAGGTGGAATTAATAAAATGGTTTCTCTATACAGCTAAAATGCTACATTCCCCAATCTACCAGCACAGAAGTGGAAAAGGCAAGGCAGGTCATCATCAGCCCCGCCAGGAAATTTCTTTGGGGTGACAAATACTGCTATGTAGAAACTTAGTTTTCAGCTGTTTTAAATGGTAATATTTTTTTTCTATTTATATGAAGTACTTCAATGTATTTAACCAAATGTATGTAATGTATTTATCGATGAGCAAATCATATTGCAGAGGTTGTGATGGATTCAGTTATATAGAAGATCAAAAGTCTCACAGAATTTCCATCCATACAAACAATAATACTCCTTTCATCCAACCGAAATTCTTTAGCAGTAATGTTAACAAGGACTTTTCACCAAAATTACAATTCATCGCTATTTTTTTTAAGTATATTCAAATTTTATCCGAAATTGAAATTGCAAAGTTAAACATAGGACGGTAGTAATAATTAAGGTACTATTTTGATTCACATGTTTTAAAAGCAATTAACTTGGGATTTAAGGGACCGGTACCACAAATTATATCTTGGTTAGGCCTGGGAATGATTCGAAAAACAATCAGAAATTAAAAAAAGAGCTTTTCAACTAAAAGCAAGGAAAAAATTTGAAACCTATTTGAAAAGATTGTTCTTTGTATGAAGGAGGCTGTCTCCCTCTTAGCTCCTTACTCTTTACTGTGAAGTTTGGCTTTTTTCCAAATTTTTTAGAAAATTTGTAATTGGAAAAAAAAAAAGATTTTCAAAGCACTAAGAAACTTTTGTTTAATGAGCAAGACATTGAGAAGGGTGCAGCCCATCTTATATACAGAGTAATTTTATTTGTTTCAAGTTTTAAACTTGCTTCTTACTTTAGTTGAAAAACCTTTTCAATTTGTTTAATTACATTTCATGAAACTGTAAAGTCTTATGAATACGGTACTTTTGGTAACGCAGAAAAAAACGATCAATATTTCAATGATGTCTGTTTGGATTTTGATGGGTAATCAAACTGTTCGTGGTTACGAACTGTAAGTAAGGAGCGACCCGGCTCAATAGTAGCCAAAACTCTAAAAATAGGAATTTCACTACCAATAGATATATCAAAAGAATATTAATTTATGCTGATTCCAATATAAATTATGCTGATTCCAAACATATAAGTTTCATTAAGTTTAATCTTACCCATCAAAAGTTACGAGCCTGAGAAAATTTATCTGATTTTCGAAAAAAGGGGGGAAGGCCCCCTTGAATTCATATAATTTTAGTAAAAATCACACCATCAGATTAATCTAGCTCTGTTGATCAAGACAGAATTTCATCTTATCATCTAAAAGTAGGTTGCCCAACTTTGATAGATCATCTTCAGCTACTGTTTCAGATGTGTTTATCTACTTCTATGGTTCCCGACAGCTTTCTCTGTGGCACAGTCACCTCGGTTTTGAAGCGTGGAAAAACTTCATCAGAGTGTAGTTCTTATCGACCAATTACTGTTTCGTGCACTCTTAGCAAAGTTTTTGAATATATTCTTCTCCCTTTCATTTCAGAAAATGTTAATTTTGGTGAAAACCAATTTGGCTTTCAAAAAAGACTGGGATGTCAGCACGCCCATCGTGTTCTAGCTTCCCTCCTGTTGCAATCTGTTAATGATAAATCTCCTCTTCATATCTGTGCTCTTGATCTTTCGAAAGCTTTCGATAGTATAGTCCACTCACATGCAATTTATTCCCTTTTTTCCAACAATATTAACCTTTCTATTGTTGTTTTGTTACGGTACTGGTATTCGAATTCTTTTATTCGGGTAAAATGTAATGGAGTAGTTTCTGATTCAAAGGTGTTTCTTCGGCGTGGGGGTCCGTCAAGGTGATGTGCTTTCTCCAACTATTTTTAAGTTATGTATTGCTCCTATTCTTTCATCCTTGCCTTCGACTTTCATTTCTGATGGAATTGATGTCTCGTATCTTGCTTGTGCGGACGATGTTCTCCTTGTCAGTCCTTCTAGGGCTGCACTCTCATATTCTGTCAGCTGGATCTCAAACCAGTTCAGACAGATTGGGTTTATGTTGAATGTTGATAAGTGCGAATATATTTCATTTAATTCGAGTGCGAGTCTCCCTCTTAATTGTGTTTTTTTTTCTCTATTCCCTGTGTCTCTTCTTTTCGGTGGCTTGGTCTTCACATTACTAATAATCTCAAAACACTTCGGGCTCTGACAGTTTCTAATGCAAAAAAAAAAAAAAAAAAATTCAGATTGGATATTCAAAAATTGTTGCAAATAGAGGGAGGTACAATAGAAAAGCGCTTGGGAAATTATATTCTTCATTTTGTGATCATTCTATTCTTTTTTTATCTGGTTTTCTTCCAATTCCGAAGCCTAAAGATCTGAATTCTATCCGGACTTATTATTTTAAAATTTTCTCGGTACCTTTTGTACCTCCCTCCGTGGTTCCGGAACCGGCATCTAATATCGCGATTCGGCCTCCCTGATTTACGGGAAAAAGTGACTGTGCTTGCGGGAAAGCTGTCGTTGTCTGCAGGTCTTACTGCGCACCATAATTTACGTCGTCTTATTAAATAATTGTTAAGTGTGCGAGTTTGCTTTTTTAGTTTGTTTGTATGTTTTGTTTTTTTTTTTTTTTTTTTTTTTTTTTTTATGTACTCCGCTTCTTTTTTATAGGGGGTAATAAATAAATTATTATTATTATTAAGCATATCAAAGAATCGTACTGTAGAGGTTTCAAGGTCATGTCTGTGAAAATCCGGAAATTTAAAGTTCTAGTTCACTTTTTAAGCGTCAAAAGATATTGGAGGGTAAGCAGCTCCCCCCCCGATACCCTTTATTGCCAAATGCATCAAATAAAAATTTTAAAATAGCTATTTTGTTAAAAATAGTTCAAAGATCATATAACAAAAATTCCGGTGTCGACACAACCCACCAGGGCCCGGGGGCAGGCGTTGTAAGTTTGATTGGAAATTAAAAGTTCTAGTTCACTTTTTAAGAGTCAAAAGAGATTGGAGGGCCCCTAGCCCCCTTCACGCCCTTCTTTCCCCAAACCCATCCGATAACAACTTTGAGAAAGTTTTTTTTAAATGGTTCAAAGACAATATAACGAAAACTCAGGGGTCAGCAGTAGAGATGACCCTAAAGGTCCGATCCCTCACCCCTGCTGCCATCTACAATTTAGTTTAATGCTGACGGGACTCCTAATATGGGCATAGCCTCCCTAGGGAGAACACGTGGTTAATGGGGTCAATGACCTAAATTTCCAAAGGTCGATTTACTTGTTGTTGTTGTTGTAAGTGCACGCTCGAGGCGAATGTCAAGGTGTCCAGAAATAGGAAACAGTTAGATCACGTGTTTCCTTCTCAGCCAATCAGAGGCTTGCTTACATATTAGCGGCGGAGGGAATATGAGGAAAGGATTTTTGCTATAGTTTTTATTAGTCTGTGAATAGAATTCAAAGGAGTAAGAACAGTTTTGACTTTACTCATTTGGATATATATTTGTGTGTTGATGACGAATGGAATGTTTACGCTCTTAGAAGTTGATAGTGGAGTTGATGGCAATAATACAAGAGCACCTAACATTGCGGTGGAAATCACGAAAGGATCACGGCTTTGTCTGGAATGGGATGAAGTATATGCAAGATATGTGATATCCTTGAGCAAATTTAAAATGGAGGATCAATTATGTTTCGCTGCAAAAGTTGATATAGCACATGTGAATAGACTTCAATGTGCTTTAAGTGCATTAGTGAAACATATCGAAGGCAATAAACTGTATCGCTAATTGTACATGCTTACTATTGTTGTTGTTGTAATTATTCAATAAAATTGTTTCGAAATCGAAAATGTCCCCTTTCTTTTCTGGTTAGGGCTAACGAATCAGGGTCAGTCTAGAGTCAGCAGTCGGAGTGAAAGGATTGAAAAATGAATAAATTTGAGAAAGAGAGAATTAGATCAAATCTAGTGTTTATGGAAAAACATTTGATTTTGGATGGTGATTTTCTCGAGTTATCTCTTCAACGCAGGATATTCTCTTGTCAGGGAACACTTGACAATATAATGAGGAGTGATTCTCCCCCATTGGACTATTGTATGAAACTTTTAAAATGTGATTCAAATGCTTATAGTCAATTTATTGATATATTAATTGGAACAAAGCAGAATCCTATCGTGGATATACTTTTGAAAACATTGCCAATGGATTCAATGTAGATGGCTTCTCCTTCGAAAGAGGTAACGTCACAGAGCTACTCCTCTCCCCATTCCCCGCACTGAATTTATCGAGCGAGGACGATCAGTTCCGTTTTAGCTGTGAGTGAGTCAAGTGACATTGGAAACCAAAAAAAAAATGTTCTATACATGTCCATTGTGCATGTACACTCTTGGCAGTTGGACTCAATGTGAGAATTGTACAATTATTGATGACTATAGTGAAAAGTGCAAATTATGTAATCCTTGTAAATTACATAGAGGCTATGCAGTACAAATTAAAGGATGTAATTCATGTCTTGAGGAGGTGTGTGACTCTCACCCTAGAGGACACCTGTGCTCCAATTGTCACTATGATAAATGTGATCAGTGGGAGAATACTTACCCCGCTATGATTGGAAAGAATCCCAAACGTGATTTTAGTTTATTTCTACGAGATTGGTATCGTCGTGGATTTAAATTATTCTGGGAAGAGGAATCTGGTCTACGATTCAACTGTTGGGGTAACAAGACAATTTGGTTTCTACGTCATCGTTGTGACGACACTGCATACTATGACTATAAACCAAGTGATTTTTATTTGGCAGTTACCGAATGTGATTCACCATTTGAAAACACTGTATGTGATATTGCTTCAAATAGACAGATTGAAACTCGTGAATCTCATAATATGAATGCAAATAGTATCATTGACTATACAAAGAGATATGACAAGAGTGAAGTTACATTGTACTGTAGAAAATGTGACCCTGACTTTGCAGTCAATCCAGATCAATATACAGTGAATCCAAATGATTTACCGGCATTAGTGGTTCGCGACAGTTGCCTATACATCGAAGAAGAAGAAATCTAAAGTGAAGATTTAAAGACATTGTTGTATATATATATGCATTTTATTAATAAACAAATTCACAAACATTTTTTAAGCACTTTACTCTTAGGGCACTGAAATCAATACTGTATAGGTCTGAGAGGATATTTTCCACTAGAAAGTCGTTCAGACGAGGATTGTCAACATAAATGTGCAGAAACTGCTTGTAAGTATAGCCGCAACATCGGAACACAAAATATAGTAGTGCATAGAAGCCACAGCTTTTAGTCGTTAGATCCTGCACCCTCTTCCGATTTTGAATAATAGTTTTCCCACTGCTCTCAATATAGTTGCTGATGTGAGGTGTGTAAAATGTATAGGGTAGACCAAGAGGATCAAAAAATTCAATCGTCTTCATTGTTTGAAAGATGCACAGCCAATGACCCGTCAGCACAGTCGACGGACTGCTATTAACAATAATCACACTTTGAATTTTTCCAAGAAAGTCAGAGGGTAGACAATAGGATTTGTACTGGGACATGTAGGGGTCCATATTAAATACATTGATTATTTGACTGGTGTTCATGGCGCCAAGTCTAGTAAAACACTGCCTTCGGGAGTGATTTCCCAATAGGTTTCATATTGATTTAGTGAGATTAGTGCAATACTCTCAGCCAATGGGTCGGCAAATGTACACTCTAAACGCACACTCCCCGTACGTACTATACTCATATCCTGTGTGCCAGACAAATCCAGTACAATGATACCATGTGTTTTAGCAAACATTTCTTCGGTTATACCATTTTCAAATAGTTGCGAATCATGATCTAGGGTTTGCATGGTCAACTCATACAATGTTCTATATGATTTATCGAAAGATAGATTGTAGAGTGGGATACCGTTTACTTTGCACACAAGAGATGAATGTCCAAACATCTCGAATTTACGTGGGCATTCAGTCCACGATCCTATTGCACTGGCGCTTTTTACAAATGCCAAAGCGAGTTTTGATGGAATTTCGCCATTGATAAAGGATGAATCGGTGAAGGTGCGTGAGCCCATGGCAATATGACGTTGATTGGTGATTGTATGAGGAACAAGTAGTTTAATATTATTTCCATTGGCTCTCAGTTTTTCCACTGCCAAAGCAACAGAACTCATGACCTGTTGTTTGCGTACATGAAGTATTGCCGAGGTGAGGGAGAGACTTACATCAGGATTGGCAGCAAGTTCTTTTCTCAATATGAAATTGAATGGTGCAAGCGTTAGTTTTATATCCACTTTAACATTGGGCGGCAGCCATTGGGGCATATTAAATATTTCATGATATATTTTCCCAACTAGATGTAATTCACTAGTTGTAGCATTTTTAAGTGCATCTGTACTATCAGTATTAGTAATATATTCATATCCATTGGAGGTGCCTCTCAATTCCTTGTATGACTTGGGTGTCATCAGCATGAATTGCATATAGCTTGTATAATTTGAGAGATTGTTGCTTGTGCTCACCAGCGTGCCATTGATGTAGACACTGATTTGACGAAATAGATTATGTAATATACAATTTTCATAGGATATTCCATCGGCCCGAATTGGCATTGTATTATCGGATTTCCGGACTTTCATTTGTAAATCTATAAATGGTGAAGACATGTCCATAAAATAGTCTTCATTATAATAAATTTGAAAGTGGATATTATCGGAGAGGGGTTGTCGTGGATAAAATTGTTCATAGTATCCATGCTTGACACTCACATCAACATTTTCTGCATTGAATAGATTCAATGAGGCGGTGATTGATGGTTGAGAATCCTTATGCGGTAGGTAGGACATGTTAGGAGAAGAAATCTAGTTTTGAGCTAACAATTTTCTTCCTGGGGCTTCTTCTTCTGTTTACACTACGTGTCGGCTTTTTCCTTCCTTTCTTTGACAAGAGGGATGATGTCTTTCGTTTCCGACCTGAGTGGAGACTGATGAGTGATGCATTGTTTCTTGACCTTTTTAAGCCTTTTCCATTTTGTTTTAATCTCTCACCAAGGGTTCGCGCACTGGACCTGAGATTGTCCGAAGCACTTTTTTTAAAATCCTTGCCAGAGCCCCAATCGTATAGTGTAGAGGATGCAAAATCTGTCGCAGCCGGTACAAGATATTTTCTAGCCAGTGGTAGTGAAGAGCGAAAGAGCTTAGCAAACCAACTGCCAAGACCGTAGCCAGACATTGACGAGCGACCTTTGTAATAGTCCATTCCATTGCCCTGTTGTCTTGGTCCAAGAGTATTAACATAGCAGTCAATATCAGGACAAGTGAATACCACTTTTTTATTAGACATCTTGTTGAATTTGAACGATGGGACGAAAATGGCATATAATCACAGCCAAACCTTTTGAAATTGCTATGGGATCACCCAATTCGGTTCTTAGTATTAACTGACAGAGTTCCAAATAGGAAGTGTTTACGGGAATGTACTGAAGATGCTTTATGTTGGAGGGGTGAATATGTTCTTGATTGGTTTTTCGTTCAAGAACTCGTAGGAGGGGAACATTTGAATTACCAACCCGAGATGTTTCCACAAATGAAGCATAGAGAAATATACAAGTGTCTGTGGAGAAGGCAGGTGGGTAGTCAGCAAAAATGAAATTAGTGTTTCCGGCACTTTTACCATTGATTATATTGAGCTTAAAGCCAAGAACATCCTTTAGGTTATCATTGAGAATAACCTTTTCATCGGCAATAGGTGAACTAATGTAGATCTTACCCTCCTCCTTTGAATAGTTGAAATGAAAAGCTCCCTTTTTACGAGCGGAAATTCTTTTATTAATAGAACGACATAAATCATTCATACAGGTGAGTTCTTCGTAGGGTAATTCAATATATGGATAATCCATCCAATTGATTTTTTGAATTTGTTCTTGATCACTTGAGGATGGTGGTGGCAGCCAATCATAGGGTCTAATTTTTATATCATATTTACGATCTTTTCTCAGGATGTCGTAGGTATTTTTGAGAATACAGTCGACAAGAGCCACTTCATACTTTCCGTCGTCGAATTTGATGGTGTGGGAGAGTTTCGTCCAAAAATCACTTGTTCTATTCAAGTCATTGTAGAGAGGATCGGAAACATTGGACATGAGAGTCACATAGAAATCATTGGGCATTGTCAATATCTTCAGCACTGACCCAAGAATCAAAATCTGAGTTGTATCCTAGCCAGCGAACAAGCAACTGTCTCTTGCCCCTACGAGTACGACTCTTTAATATCTTTTCAATTTGATGAATTTCACTAGTGTTTCTAACTTTTTGCAGTTCATATTCATAAAAACCGCCGAGAATCTCATCATCTTTGGTGTCTCGCAGTCGATATGTCGTGGGCTCAGTGTCCAGGATTTTGGACACTTTAAAAAGTTTGGTGCTCCATAAATAATTCCCCTTTTCAAAAATATTGGTGGTTCAATTAATTCGAACAGTATCACCAACATTGAATTTCTTCTTCACATTTTTTTTCTTTTTCACCATTGGAGTATTGCTTTAGAAAAGCATCCAATATATTTTCATTGTAGTGAACATCCCGAGGGCTTGAGTTGGACAGAGATCGATGAGGTCGATGGTTGTATATCTGCATGATTTTATCTAAATCATGAATAAAAGCCGATGTATTTTTCAGGCTACAATATCTTGAAATTAATAGACGAATCGTTCTTATTAATCGTTCAGCCAATGCAGCCTTTATCGGGCTGTGACTATGATAAAGTGTTGTATTATATTTCAAAAGAACCTTTGCACATGGGGATTAACAAAGTCACTGCCACGATCCGATTGAATTTTTCTATACGAATCCTGTTCAAGAATACTTTCAATGGCCTGAGCAACTTCAACACCTCTCTTTGATCGCAGTGGAATGGCATAGGCATAGCGACTAAAGACACTGATTGCCACCAGAATATATTTGTACGGTGCATTGTGACGCCGTTGAACTGCATCTAAAGTTAAAAGATCCGTTTGCATTATATGCAGAGGGAAAAAGGCTTTAGTTTGTCGATATTGTTTGCCGTGATTCCGATGCAGTGTGTAACTCGGTTCATTCTCTAGATACTCTTTTGCTTTTTTCAATGTGGTGCCGGAGACAACATTAGAAAGCGTTTTGGGAGAACTTAAACTCCCCGCTTCACCAATATTTTCATAGACACCTTTCAGAACTTCATCCATTTTGAACGCAAGCAAGTAGTGTAATGTCCACTCCCCTTTTGCACACTGGAGGGTGAATCAATTCGTCTTCGCTTTTGACTAGCAGCCACAGGTGTTGTAAAATCATTGCTGCTGATAGTATTTTCAAATATTGAATCTTCTTCTTCTTTTTTAAATGGTGTTGGTGTTGGTGTTGTTGGAGGACTATATTCTCTTAGTTTCTTTAGAATTTGCTTATTGCCAATAAGACTTTTGGGAAAGTTTGATACACTTAGAAAGGTGTATAGATTATTGTCAAAGGATAAAAGTCCTTTACGATTCGTCACCATATCACAAATTAAATCAACTAGATTATAACTTTTTCCCTGAATTATAATTCGTTTTCCTGTGCTATCGACTTGAACTTGATCAGCAGTTTCCAACATGAGATAAGTTAATACTCTTTTACTCTGTTCTCGATAGGTCACTGGCAATAGGTTTCCAGATTTTCGATACAATTGAATTCAATTCCTTCTCCTTTGATTGTGCAGAATCTTGAGGAGATGTTTCCTGTTTAGAGGGATCAGTGGCGGCGGCGGTGGGTCTCTCACGATATGGTTTATGTTTGTCCACACGTCGCAATGCATCTTGAAGTAAAAGCAGTTTTTTGTCATCGGCAATATTCTCATCATTAATGAATTTGCTTAGATTGTCTTAAAAATTTTCGACGGACGAGAGGACAAGTTCAAATGGTGTCAATTTATAGGGTTTTGCCATTCACTAGAGAAAACTGTTTACAAGTCCTGCAATTATTGGGAGTAAAAGTGTGAAAAAGCTACCGCCCGCTTGAAGGAGCCGTTTTCTTTTAAAAATTTTCCCCTTGTTTTTACAAGTCAAGGCGCATACAGTGGAACGATGTTGCTTTGTCTGTTGTCTAACACCTTCTGGCAGTTGAACATTGCCCTCAGTTAAATTTAAACAAAGTTCAGATATTAGATTAATGAAATCATTGTCAACACCATGTTTGAGTATAGCCTTCCTAAGCAAGGGTTTTGAAGTGCTTAAAACGGAAAATAAATGCCGTTGTTCGTGTAGTTTCTTCAGTGTCATAACGCCAACTAATAGCCTCTTCTACTGTTCACCGGAAGATATACTGTAATTTCGTTGTTGAAAATGTCGGTGACTACGCGTAGATCCTCGGGTGTGCTCTGATTAAGATCCAGCAAAATGTAACCGTAGGGTTTATTAGTCGCCTGAGTGTACGCTGACAACAGAAATTTAGGGGCGCCGGGGTATATCTGTTTATTGAGAGTTATGAGCGAGCTAGAATCACGAACAACTCGATAGATAATATAGATAGTGCAATTCAAAGCAAGGGTTCACATACATTTGCTCTGATGAAACAGATTGTGTAGAACTAGGGTTATGGAAATGTGTTCATGATGGGAGCGAACAGTGAACAGTTGTAGCATTTCCTGTGAGAACTGTTCAATGGATTCAGCCAAATCATCAATAATCAACCAAGAGTTCGATTCAATACTATTGAAAACATCAAGTCCCCGTATGAATTGTATTGGTATGGTTGTGGCAATTGCTTTTATTTGATCATAGGACTCCTTCCAAATACTATAGCAATAGTAGATTTTTTTCGGTTTTTCCAAAAACATTTTATCGCAATTTTGAATTATTCTAGTTAGGAGTGTTGTTTTCCCCGACATTGAGGGACCACACAGAAACGATCTGAAGGGTGTTTTAAATTGATACATGCTGCTGCTGCTGCTGTTGACCACAGTTGGACTACAACTAACTGTAAATCATACGTGTCCAATGAATAAGTAGTAGTAGTTTTCCCATAGATCTATCTAGTACTGGTTAACAACAACAAAAAACAAAATTATTTCATGGCAACATTTATTTCGGTAACATGAAAACGCTGATTTGTTCATGACATGAACAACACAACGATAAAAATAACACTTGTTCAACAAGAACAGTTGACAACAATATTTCATGGCAGCATTTATTTCAGCACTGCATGAAAACTCTATTTGTTCAACGTGAACTGCAACGATAAAAATGACACTTTATGTACAACATAAAAATAAACACTTTTTGTCCATGAAGAGCAACACTTATTGTCTTTAAAAACACTTTTTGTCCATCAACACTTTTCTGTACAACACTTATTGTCTTTAAACACTTTTCTATACAAGAGCACTTGAAAACAACACTTGAAAACAAACACTTGAAAATTGAACTAGCACAGTTGAACATTATAGTGAATTTAAAAGTGCCCCCCCCCCCCCAACCCCCTGGGTGGCCGCGGGGTGGGACCCCCCACCCCCCGAGAGCCGCGGTGGAAAAAACGTATACAATAGTTGTCGTCACTGCTGCTACAGGTTAGTGGGTTAGTTAGATTAGTTAATTTATGAAGGGGTTGGTGGTGGTGGTTAGTTAATTTATGAACGGGCTGGTGGTGGTGGTTAGTTGGTTAGTCAGATTAGGTTAAATTATCCAGACCAAGTTGATTGCGATAGTCTATGCATTCAACTCGGTCTGAAATACGGTAGTGGCCATGAGGCAGGACACTCACACCATTCTCGAGCACATAGACTTTGTCAGATATACATGACATTGCATTCTTTTCCACTCTCACAGTATAATTTCTATACTGTAGAGAGCGAATTGCAAGCACTTGTGCTCTCGGCACTAGGCTACTTTCTACACAGTCTCTGTACACGCTCATGTTGAAATTGCTCTATACAAAATGTGTAGGCACCCCTTTACACGCCTTCTTTTCATCCCCACTATGAGTTTTAACGCAAAAAACTTTGGGACCTGGGAACACCACCCTGGATATCAAATCACTCCCCGTCTCTGATTTTAACATTAATAGTTGGTTGGGGGCTTGACGTTTCACCAACTCGGGGTAGAGTGATGGATTCCAGTTGGTGAAATCCATCCGCGAGCTGATGTGTTCCCCCTTTTCTAAATCACCCAATACATCTTCGGTCCCATTTACCTTTAACAGCAGAGAATCTTTATCCCCATAGTAAACTTGAACCTCCCCCTCCCGTCGCCATTGCACCTTGCACACATTGTAAAAAAACGACAACATGAGCTTTTTGGAAATTTCTAGTACTGAACTGCCGCCCGCTATATTCTTGTTCAGTACCACATTTCCTTTCTTTCTGTGTAGAAGAACCATGCCAGTCTCTATGCTCGTGAACGATGTAAAATTGGGATCGGCAATAATTCGTGCACACTCTAGAGGGTCAGTCACGACGTCGCAGCGAGATCTGTTACGTACGCTTTCACACATTTTGCCAAACGCTGAATTTAGGATGAGTTTGTACATTTTCTTCTCCACCTTTGAGTTTGCCCTAGAGCGTTTATCGACAAAAGTATCGATAAACGTTTTTAAATATGGTCGCTGATTGAACTGCAGGACCCTGTGTATTTTGGTGATCTTGAAACCATTGTTCACCATCCAGTGCAAAAGCACATGGTGAACAACGATATTCTCCTTAGGGTCCAAATCTGCAATCAGTTTTTGCTTAGAGGGAGTCCAGTGCATCCCCATATCCTCAACCAATGATCGATTGTAGGGGCTCAATGAGTCCCTGCTCACGGGTCGATTGATACAGGGAAAAACAAAATCTTTGACGGAGTCGTGAAGCGCTAGAGGAATGTGACCGTCAATTTCAAAGAACCATCCTTGTGGCCCATTGTCCTCGACGGTGGTAATGTCGGGGAACTCACAAGGATTCTCAAGCCATTGATAGTTCCCACACGGCAAAGAGTAGTGAGACATTGCCGAGGGGTACAATGAGTTCATGTCCAAGAACACTGCATTTGACTTTGCACCGCTGTTTTGTCCGCTCGGATCGGTTGACAAGACGCGGTCCCCATGAAAAACATACCCTCCCCTCATTGAACGCTCTACAAAAAGGTGCTGATCTACATCGGTGATTAGGCCTATTTCCTCCCTACTAATTTTTAAAATCAAATCCATCACCAAATGGGGTGTGGAAAAATAGTAGCCTATATCTAACCTGAACTCTGAATAGATTTGGTCTGTGTTCTTACAGACTATATCCAACAGAGTTAAAACGTAACTGGCCAAGTACAGTCTACAATAATCCCACCCATTTTTACAATCCCCCTTAGACCACACCTTCTTGGCAAACTCATACTCCTCGGCTGTGCATTCACTGCTGGCCAGTGAATTGTAGAAAGCTTCAATTGGAGGTAGTTTCACCTCACTTAAGCGAGCGCCAGAACAGTAATAATCGTATGCGTATATACCTTTGCAGGTCAACAGATTATACATTTCACTGTCTGGAAAGTGCTGTTTAAGCAAGGGAAAGCTATCAAAATTCTCGCTTTTCTGCACTTGAATCAATTGACTCAATGCCTTGGGAAAAAAACTAAAAGAATCTAAAAACCTGATTTTATTCCAACACGTATGCCCATTATCCACTGCCTGCCATTTCAGCTCGAGAAGCAACTACTTCTCGGCCGATTTGGGAATAATGTTATAGGTAAATGAGTTGTTTACCCATGGACTGTCTACTCACCCTCCCTCCCTATGCATACGTGCGAGTGCCGGTAAAATAAATTTTAAATCATAACTTGAGTTGTGAATAAAAACAGGGATAAAAAACTGCTGGCTAACATTTAAGTTACACGATTGATGCGCAACCCCTCTAAAATTACTACCCTCAGATGATATTTCCTGCCACAAGTGATTATGATCTCTGACTTTCCCCCTCCCACCATCACCTCTTTTCCCTTTAGTCCCCTTATCCTCCTCTACAAACTCCCCCTTACAAACCCAACATATTTTTTGATCTTTAATCGCGAGACGATCCTCTGCAGACAAAACCATTGGATAATGGGTATTTCTCAAACGAGAAATAGCACCATTAGTAGTGCAAATTAGTTTAGTCAGTGCCTTGACCATACACTCGTTCTCATCCAATGTTTCTACTATTTCTAACAACCGCATGGTGTTAGAACTGTCTCTTTGTGCATGAGCATAGGACACTGCAATAGCTTTATGTTCTTTGATTCGGTTTGGAAACTGGAGATCGTTCACCTCTACCAGCTTAGCTTCACAGTCCAAAGATATTTTGTTGCACTGGAGGAGGGTGTTCTGGAAATTTTTGAAACGTAAAATGGACCTATCCCCTGAAACCGTTTCCACTGTCTGGTAGCCATGCCGGCTAAAATGCCTCATGTGATTTTGCAACTTTAATTCAGTCCAAAATCGAGAGAGGCATGTCGGACAGTAGAAACGGGTTCCCCTATTCTTACCCTCCCCCAGAACTCTACTGATGTCTGTAATAGGGTTAAAATGGCCAATTGTATTCGGTTCACTAGGTGGTGTGTACAACAACCAAACCCAGTGTCAGACCAAATCAATTGACGGACCCCTTACAGGGAAGACCACCCCCTTCTTTTTCAAACGAACCCCATCTTCAAATTCAGTTTCATACTGAACCACAGTAACGCAGATATTTAAATGGGCATTAGCCCTTTCAAAAATATCAATAGATCGTAGCGTTACTGGGTATTTTCCTTCTAAACAAGAGAAATCTACAATGGGGAAATTGGACCCTTCCTTCCAATGTACAGCCCAATCGTCTAAATTCGTCTTGGTAGCGTCACGTGCTAGAGGTTCGAATGCTGATATGAGGAAAGCATACCTTAAACAATTTTTGACCTGTTTCAAAACAGATCCGCTGGACATCTTGACAACCTTCTAGATCTGGATTATATTTTAAAACTGTATCCCTATGCCCCCCTCTTAAAATAAAATCTTTCTTAAATTTACAGATATTCACACTTAAATTTTCAATAAATAAAACTACAGACCCACTACCGTTTTCGTTAAAGTTCTCAAGATGCGCTATAATTTGACCTACCCACTCCGAAAAAACACCCTCAAAATTTTCTAAATTCGAATAAATCAAACGCATCTCGGAATGTACATAATGATAATAAACTTCGCTTTTCCCCTCATTTAAATAGAACACCTTTAAAACAATAGAAACCTTAATTGAATCCCTCCCCACCCCACAATTGAATTTGGTTCTCCAGCAGTGCACGAATTTTATCTTCATAGTCATGCACAATTTCTATGGGATCAAACACAAATTTTCCCCCCATAAGTGAATTAAATGGGTTCCCAAAAGTCGCAGTGTAAACAACTATTGCATTTAAAATCGAATTTGACAATTGAAAATCGGGAAAAGTCGTGAATTGGTCATTAACCCCCTCCCCCTCTTGTATATCATCAACACTCCCTCCCCCAAGTTGTTCAACAATATTTGGGGTATGCGAATGTTCCACTTCAGTTGTTTGAAGTGGAAGTAGGTAATCAATGGGGCTAGAGGAGGATTCCCTGTTAAATCGTCTAAAATTAACATGGTATTTGGACTTAGCAAAGGCAAGTCCCCCTCTGAACTAGGAACATTACCTTGCTCAACTGTGCTAGGTTCTACATTGAAATAATTACTTAAAAAATTATTAATATTAAAAGGTGTTTCATCGGAATTAACAGTACCATCCCATTCATTGATATGTGAATTGTCCTGAATGACATGAAATTCCCTAGACGTGAGTTCTTCCTCTCCTTCATCAACTGATGAGGACGATGATGATGATGAATAAGGGCCAATGCTCCAATCTATAAATGAAAAAAATAGCTTATTTTCAAAGTGTTCAAATCATCCCTAACTGTTTTTAAAATTTGGATTATTATTTAAAACGCGCTTAGTAGTAGTAGAAGTATGCACATAGTAGCATTTGGTTAATTCAACTGAAAGTTCCAAAATATCAAACTTAATATAAGATATTTACAATCTAAAACGCCGCTTTACATAAAATTGACAATTTGATTTTGTTCAAACAACCCCCTTTCCCAATTTCCAATATTTAATGCTCCCCCCCTCCGAGCCGGCCATCGCGGCGCTTTCCACGCAGCGCTTTCCGGCGGCGCTTCTCGGGCCCACGCGGCGCTTCCCGGCCCCCACCGTGGCTCCCAGCCCCTTTACATAATGTTCAAAAGTTGAAATATTCGCTTAGACGGCATAAGTCGCTATTTCTCTCTAATTCCCAGTTCTACAGGTTCGGTGAACTCCTCACTAGCTCACAATTATTGTAAGCCACCGCGCGAGTGTTCCGATTTCCAAGACTGAACTTCAACAGGTAGGAAAATACACAATTAAATGCTGTAAACCGTTAACTCAGTATATTGTCAACATTTTCCCCTCGCTAAAATCTTGGCAAGGGTTTGTAAGATTGAAAGCTATTTTAAAAATATCCTTGCGCAAATTACGGGATCCATATGTGACAGATAGATAATTGGGAATAATCTCTCAGTTCCTTCTTCTCTTAAAACTAGTGAATATTCAATTGTGAAAAAAATAGCATTTGAGTTTCATAGTGGAGAGATAGCAGTAAACTAGAAAATTACCTAAAAATATTATTATGAGATAGCGAAGCGATAGCAACAGAGAAAATAGCAAAGATTAGAAAAAAGAGCGGTTTCTTTGCAAAAAAATTACATTATATTTAGATATCTCCGAGGGAGGGGGAGCAGAGAAATTTAAAACAATGGTTGGGGGCGAGGGGTTAATATTTTAATATCCCGCTGAGATAAGTTTATATTAGTTTGAAAATAAAAGTTTTGTTTTTATATATTTCTATAAGATAGTTTGAGAAAAAAAAATGCTCACATTTGCAAATTCCGGCTGTATTTTAATGCCCGAAGGCCCAGGCGAAGCATGTTGTACCATCGGCGGTGGGCCTTATGTAGACGGGGCAGGTAGTCCATAGAAAGCAGCTGTCCATTTACTCTTTAGTTTTTGACCTGGTTGCATTGCAGCCTGCATAGATGGTTGCACTTGGGCAGTTAACACTTGTTTTGGGGTCGGGCCAGCATAGTTAATAATGGATGGTCTTGTCTCATCCACTCTCGCTTTCTTAGTGGGAGGCGCCATACATTCTTCACAATTGGCCTTAAAGAAGAGAAAAAAGTTAGTATCGAAAATAATTTCCCCCTTTTTACAGAAAGAAAATTAGTACCCTCATCCATATAACTTTGTCTAGAAAAGCATTTATCACTAAGAAAGCAAAACGTAAAAAAAATTCGTGAAATATATAGTCGCATCCTTTTGAATCTGAGAAAGATGAATTACGGCTAACTGAGCCGTTCAAAATTCAGCCTATGAAAGTCGGCCTAGTTTGTTTCTAAGCTGTTTGAAGAAAATCTCCTTAATACTAAACGTTGAAAATGTGAATATTTAGTCTTTACTTATTTAGCCAAACATCGAAGCATTGATCTAAGCTATGGTTCTTTTTCAGTTACCCAATAAACAAAAACAAGTTTTTTCTAACTGAAAGTAAGGAGCGTCATTAAAATTTAAAACGAACAGAAATTATTCCGTATATGAATGGGGCTAAATAAAAGTTCAAATAAGGGATAATTCCCCTTTTTTACAGAAGGAAAATTAGTACCCCCATCCCCAGCCTAACCATAATTTTGTCTAGAAAAGCATTTATCTCATTTTAGTAAGGCAAAACGTAAAAAAATTCGTGAAATATACTAGTCGCATCCTTTTTTGAATCTGAGAAAGATGAATTACGGCTCACTGAGCCGTTCAAAATTCAGCCTATAAAAGTCGGCCTAGTTTGTTTCTAAGCTGTTTGAAGAAAATCTCCTTAATACTAAACGTTGAAAATGTGAATATTTAGTCTTTACTTATTTAGCCAAACATCGAAGCATTGATCTAAGCTATGGTTTTTTTTCAGTTATCCAATAAATAAAAACATGTTTTTAGTCGCATTCTTTTGAATCTCTGAAACCTTTGGAAACTAAACTGCTAACGCTAACGAACAGGAAGTGCTTTAAAAAAGGGTCAGAGCTAATTATAGGCCTCGCGCTGGAGCCTTGTGTCAAAACCAGAGCGGGTTAATAACAACAGCGACGGATGTCTCAGTTAGAGAAAAGATTACAATAGAGAAAAGTCTAAATTTATCGAGAAAGATAATTATTTCTATTTGCGAGAATTTTGTTTGTAAAACAATGGGGGATGGGTTAGGTTTTGAGGGTAAAAAGAACATATTTTATGTTTTCTATCGAGTATAAAGATTGCATAGTGATGTTTGTATTAGAGTGGGAGGGGGGAGGGGATTTACCTGAATATACTGGAGGGTGACCAAGGAAAATAATTTTATTTTGAAAATAAAAATTAAAAATGTACTCACATTGCTAATTGTGGCTGTCAAGGCTTCAACCTCATCAATATCAGTTGTTTGAACTGTGTCACAATACTTTCTGATAATTTAATCACAATGCATGTCCGTTATATACGAAATCTCAAGGGCGAATTGCTATGTAATGGGGAAAACCATATGTAACCAGCCCTCTGATTGGCTGAGAAGGGGATGTATCCGACTCGCTGATTGGTTGAGAAGGAAACACGTGATCTAACTGTTTCCTATTTCTGGACACCTTGACATTCGCCTCGAGCGTGCACTTACAACAACAACAACAAATAAATCGACCTTTGGAAATTTAGGTCATTGACCCCATTAACCACGTGTTCTCCCTAGGGAGGCTATGCCCATATTAGGAGTCCCGTCAGCATTAAGCTAAATTGTAGATGGCAGCAGGGGTGAGGAATAGGACCTTTAGGGTCATCTCTACTGTCAGCACAGCCCCCCGGGGCCCGACGGGAGGTGTTGTAAGTTATGCTTTGGGAGAATATATGGTTCTTATTGAAGGGATGCTCGTAAAAAATTCAGAGGTTCTCTGTTGATTGGAAATTGAAAGTTCTACTTCAGTTTTTTAGAGTCAAAAGATATTTGAGGGCAACTAGCCCCCCACGCCCCTTTTCCCCCAAATGCATCCAATAAAAATTGTGAGAAAGCTATTAAGATAAAAATTGCTCAAAAGTCAGATAACAAAAATTCAGGTATCGTTACACCCCCCCCCCCCCAGGGTCCGGGGGCAGGCGTTGTAAGTTATGCCCTTGGGCATATATTATTTGTATGAAAGGGATGCTCGTATAAACTTCAGAGAGGGCTCAGTTGATTGGATATTGAACTTTCGAGCTCACTTTTTAATTGTCAAAAGAGATCGGAGGGCAGCTAGCCCCCCCTCGCCTTCTTTTTCTAAACCCATCTGATGAAAATTTTGAGATAGACATTTTGTTAAAAATAGTTCAAAGGTCGGATAAGAAAAAAAACCAGTGTCAATAAAACCGCCCAAGGCACAGGGGAGGGCGTTCTAAGTTATGCCCTAAGGGCATGTATGATTCTTATGAAGGGGATGCTCTTATAAACTTCATAGAGGAATCATTTGATCGGAAATTGAAAGTTCTAGTTCACTTTTTAAGAGTCAAGAGAGTTAAACTAGACCCCCACGCTCTTTTTTCTCCAAACCCGTCCGCTACAAATTTTAAGATAGCCAGTGTTTTGAAAATTGTTCAAAAATTAGATGACAAAACGCCCCCAGAGCCCGGGGGATAGGCGTTGTAAGTGTTGTTCTGGGGGCGTATGTGGTTTTTATGAAAGGGATGCTCGTATAAATTTCAGAGGGGGCTCATTTGATTGTAAATTGAAAGTTTTAGTTCAATTTTTAAGAGTCGAAAGATTTCCGAGGGCAACTAGCCCCCCCACACCCTTTTTTCCCCAAGAAAATCCGATAAAATTGTTATAATACCCACTTCATTAAAAATAGTTCAAAGGTCAGATAAGAAAGATTCCTTTGTCGACAGAACCCGCCAGGGCCCGGAGGCAGGCGTTATGAGTAATGCTCTATGGGCATATATAGTTCTTATGGAAAGGATGCTCGTATAAATTTCGAAGAGGGCTAATTTGATTGGAAATTGAAAGTCCTTGTTCACTTTTTAAGAGACGAAAGAGATCGGAGGGCAACTAGCCCCCCTCCTCCATGCCCTAATTGCATCAGATAAAAACTTCGAGATAGACATTTTTTTAAAAATAGTTTAAAGTTCTGATAACAAAAAACTCCGGTGTCGACACATCCCCCCAGGGCCCAGGGGTAGGCGTTTAAGTTATGCCCTGGGGGCATATAGTTTGTTATGGAAGGGATGCTCGTATAAAATTCCTAGAGGACTCAGTTGATTCAAATTGAAAGATGTAATTCACTTTTTAAGAGTAAAAAGTGATCTGAGGGCAACTGGCCTCCCCAATTTGAGGTAGCTATTTTGTTAAAAATAGTCCGAAGGTCATATAAGAAAAACTGCTTTACGTATGGTTATTTCGTTAAAAATAGTTCAGAGGTCAGATAAGAAAACTCCTGTGTCGACACCCCCCCCCCCCCCCAGGGCCGGCGAAGGAGTTGTAAGCATTGCTCTGGGGGCATATATGGTTCTTATGGAAGGTATGCTCGTATAAACTTCAGAGAGGGTTCATTTGAATGGAAATTAAAAGTTGTAGTTCATTTAATCAGAGTAAAAAAAGATCGGAGGGCAACTAGCCCTTCCTGCCCTCCACCACTTTGGGTGTATCGGATGGAAAAAACCATCCGACAAAAATTTCAGGTGACTATTGTGTTAAAAATAGTTCAACCATCAGATATTAAAACTCCAGGGTCGACACAACCCCCCAGGGCCCAGGGACAAGCGTTGTAAGTTATACTCTGGGGATATACATGGTTCTTATAGAAGGGATACTCGTATAAACTTCAGAGATGGCTCATTTGATTGAAAATAGAAAGTTCTAGTTCACTTCTAAAAAGTCAAAAGAGACCGAAGCTTAATCTGGTCCCCCACGCCCTTTTTTCCCCTACCCATCCGATGAAAATTTTGAGCTAGCAATTTTGTTAAAAATAGTTCAAACATTAGATAATATAAACTCCGAGGTTGAAAGAAACCCATTTTTTCACTTTGAAATTGTTACTTTGATATCAGTTTTGATACTTTGATGAATATTTGATTTTTTTAAAGTTTTGTTTTGAAATAAGGAATTTTGAAAAACTTAAAATTTTCTGCAATCAAAAAGGACAAAAATTAATTAAAAAAAAACTTTCAGAAAAACAAGTTTTTCAAAGAAGAGTAAAGGCCATTTTAAACTTAAGCTCAGCAGATACAAATAACTTTTAAAATTCAAACTCAAAACGACCAGAAATTACTGTTAAAGAATAAATGAAACCCAAAACGAACATAAATTAAATAAACAATCATAGTAAAAACATACAACAAGTAATAATATAAATGAATAAATAGATCTTAAAGTGACTAATGCTTAGATTGAATATGAAAATCAAGCTTTAAACGAATAAAAATATTTTCCTATTATAGAAAAAATTAAACTTAATACGAACAGAAATTAAAAAAACAATCAATGCGAACAAACAAACAATAGATATTAATGTAAATTAATAAATAAATCTTAAAACGAGTGAAGCTTAAATTGAATATGCAAATCAAGCTTGAAACGAACAAAAATCACCACAGACAAGAGTTTGGGTACGACCTCCTTCTCTCACTGTAAAAGTTTAAAATCTAATGCGTCATTGGCGCTTTACTGAAAACTATGAGCGTCTTGAACAGTCTCGGGAAGTATAAACAACATCAAATTGGATAATTGCTGTATAATCATATTAATTGTTGAAAGATCCATCAGTTCAAGAATTTATTTCACTGTAATTGTATTTTTATTTTCAATGCCGTAAGAACTGGAAAAGAAAATATTTGTAATATAATCCATTTTCAGTTAAGCGCCAATGACGCAGTAGGCTTTTATTTACACTAAGGAAAGGAGGCAGTATCCAAAAACTTGTTTCTAGGGAAACTATAATGGTCTTTAACAACTTTAAAAAGAGCTAATAAATTAAACTGAATATTTGATATATAATGATATTAATTGCTGAAAGCTCATCAGTTCAAAACGTTACTATAATTTTAATGTTTATTTTCAATATGAAGTACAAAAGAAAATATTTGTCATAAAATTGGTTTTCAGTAAAGAGCTAATGACGCAGTAGGTTTTAGACTTTTACAGTGAGAGAAGGAGGTCTTATCCAAACTCTTGTTTGTGGTGATTTTTGTCGTTTCAAGCTGGATTTGCGTATTCAATTTAAGTTTCACTCGTTTTAAGATTTATTTATTAATTTACATTAATATCTATTGTATGTTTGTTTGCATTGATTGTTTATTTAATTTCTGTTCGTTTTAAGTTTCACTTATACTTCAATAGGAAAATATTTTTTTTCGTTTTAAGCTTGTTTTTCATATTCTATCTAAGCATTACTCGCTCAAAGATCTATTTATTCATTTATATTATTACTTGTTTTATGTTTTTGCTATGATTGTTTATTTAATTTCTGTTCGTTTTGGGTTCATTTATTCTTTAATAGTAATTTCTGGTCGTTTTGAGTTTGATTATTAAATGGTATTGGTATCTGCTGAGATTAAGTTTAAAATGGTCTTTACTTTTCTTTGAAAAACTTATTTTTTGGAAAGTTTTATTTGATTAATTTTTAACAATATCGTCGTGAACTTGGTTATCAAACACCATATTATTTAATGCCTTTAAACTCAGTGTTTATAAAAAGTAACGCATTATCAAAGAAGTTCGCTCAAAGTAAAACATTAGAACTAAGATTAAGAAAATCACATAAAAATTTTTAATTCAGTATTTTTAATTTAATTTTGAATATCAAAAGCCAGTATATTTGACACCTTTATACTTAATAACTTTAAAAAATTAAATCTTTTCAAAGTGAAAACTAGATAAATTAAATCCCTCCTGGAAATAAAATGATAATAAAAGACACAAACGTAACAGTAGTAATGCATCTATTCACACGAATGGGGCTCCTTATTTGGAAGACAACTGGACTCCGGCCAGAACATCTAAAAATAGACTATGACGATAAAATAACGGGGACTCCAAATAAGGAGTCACAAAGAATATTCTCTATCAAAGTGTTAGATCCATTGTGACAGAAATTCTATTTTTAATATAGTTTCCTTTTGAATTCACATTTATAAATAAAGCGTACATTTGAGTCTAGTGTATCAGTTATA
Organism: Artemia sinica; assembly: GCA_027921565.1. Lineage (NCBI taxonomy): Eukaryota > Metazoa > Arthropoda > Branchiopoda > Anostraca > Artemiidae > Artemia > Artemia sinica. The sequence goes on from JAPEVW010000046.1 coordinate 1,328,737, forward strand.
ATTCATTTATTGATTGGACAATCTAAAGTTGACATTATGGAGAATCAAAATGGCGTTAACCAATTCTTTGATGTAAGTTTATTTTATATGATTAAATAGTTTCTAAATAATCAATTAAGATATTTCTCCCTTCAAATAGTTTCGATAGACGTTGTATTTCCAAAGTCTAAGAGCTATATTTGTTCACACAAATTTATAAAGAAATAAAACACATTAAAATACGACAATTTAGTGGGTAAGCAAGTAAGTAAGTATGATGGCACTAGACCCTTAAGGTCCAAACCGGCGGTGCTCCGTTTCGTGGCCCTCAGCCAGGAAGTGTAATTTAGCGGGTAAAAAAAAACGAAGCTTATATTTCAACTTATTTCAGTTTTAGGTTTAAATTATCCGTTAGTATCTTAATGACTTTTTTCAACATTGACAACCTATCGTTATTATCCGAAAAAACTGTATTATCGTTATTATCCAAAAAACTGTATTTCACATAATCATAAAATTAAAAAAAAACATTCATATAGCCTTGTTTGCATTAAGGTGTAAAATAGGGTGACTCTTAAACTGTTCCACATTCCTGATCTGTAGAAAAGGCTGTTATTATTCAAGAGTGCATCAGATATTTAATTTTAGAATGTAAAATCAGTCATTTGCCAAGTATTTTTCTCCTGTAGCCTGCTAATCTCGTATCGTTTTCATTAGGGCCTGAAAAACAGGAAAGTTCTTTTTCTATGTTCGAATAGATATCGGGGCTAATTAATTAAATGCTTTTGCATAGATGTAAATGTTGGAGGGAGGGAATATGAGAGAGGGGGCATTCCCCTTATTAAGAATAAAATTATTAGAAAAACTAAAATATAATTTTTATTTAAGGAAATTTCTGAAGAAGAACCTTGGGTAAAGCGATAAAAATTATTAAGTTCCATTCAAATCGAAACATTATCACCACCCACAAGACCATCTGTGATATTATATGCACCCCCTAGCAGATATGAAGCTGCCAGTACTTCTGTGATGACTACAAATGACAATAATATCCAGCATGATGTTCCATAATATGAATCGTCAATGCACGGGGTAAGAAAAAATTATATTTTACCGTTTTGTCTTGATTGTATTTTTCCAATATAAAGAAAAACTAAATTTCATTGAATAATTTATGAAAATGATTAGTATTGAAATTTTTTATAATTCAATTTAAAGATGATTTACGTTTCTTCCTGAAAACCGAGAATTTTTCGGACAGCACAAAAGAGCTGCTTTTAGCATGGACAACACTTTAGTAAAAAGTGCCGCTATAATTTTTCAGTTATTCTTTTCTTTCCAACAGATCATTTAGCATTGAAGGAGTTATTATAAAAAACTATGATGGTATATTGAATGTTCTAGTGCATTATTTAAAAATAATTCAGCATTGAGATAGCCATCGTAATATTTGAAAAAGTTCAAACAACTATGTGTGTTTCGGAGAATGTAAACTCTATCGTCTGTTGAGCATAGTTCATAAGCTATGTAAATTAACACCTGTTAACATTTTTTTTTATTTACAGTGGTATTGGGGAAAGATGGTACTTTGGTGTGGGGACTGGGAAAGTATGATATATGGTTTTCCAAAAAAAGATTTACGAGTTTTATAATTCAATTTAAAGATGGTTTACGTTTCTTCTTGAAAACGGAAAATTTTTTGGACAGCGCAAAAGCTCTGCTTTTAGTATGGACAGCAGTTTAAATAATATGAAAATATAACTCGCTAATAATCTATTTTTCGACTCTTATAAAACAGAATCAATTACACAATGAAAATGGATTCTTTTATTATTGTAGGTTAACAAGGATGACTTACCACCACCACCTCCACTACCAAGTCAAGGAATGTGTGACTTCATTGAGGATACATCTTTGATCGTGCCGCCACCAACAGATTTTTGTGAGAGTCAACTCATTGTGCTGGCATCTGTCGACAATGAACTTGAATGGTAGAGTAAAGTTTTAAAGGAGTGTTTTGGTGGTAGTGAGAATTCTGATGATTTGTCTTCTAACACTATCGATGATAATGATCCTGAGTGGACGGATAACTTTTTAAGGCAACATTTTATTGATAGTAATGTTACTACTTCATTTAATATACCACGTAGTGCATTTGAACAGGGCTTGGAAGTTAGTTTTGCCCAACTAGATGCATTTGAAGATCAAAGTGTGTCAGAGCACGATTTCGGTTGGATAGATCAGATGAGTCCTAACACCTGTTGGATTTTAGATATTTTTTTCAGAGACTTAATGAGAACCCTCCCCCCACTGATTTAATGGACCATACCCTAATTCAGTCGAGTATAATTGATGAAGAACAAAATAAATTTGCTTGGGCAGATTCCTGCAGCCCAGACACACTCGAAGCTATGTTAAGTGAACTAGGGGATTTTACTCAACGCACCAACCCTCATGTTGAGGTTGAACAGAGTGGTGGTGGTAGTGGAGATATGCAAATCTCTCCATTGCAAATTTAAATGTAAATATATGTATTTTTAAAAAAGATTTTATTTTAAGAGTTGTTTATAGGGAGACAGGTACAGTTTTAAACAAATTTGTTTCGAAAGAGGGCAACAGTGTTTCATGTACGCATTTCTTATAGCGGCCTTCCGACCTCTGTAAGTTAATGCTACTAAGACGAAGTTGGATGATTTGGTGGCTAATGGAAGGAAGGGGTCAGATTTTTTCTAAAGTAGATGTCAGTTGCTTAAAAGGTAAATATCCTGTAACACTCAAGGGGATAGATATTTTTGAACGGGCTAACGAAACATTAAAGATTGGTGTTACGGTGTTAAAATATGAAACAGAATTTGATGAGGGGGACCACAGTAACGAAAAAGGAGTAGTATTTCCAGTGAGGGTTCCGTCGATTGAATCAGTGAAGCACTGGGTCTGGCTTCTTTACACACCAACAACAGAGCCTGATTCAATTGGAAATTTTAATCCAATCATAGACATTAGTAGGGTTCCAATTACAGTAATTAGAACTATTGTCCAATATGTCAGTCTAGATTTTGGACTGAATTAAAGCTAAAGAATCATATGAAACACTGCAAACGTCATGGATATCCATCTGCGGAAATGGTTAACGGTGATAGGGCAATTTTACGGTTTATAAATTTTCCGAATACACTTTTGAAAAGTGATAAGGTTAGTTTGAACTGTGAGGCTAAACTCACATATGTGAATGACGCATAAAATTCAAATCGTATTAAAGAACATCAAGCTATTGCAATCTCTTATGCCCACACTTAAAGGGACTCTAGTAATACCATGCAACTGTTAGATGTTGCAAATAGGGTCAGGAAGAGGTTAAGGGACTAGGAGATTCAGGTGTGGCATGCACGAGTGAATGAGACCCGATCACTGGAGTTATATGCAAAGTCTAAGGAGTAGTGGGGAGAAGAATTGTATTTTAAGGCGGGGCTTCAAAAAAGACAACAAAAGTTGATTATTTGTGTTAGGTCAGATGGGTTACCACTAGGTGAGAGAAGGAAGTATCTGGGAGGGATTAGGCAAGCTTCGGGTCCCTACTTCTGCCACATGTGCGGGAAAGAGGAAAATTTGGTTCATTTTGTGGGGAAATGTAGCGAATTAAAAGATTTAAGGAAAGAATTGTTTGGGATAGAGGCTTGGGAGAGAGATGAGACAATAAATTTATTAGCAAGGAAAGATATGGAAGGTATAATGAGATTCGGAAGGTTCCTGACGATGGGTATAGAGCATAGAGAAAGGTTTATTTTTTTTAAGATTAGGGATGAGGGTGATATTTCACTAGTTTAGATTATAGTTTTGTGCCATTTATGCCTGTATGAAAGTGTCTTTGTTTTTGTGACCACAGCCCTTTAGGCTTTTGTGTCAACAAATTCTAAATTCTATTCTCTAATACCTGTATAATATTGATTTTAGTGCCCTAGGAATAAAATGTTTTAAACATGTATGTAAATTTTTTTTATTAATAAAAATAATGTTCATACACAACAATGACTTTTGTCTCCTCTTTAGATTTCTTCTTCTAGTGTGTATAGGCAAGTGTCGAGAACAACTAATGATGATAGATCATTTGATTTCACTGTATATTGATCTTGATTGGCTGCAAAGTCAGGATCACATTTTATACGATACAGTGTAACTTCACTCTTATTGTATCTCTTTGTATAGTCAATGATATTATTTTCATTCTTATTGTAAAATTCACGTGTTTCAATTTGCCTAATTGAAGCAATATCAAATATAGTGTTTTCAAATGGTGAATCACATTCTGTAACAGCTAAATAAAAATCAGTAGGTTCTTAGTCATAATAGCCAGTGTCTTCACAACGATGACGTAGAAACCAAATTGTGTTGTTGCCCCCAACTGTTGAAACGTAGACCTGATTCTTCCTCTCAAAATAAATTAAAACCACGACAATACCAGTCTCGTAGCAATAAACTAAAATTTCGTTTAGGGTTCTTTCCAATCATACCAGGATAGGTATTTTACCACTGATCACATTTGTCATAGTGACAATTGGAGCACAGATGTCCTTTAGGGTGAAATTCACATATCTCTTCAAGACAAGAATTACTGTTTTTAATTTGTGCTGCATATCCTCTATGTAATTTACATGGTTTGTATATTCTACTCTTTTCGTCATACTCATCAATAATTGTACAATTCTAACATGATGACCAGCTGCCAAGGGTACACATACATAGTGGACATGTATAGAACATTTTTCCAGTGTTAACTCTCTCTCAGCTAAAATAAAACTGATATGCGATCGATAAATTGAGAGAAAGAGAGAGAGCGGAGCAATTGTTTGACGTCACAAAACCTGTTTGAATAGGATCTTATCTCTTATCTAGATAGAGCTTTAAATTTCTAAGGTAGTATATTCAAAAGTGAATCCACAATATCATTTTGCTTTGTTTCAATTAATTTATCAGAAAATTGAGTAAATGCATTTGAGTCATATCGTAAAAGTTAAATACAATAGTCCAAAGTTGGAAAATCGTTTCTGATTAGATCATCAATTATTCTGTGAGAAAATATTTTCCTTTGAAGAGACAACTTTAGAAAATCATCATCTAGAATCAAACATTTTTTCATAATCACAAGATTCAACATAATTCTCTCTTTCTCAAATTCATTCATTTTTCAATACTAACCCTCTCACAGCTGACTTTAGACTAACCAGGATTCGTTCTACTTCAAGAATATTCGCTAACCTACTTAATATAACTAGAAAAAAAAAAAATCAATTTCGAAACATTTTTATTGTGTATAGTTACCACAATAATAATAATATATATTACGTATACAATTACTGATATAACTTGTTCTTCTCAATATGTTTCACTATTGCATTTAAAGCAGCTTGAAGTCTATGTATATGCATTATATCAATTTTCGTTGCGAAGCATAGTTGTTCCTCCAATTTAAATTTCATCAATTGCATCACGTATCTTGCAAACACGTCATCCCATTCCAGGATTAATCGAGATCCTCTTGTAATTTCTACTGCTATGTTTGGTACTCTTGTCGTTGTATCATTGCTGCTGCCACTATCAACTTCTAATAGTGTAAACATACCACTCATTATTGCAAATATATATCTTCTATAGTAAAAACGAGTATAATCAAACTTTTCTCTCTCTGAATTCTATTCTCTTACTAATTTGAACTATATTGAAAATCTTTCCTTATATTACTTCTGGTTATTATGAGCGGCTGTTAGGGCCTCTTGGTTATTTTCAGCCGTCCATATTTGGACTCCCGTTATATTATCGTCATAGGCTATTTTTAGATGTTCTGGCTGGAGTCCAGTTGTCTTCTAAATAAGGAGCCTCATTCGCATGAATAGATGCATTACTACTCGTATTCGTTCAAGGGAAAATACAGAAATTCCTGGTATTCCGTTCAGGGGAAATATTTCTGATTGCAGTGGCCTCATATAAAAGCTCATGGGTACTCTTGCAATGCAAGCAACAGTTGATGGCGTATTTTTTACCTTAATTGCCCCTTGTCAAGTTATTTTCCTTGTGTTTTCTATAATTATACGAACTGTCTCAAGTACTAATAACTGCACTAATTGCTAAACAATTAAATATTTAGGATCACCATAAAAAGCTGATTCTTTGATTGAATATTGTCAGTAGCTAGGCTCTTATACTTTCGATATTGACAAGGATCATTGTTTACTTACCATTTATTACTATGAAGAATTGTTTTTTTGCTCCAACCAAGTCATATAGAAAAAATGTTTATGGGAAACTGGAAAGGGGTCACTCAATCACAAATTAGAACTTATATATAATTTTTGATTGAGTTGCCTCTCCGAAAACCACACTGAGTCTCACTTAATGGGCCATGCTTCGTAAGATGACCATAAAAGCGTTGGTGGACCACTTTCTCAAGTATGTTGGAGAACAACAGCAATATTGAGATTCGTCTCCAGTTACGCATATCTGAATTCAAACCTCCTTTGAACAGAGGTATTACTTTAGCTTGTTTCAAGGCATCAGGGAAGGTGCCTGTTGTCAGGGATATGTTAATAATGTTAAGCAAGGAAGGAAGTAGATACATCATTATAGCTTTAAATGTCCTTAGATTTACACCATCAATCCCGGCAGAATTTGATTTAATATTCTTAACAATTTTTATAACCTCATCACTTGTACATTTTTCAAACCGAAACTCCAATCCTTCCCTTCTCACATCCACAAATTCACCTGAAAGAAAATTTTTTGAATCATTTCTAGCACCCTCATTAACTGAAGATCCTATTTTTGAATAAAAATAACCGAAATGATAGGCGACAACAATTTTGTCACTTGTAGACGTGCCATTAATGTCAATACAAGGAGAATGGCTGCAATTTTTTCTTCCCATGAATTCACTAATGACCTGCCACGTTGCCTTGGTATCACCCTTGTGCTCCTGAACTTTTCACTAAAATAGCTCTTTTTAGCATGGCGTCGCGGGAAAGTTTACTCTGTTTCTTGCCTTTCTGAACCCCTCAAATCAGTCGGATCCTGAGTATTTAAAGCTTGTTCGAAAAGCAGGTTTCTTTTATTTATCTCACTTTTGATTTGGTCAGTTATCCATGGTTTTCGTGGTTCATCCTTCTTCTATCTGACAGCTCGTAAGGGACACCTTTTATCATAAATTGGCTGTAAAATAGACATGAATTTATTGTAAGTAAGGAAGAATCATAAGTTGTTTCCAACACAGTGTCCCAGCGTAGATAGCTCAGTTCCTCAGAAAATTTATTCAGGTTTTCTTTTTTAAGCGCACGCACTTTTCTTTGACCTAGTTTAAACTTTTTTAAGACAAGTTAACTGAGTCACAACTAGGAGATGGTCTGAACCGGGATGCACAACCACATCTGCGCAACTATGACTCAAATAAACAGAATCGACGAAAACATAATCAATCAGAGTATCAGAGTGACATGATATACGGGTTGGAACACAAGCTAGGGGGTAAAAGATCATTTGAAATCATATAATTAAAAACAAATCAAAATTATCAGCTGTAAGCTTTGAAAGCTTATAGTTAAAATCACCCATGCATATAAAGTCCAAACCTGTAGGAGAAATACATCGAGGCAACCCATCAAAACCATCAGTAAACTCATCCAGGCGAGCACAGAGCGGCTTATAAACCACAATAATCGAAATTTGCAAAAGAAAAACTTTCTATCTTAACTTCAATCCAAACCCCACAAATCATCTCTAATTACATACTTTAAACTTCTGTTTATTAAAAATACCAATCCACCACGGTTTGTAGATGTTCGGTTCCTTACTTAAAAATAATAACCTGGAAAAAAATAAGCCGAAAGAGATATGCCAGGATTCAAAAATGTTTCACAAATACCTACAACATCGAATTCAGAAGAAGATTCTTCAATCAACTGGAGTAAATCAAAGCATCCAATAGTTACAGATGGTAATTACAAGAACAAAGGCAAAGCGAATCGCCCCTCCCTATGTCAGATCACTGTATCATAGGCAGCGCGCTAGCGCTGCCTAAGTAAAGAACGATGTGGCCACAATGTGTTTTTTTCCTCCAACAGGCAATTCGTATCGAAGGAGTTGTCGTAGAAACTTCGAAAAGGGCTCATTCAATAGGAAATTGGAGTGGCTAGTGCCCCTTTTAATAGTCAAAAGTGATTGGAGGGCAACTAGCCCCCCCCACGACCATAATTCCCCCAAAGACATCCAATCAAATTTTGAGATAGTCATTTTGTTCAGCGTAATTGATTTCCAGATAGAAAATATGTTTTTGAGGAGGACACTCCCTCACAATTCTCGGGGCAAGGGTTTTAAGTTATGCCCTGAGGGCATATAAGGTTTTTATAGAAGGCGTTGTCGTAGAAACTTCAAAAAAGGCTCATTCGATTGGAAATTCAAAGGGCTAGTGCCCTTTTTATAGTCGAAAGTGATTAGAGGGCAACTAGCCACCCCCTCCCCACGCCCATCATTCCCCCCAAACACATCCAATCAAAATTTTGAGATAGCCATGTTGTTCAGCGTAGTTGATTTCCACATAGAAAATATGTTTTTGAGGAGGACACTCCCCCACAACCCTCAGGGCAAGGGTAGGGCATATAAGGTTTTTATAGAAGGCTTTGTCGTAGAAACTTCAAAAAAGGCTCATTCGATTGGAAATTCAAAGGGCTAGTGACCTTTCTAATAGTCAAAAGTGATCGGAGGGCAACTAGCCCCCCCACGCCCAGCATTCCCCCAAACACATCCAATCAAAATTTTGAGATAGCCATTTTGTTCAGCGTAGTTGATTTCCAGATAGAAAATATGTTTTGACGAGGACACTCCCCCAAAACCCTCGGGGCAAGGGTTTTAAGTTATGCCCTGAGGGCATATAAGGTTCTAATAGAAGGTGTTGTCGTAGAAACTTCAAAAAAGGCTCATTCGATTAGAAATTCAAAAGGCTAGTGCCCTTTTTAATAGTCGAAAGTGATTGGAGGGCAACTAGCCCCAACCCCCTCACCCCCGCGCCCATCATTCACCCAACACATCCAATCAAAATTTTGAGATAGCCATTTTGTTCAGCGTAGTTGATTTCCAGATATAAAATATGTTTTTGAGGAGAACATTCCCCCGGCATATAAGATTTTTATAGAAGGCGTTGTCGTAGAAAGTTAAAAAAAAGGCTCATTCGATTGGAAACTCAAAGGACTAGTGCCCTTTTTAATAGTAGAAAGTGATTGGAGGGCAACTAGCCCCCCCCTCCATGCAAAATTATTCTCCAAAACACATCCAATCAAAATTTTGAGATAGCCATTTTTTCAGCGTAATTGATTTCCAGATAGAAAATATGTTGTTTAGGAGGACACTCCTCCACAACTCTCGGCGCAAGGGTTTTAAGTTATGCCCTGAGGGCATATAAGGTTTTTACAGAAGGCGTTGTCGTAGAAAATTCAAAAAGGCTCATTCATTTGGAAATTCAAAGGGCAAGTGCCTTTTTAATAGTCAAAAGTGATTGGAGGGCAACTAGCCCCCCCCCCACGCCCATCATTTCCCCAAACATATCCAATCAAAATTTTGAGATAGCCATTTTGTTCAGCGTAGATGATGTCAAGATAGAAAATATGTTTTTGAATAGGACACTCCCCCACAACCCTCAGGGCAAGGGTTTTATGTTTTTGAGGAGGACACTCCCCCACAACCCTCAGGACAAGGGTTTTAAGCTATGCCCTGGGGGAATATCAGATTTTTATAGAAGGAGTTGTCGTAGAAGCTTCAAAACAGGCTCTTTCGATTGGAAATTCGAAGGCCTAGTGCCCTTTTTAATAGTCAAAAGTGATTGGAGGGCAACTAGCCCTCCCCCTCACGCCCATCATTTCCCCAAACATATCCAATCAAAATTTTGAGATAGCCATTTTGTTCAGCGTAGTTGATTTCCAGATAGAAAATATTGTTTTGAGGAGGATACTCCCCCACAGCCCTCAGGGCAAGGGTTTTAAGTTATGCCCTGGGGGCATATAAGGTTTTTAAAGAAGGCGTTGTCGTAAAAACTTCAAAAAGGCTCATTCGATTGGAAATTCAAAGGACTACTGCCCATTTTAATAGTCAAAATTGAGTTGAGGGCAACTAGCCCCCCCCCCCCATATTTTTGAGGAGGAAACTCCCCCACAAATCTCAGGGCAAAGATTATAAGTTATGCCCTGGGGGCATATAAGTTTTTTATTGAAATCTTTGTCGTAGAAACTTGAAAAATGGCTCATTCGATTTGAAATTCAAAGAGATAGTACCTTTTTTAATAGTCGAAAGTGATTTGAGGCCAACTAACCCCTCTCTCACGCCCACCTTTCACATCCTATCTTTTCCCCAAACACATCCTATCAAAATTTTTAGATAACCATTTTATTCAACGTAGTTCAAAGTTTTGGAAATAAGGTCTTTTTGGATGACAACCCCTCCCCCCCACAGCCCTCAGGACGAGGGTTGTAAGTTATGCCCTGGGGTATATAAAGTTTTTATTGAAAGCGTTGTCGTAGAAACTTCAAATGGGCTAATTCAATTTGAAATGGAAAGGGCTAGTGCCTTTTTCAATAGTAGAAAGTGATTGGATAGCGACTAACGCCCCTCTCACGCCCCGAATTTTCCAAAAGACATCCAATCAAAATTTTTAGATATTCATTTTGTTCAACATAGTTGAACGTTCTAGAAATTAGGTCTTTTAGGATGATAACCCCCTCAGAGCCCTCAGTGCAAGGGTTGTAAGTTATGCCCTGGGGGCATATAAGGTTTATATAGATAGTTGTTGTATAAATCATAGGCATCACGATCGCGCTGCCTAAGTAAAGAACGGGGACAATCGAGAACGAGACAAGAAACGGGGACTAAGTGAAGAGAAGGACACTCCCCCACAACCCTCAGGGCAAAGGTTCTAAGTTATGCCCTGGGGGGATATATGAACGATGTTGGCACAATGTATTATTTATTAATTTTTTCCTTTAGAGCAGGGCACTTCGTATCGAAGAAGTTGTCGTAGAAACTTCGAAATGCGCTCATTCAATTGGAAATTTGTGTGGCTTGTGCCCTTTTTAATAGTCGAAAGTGATTGGAAGGTGACTAACACCCCTCTCTGGCCCACCATTTCCCCAAACACATCCAATCAAAATTTTGAGATGCCATGTTGTTTAATTTGAAAGTTCTGGAAATTTGATCTTGAGGATGACAACCACCCTAACAGACCTTAGGGTAAGGGTTGCAATTTATGCCCTGGGGGCATATAAGGTGTTTATAGAAAGCGTTGTCGTTTCCAAAAGGGCTCATTCGATTGGAAATCGAAAGGCCTAGTGCCCTTTTTAATAGTCGAAAGTGACTGGCAGGCTTGATATTTTTATAGTAAAGATCGAAGTGGGTATAATGTTTTATTTTTTGTTGTTGTTGTTGTTTAGACCAGGGCACTTCGCATCGAAGGAGTTGTCGTGGGAACTTCGAAAACGGCTCATTCGATTGAAAATAGAAAGGGCTGATGCCCTTTTTAATAGTCAAAAGTGATTTGAGGGCAACTAATCCCCCTTCCACTCCCACCCTCCCACGCTAACCCTCCCATTTCTGCACTTAAAATTTAACTAAATCAAAATAGTGTAAGAGAATCCAAGCTATCAAAGAAAGTAAATTTTTTGCGAATGTTATAAAGTTTTCTATTTCAGGTCAACCAGAGGAGGTATGGAACTAAATTAAACAGTACTATTTGTGTCCAGATTTTAAAAAGGTGTATGTTGTTCAAAATTGCTGAAATTTTTTTTTCAGTATACAAACAGCAGGCAAAACTATAAAGTCTTAAAAATTGAAATGATTTAAAGTATTATTTTCTTTTTCTCTGAAAAGTCTGTATCAATATAAAACGAACAGAAATTAATTAAAAAAAAATTGTCCACAAAATAAGTCACTTTACTGAAAAAATACAAATGAATGTGCATTGTCAGTTTGATATAGATATACTCATATTTAGTAATCAAAATGTTAATATTATTTGATTTATTTAAGTTATAAAAGTAAAAACTTTTATATTTTTTAAGTAAAGTGCAAATTTTGTTCTGGCCTTGGGAAGGCATATGGGTTTTGTGACCAACTTATGTCAATTTCTGCTCGTTTTGAATTTGACTCGGTTAATTATTGTAATTTCTCTTCGTTTTGGGTTTCATAAATTTATCTGATGTATCTGACAAAAGATGTTGATAAAAAAATTATTCACTCTAACACATAGATTTTGTCAATTTATGATTTGGAGATGTAAAAAAAAGTTGAAAAAAAAGTTGAATAATTTCGAAGTCCAAAAAAAATTTGGATAAAAAAATAGTTTGTTTTTCATGAAAAAATATTGAATGAGAACCATCAGTCCTCATCAATAGGAGTATGGGTATGCACAAGAATTTGTTTTAAAATTTAAATCAAAAGTGTCATTTTATTTTTCTGATATGATTTAGATGTAAAAAAAAGTTGAAAAAAATGTAAGAAAATGCTCACTACAAACATTATTTTTCTAATAGTAAAAGTCACGACTAACATTTCTATATCATTCTCATTTTGAATTTGGAAAATATTAAATGTGATTTTTTTATTTTTTAAGTATGCTACAGGTCATTCTAAGAGAGTGTAAAAAAATTGAAAAAATATATCATGTTAAAAAGAAATTAAAAAAAGTTAGAAAAAACTTCAAAAAAATTCAAAAAAATGGGGGGGGGGGGGGAGGGGGCCAAAAAGTTGGAGGGGAGGGGACCCCCTTGGTGTTTGGGGATAGGGACCTTTGGGGGTTGAGGTCCCTGGTGGTTAGGGTCAATGGTGCTTATGATCCTTGACGGTTCGTACTCATATACACCTCACTACTTGATTTGTTAGGATTTCTATGGATTGTTCTGAATTTCTTTATTAAATTCTTTTCTTGCCATCTACATCTCTCTTAGTATCAACTTTTTAGTATACTATAACGTTAGACCCTAATTTAAATTGACGAACACTGTTCAAACGCCACTTGTGTATTATACAGAACACATCAAAGAAGTAGAGCCAGGTCGAATCAGAAGGTCATTCTATCATCGTTAACCACTTTCATATATCGATGCTCTTTCAAATTTATAATAAATAAGCTATGAGTTAACAATCCCTTCGGGGTTACCTTAACTGATAATCAGTTTAGCCCTTTTTTTACAACCTTCATACAATCCAATTCGCAAATGTTATCTAGCTCTGTTTTTCCCCATTATTCAATTAAGATCGGTCATACAGTCCAATTCGCAAATGCTATACCACTTCAAAAAGGCCCATTCGATTGGAAATTAAAAGGGCTAGTGCCCTTTTTAATAGTCGAAAGTTATTGGAGAGCAACAAACCGCCCTCTCACGCCCACCATTTCCCCAGACACATCGAATTAAAATTTTGAGATAGCCATTTTATTCAACGCAGTTGAAAGTTTTGGAAATTAGTTTTTTAAGGATGAACCCCCCCCAGCCCTCAGTGCAAGGGTTGTAAGTTATGCCCTGTGGGCATATATAAGTCCAAAAAATTTAGATAAAAAAATAGTTTGTTTTTCATGAAAAAATATTGAATGAGAACCATCAGTCCTCATCAATAGGAGTATGGGTATGCACAAGAATATGTTTTAAAATTTAAATCAAAAGTGTCATTCTATTTTTCTGATATGATTTAGAGATGTAAAAAAGTTGAAAAAAATATCAAAAAAAATTCTCACTACAAACATTATTTTTCTAATAGTAAAAGTCACGACTAACATTTCTATATCATTCTCATTTTGAATTTGGAAAATATTATTTCTATGGATTTCTATGGATTGTTCTGAATTTCTTTATAAAAATTCTTTTCTTGCCATCTACATCTCTCTTAGTATCAACTTTTTAGTATACTATAACGTTAGACCCTATTTTAAATTGACAACACTGTTCAAACGCCACTTGTGTATTATCCAGAACATATCGAAGAAGTAAAGCCAGGTCAACTCACAAGGTCATTCTATCATCGTTAACCATTTTCATAGATTGATGCTCTTTCAAATTTATAATAAATAAGCTATGAGTTAACTAGCCCTTCGGGGTTACCTTAACTGATAATCAGTTCAGCCCTTTTTTTTACAACCTTCATACAATCCAATTCGCAAATGTTATCTAGCTCTGTTTTTCCCTATTATTCAGTTGAGATCGGTCATACAGTCCAATTCGCAAACGCTATACCCTTTTTTCGCAAATAGAGTTAGCTTTTACGCAAAATCATATAAAGCCATATGCCCAATCAATTCTAGACATGATGCATTCTTAATCAAACCCGATGAGATGCCTTTAAGCTAGAAGTTATCAAACTCTTTGACAGGTTCTACTCACTCTCTTTGAAAAGGTGTATAGGTCTATGCAAATAGCATGGCCAGGAACATAATCTACCCAAATAGCACGGGAAGGAACATAATCTACCCAAAGTATAAGGTAACATACTACTTAGGACTCAATTAAAAAGTGAACAAAACTAATGCAAGCATACCTTTTTTCAAAAACAGCTTTTTGGAACTTTTAATTTTACACACTGAGCGGACGGCAGGTATCATAGGCAGCACTGCCTAAGTAAAGAACTATGTTGGCACAATGTTCTTTTTTTATTTTGGTTTAGATCAGGGCGCTTCGTATCGAATGAGTTGTCGTAGAAACTTCAGAAGGGCTCATTTTATTGGAAATTAAAAGGGCTAGTGCCCTTTTTAATAGTCGAAAGCGATTGGAAAGCAACGAACCCCCCTCTCACGCCCATCATTTCCCCAAACACAATCAAAATTTTGAGATAGGAATTTTGTTCAATGTAGTTGGCAATTCTGGAAATTATGTCTTTGAGGATGACAAACCACCCAAGCCTCTCAAAGCAAGGGTTGTAAGTTATGCCCTGGGGACATGTAAGGTTTTTATAGAAAGTGTTTTCGTAGAGACTTCAAAAAGGCCCATTCGATTGGAAATTGAAAGGGCTAGTGCCCTTTTTAATAGTCGAAAGTGACTGGAGGCCAACAAACCCCCCTCTCACGCCTAGCATTTCCCAAAACACATCCAATCCTAATTTTGAGATAGCCATTTTGTTTAACATTCTTTAAGGCAATGGTTGTAGGTTATGCCCTGGGGCATATAAGGTTTTTTTTTATAGAAAATTCTGTTGCAGAAACTTCAAAAAGGCTCATTCAATTGGAAATGGAAAAGGCTAGTCAATGCATGATTTAGAGATGTAAAAAAAAGTTGAAAAAAAGTTGAATAATTTCGAAGTCCAAAAAAATTTAGATAAAAAAATAGTTTGTTTTTCATGAAGAAATATTGAATGAGAACCATCTGTCCTCATAAATAGGAGTATGGGTATGCACAAGAATTTGTTTTAAAATTTAAATCAAAAGTGTCATTCTCTTTTTCTGATATGATTTAGAGATGTAAAAAAAGTTGAAAAAAATATCAAAAAAAATTCTCACTAGAAACATTATTTTTCTAATAGTAAAAGTCACGACTAACATTTCTATATCATTCTCATTTTGAATTTGGAAAATATTAAATGTGATTTTTTTTTATGTTTTAAGTATGCTACATGTCATTCTAAGAGATGTAAAAAAAAATTGAAAAATATATCATGTTAAAAAAATAAATCAAAGTTAAAAAAACTTCAAAAAAAATTCAAAAAAATGGGGGAGGGGTCAAAAAGTTGGAGGGGAGGGGGCCTCCTTAGAGTTTGAGGGTAGGGACCTTTGGGGGTTGAGGTCCCTGGTGGTTAGGGTCATTGGTGCTTATGATCCTTGACGGTTCGTACTCATATACACCTCACTACTTGATTTTTAAGGATTTCTATGGATTGTTCTGAATTTCTTTATAAAAATTCTTTTCTTGCCATCTACATCTCTCTTAGTATCAACTTTTTAGTATACTATAACGTTAGACCCTATTTTAAATTGACAACACTGTTCAAACGCCACTTGTGTATTATACAGAACATATCGAAGAAGTAAAGCCAGGTCAACTCACAAGGTCATTCTATCATCGTTAACCATTTTCATAGATTGATGCTCTTTCAAATTTATAATAAATAAGCTATGAGTTAACTAGCCCTTTGGGGTTACCTTAACTGATAATCAGTTTAGCCCTTTTTTTTACAACCTTCATACAATCCAATTTGCAAACGTTATCTAGCTCTGTTTTTCCTTATTATTCAGTTAAGATCGGTCATACAGTCCAATTCGCAAACGCTATACCCTTTTTTCGCAAATAGAGTTAGCTTTTACGCAAAATCATATAAAGCCATATGCCCAATCAATTCTAGACATGATGCATTCTTAATCAAACCCGATGAGATGCCTTTAAGCTAGAAGTTATCAAACTCTTTGACAGGTTCTACTCACTCTCTTTGAAAAGGTGTATAGGTCTATGCAAATAGCATGGCCAGGAACATAATCTACCCAAATAGCACGGGAAGGAACATAATCTACCCAAAGTATAAGGTAACATACTACTTAGGACTCAATTAAAAAATGAACAAAACTAATGCAAGCATACCTTTTTTCAAAAACAGCTTTTTGGAACTTTTAATTTTACACACTGAGCGGACGGCAGGTGTCATAGGCAGCACTGCCTAAGTAAAGAACGATGTTGGCACTATGTTCTATTTTTATTTTGGTTTAGATCAGGGCGCTTCGTATCGAATTGAGTTGTCGTAGAAACTTCAGAAGGGCTCATTTTATTGGAAATTAAAAGGGCTAGTGCCCTTTTTAATAGTCAAAAGCGATTGGAAAGCAACTAACCCCCCTCTCACGCCCATCATTTTCCCAAACACAATCAAAATTTTGAGATAGGAATTTTGTTCAATGTAGTTGGCAATTCTGGAAATTATGTCTTTGAGGATGACAAACCCCCCAAGCCTCTCAAAGCAAGGGTTGTAAGTTATGCCCTGGGGATATGTAAGGTTTTTATAGAAAGTGTTTTCGTAGACGCTTCAAAAAGGCCCATTCGATTGGAAATTAAAAGGGCTAGTGCCCTTTTTAATAGTCGAAGGTTATTGGAGAGCAACAAACCGCCCTCTCACGCCCACCATTTCCCCAGACACATCGAATTAAAATTTTGAGATAGCCATTTTATTCAACGCAGTTGAAAGTTTTGGAAATTAGTTTTTTAAGGATGACACCCCCAGCCCTCAGGGCAAGGGTTGTAAGTTATGCCCTGTGGGCATATAAGGTTTTTATTGAAAGCGTTGTCGTAAAACTTCAAAAGGGCTCATTCAATTGGAAATTGAAAGGGCTAGTGCCTTTTTTAATAGTTGGAAGTGATTGGAGGCCAACTAACCCCCCTCTCACGCCTACCATTTCCCCAAACACATCCAATCATAATTTTGAGATAGCCATTTTGTACAAAATTCTTTAACGCAGTTGAAAGTTCTAGAAATTATGTCTTTGAGGATGACAAGCCCCCCAAACCCCTCAGAGCAAGGGTTGTAAGTTATGCTCTGGGGACCTACAAGGTTTTTATAGAAAGCGTTTTCGTAGAGTCTTCAAAAAGGGCTCATTCGATTGGAAATTGAAAGGGCTAGTGCCCTTTTTAATAGTTGAAAGTGACTGGAGTCCAACTAACCTCCCTCTCACGCCTACCATTTCCCCAAACACATCCAATCATAATTTTGAGATAGCCATTTTGTACAAAATTCTTTAACGCAATGGTTGTAGGTTATGCCCTGGGGCATATAAGGTTTTTTATAGAAAATTATGTTGCAGAAACTTCAAAAAAGGCTCATTCAATTGGAAATGAAAAGGGCTAGTGCCCTTTTTAATAGGTTAGTCGAAATGGATTGAAGGGCCACGAACCCCCCTCTCACGCCCGCCATTTCGCCAAACCCATCCAATCGAAATTTTGAGATAGCCATTTTTTTTGAACGTAGTTGAAGTTTCTGGATATTATGGTTTTGATGATGATACCCCCCCCCCACCACATCCCTCACGACAAGGGTTGTAATTTATGTCCTGGGGGCATATAAGGTTTTTTATAGAGAGTGTTGTCATAGAAACTTCGAAACTTTGAAGGGCTAGTGCCTTTTTTAATAGTCAGAAGTGATTGGAGGAAAACTAACACCCCTCCCACGCCCATCATTTTCCCAAACAAATCCAATAAAAATTTTGAGATAGGCATTTCTTTCAATGTAGTTGAAAAGTCCGGATATTATGTCTTTGAGGATGACACTCCCCCACAACCCTTAGCACACAGGTTGTAAGTTGTGCCCTAGGGGCATATAAGGTTTTATAGAAAGCGTTGTCGTAAGAACTTCAAAAAGGGATCATTCGATTGGAAATTGAAAGGGCTAGTGCCCTATTTAATAGTCGAAAGTGATTGGAAGGCAACTAACGCCCCTCTCACAACACCATTTCCCGAAACACATCCAATCAAAATTTTGAGATAGACATTTTGTTCAACGCAGTTGAAAGTTCTGGAAATTAGGTCTTTGCCAGCGTTGTCGTAGAAACTTCCAAAAGGACTCATTCAATTGGGAATTGAGAGGGCCATTTTCCTTATTAATAGTCAAAAGCGATCGGAGGGCGAATGCCCCCACCCATGCCCGTCATTTCCCCAAACACTTTCCAGCAACATTTTTATATAGCTATTTTGTTGAACGTAGTTGAAGGGTCCGGTAAATATGTTTTTGAGTATGACATACCCACAAAGCCCCCAGGGTTAAGGTTGTAAGCTATGCGCTGGGGGCATATAATGTCTTATAGAACGTGCTGTCGTAAAAACTTCAAAAAGGGCTCTTTCGACTGGAAATTGAGAGGGATATTGCCCTTTTTAATAGTCGAAAGTAATCGGACGGAAAATCCCCC